>JAQPPZ010003340.1:1200000-1701809 GCA_028583015.1 Wollemia nobilis
AAGGGCTAGAGGAGGTAGAGGTCTTCTAGAGGATCACCACTAAGAGCAGAGCTAGGGGAAGGTGTCTCCTTTGGGTTGGTGCCCATAAACTTTGTAATTGGGAAGGTTTCCCAAAGAACCGTGATATAACTTTTAGAGAAAAGTTTTATCCGTGGAGTAGCCCACTTTGGGTGAACCACGTAAATTGTTGTGTCACTTTGTGGATGGTGTTTTGTGCATTGATTTTATTTCGATGTTATTATCTTGCTATCTGTACTTGCATTATACTATTTTGAAAGTTGATTTTTAAAGAAAATTAAAAAGTGGTCTTATACTATTCACCCCCCCTCTCAGTATAAGCTTGTGTTCTTCAATTGGTATCAGAGCGGGTCTCTCCAGAAAAAGCATAACATCTTGGAGAAGGATCTTTCAGAAGAACATACAGTTTCAGAAAAGGATGAAGAGGTTAAGTTCGATCTCTAAAGAGAATTCTTCTGGGCTTTAAGAATTTTAGGGAAGAGAGTTTTGTTCTCAAGCATCATGACGGGGAAGAAGAGACAGCAAGATCAATCTTTAGTCTGAAGAACGATGGATTCTAGTTGGTCACAAGAAGAACAATCATCCAAGGCATCAAAACAGGTTACATAATACTTTCCATGGCTACTGTTTTTCTTGCAAGGAATTTGGTCACAAAGCTATACATTGCATTAAATCCATGAATAGCCATAGTAAGGAAAATGTTAACTCTTTTGCACCTCTTATGGATAAAAATGTCATGTGTTACAAATGCAAGAATGTTGGGCATATAGCAAGGATGTGCAGTTTGGATAGACCTAGCCTTAAGTTCACTAAAAAGAGAAATGAGATCAAGTCTAAGTCAATGATAGTTCAAAGTGCTTTTCATGCTCAAGACAAAGTAGAGAAATGGTATCTTGATAGTGGTTGTTCAAAACATATGACTGGTGAAAAGGAAAAGTTTCTGGTCTTAAAAAACACAAACAGAGGAACAGTTAGTTTTGGAGATAACAAGTCTGCTAAAATATGTGGTAAAGGGACTCTTAGCTTGGATGGGAAATCCAAAACTAAAAATGTGCTTTATGTAGAAGGTCTAAGACATAATCTTCTAAGTGTGAGTCAACTTTGTGATCAAGGACACATAGTATCTTTCTTTTTAGATAGATGTGAGATTCGTAAAGAAAAAAATGGAAAACTCATTGCTAGTGCTACAAGGACTCCAAACAATCTTTACATGCTAAGTGAGATAAAAAAGGAAAAGTGTTTTCTAACTCAAGAATATGAGAGTTGGTTATGGCATAAAATATTGGGGCATTTGAGCTTTGATAATCTTGTCAACATTAGTAACAAGGAAGCAGTTAGAGACTTGCCCAAAATAAAAAGGCCCCATAACACCATTTGCGGTCCTTGTCAACATGGAAAACAGACCAAAACCAGTTTTAAATCAAAAGTGTATACTTCTTCAAAACCATTAGATCTCATTCATACTGATTTATGTGGCCCCACTAGAACTCAGAGCATTTAGGGAGAAAGCTACTTCATGCTGTTTATAGATGATTATTCTAGAATGACTTGGGTTACCTTTCTCAAAGAAAAATCTGAAGCTTTTGAAAAATTTAAAGCTTTCAAAGAAATGATTGAAAATGAGACTGAAAAGAGAATCAAATGTTTAAGATCGAACGAGAGGAGGAGAGTTCACCTCTAATGAATTTGTGGAATACTGTGAGCAACGAGGAATTAAAAGAGAATATTCAGCGGCAAGAACTCCTCAACAAAATGGAGTAGTTGAAAGAAAAAATAGAACTATTGAAAATATGGCTAGAGCTATGTTAAATGAGTCGAAACTTTCAGATGGTTTCTGGAAAGAGGCGATCGATACAGCAGTATACATTATCACCGGGGCCCAACTTAGAGTAAATCATCATAAAACTCCTTATGAGTTGTGGAAAGGAAGACCAGCTACAGTCAAACATTTCAAAGTGTTTGGGAGTAAGTGCTTCATCAGAAGGGAAGATCAGAATTTGGGTAAGTTTGATCCTAGGTGTGATGAAGGAATTTTTCTTGGTTATTCCAGCAGAAGCAAGGCTTACAGATGCTTCAACAAAAGAACGCATACAGTCGTAGAGAGCATAAATGTAACAGTTGATGAAAAGACGGGGATAAGAGAACCTGTCAAGGAAATCGGTGATGAAATCTATCAAGAAGAATTCAAGAGAGGTTTCGAGATGAAGAAGAGGAAAAACAGCAGCTGCTTCCCAAAACTCCGTCATGATATGTTCAGAAACATCATCCCAAAGATTTGATCATTGGTGATCCAAACAGTAGACAAACTAGAAGAAGAGTCATTCCATCACACGATTCTACAAATATTTCATTATTATCTCAGATTGAGCCAAAAGATTTTAGTGAAGCATGTGCAGATAAATTTTGGGTAAAAGCAATGGATGAAGAGCTAAATCAAATAGAGAAAAGTGAAACTTGGGATTTAGTTCCAAGACCTAAGGACAAGAATGTCATTGGCACAAAATGGATATTCAGAAATAAACTCAATGAGGATGGAAATATTGTCAGAAACAAAGCCAGGTTGGTTTGCAAAGGTTATGCTCAAGTAGAAGGTGTTGATTTCGAAGAGACGTTCGCTCCTGTTGCTCGTCTCGAAGCCATCAGAATGTTTTTGGCCCTCTCAAGCTTCAAAGCATTCAAGGTGTATCAAATGGATGTGAAATCAGCCTTTTTAAATGGAGTTTTGGATGAAGAAGTCTACGTAGAACAGCCAGAAGGCGTGTCTCTCTCAGATCAATCGGACTATGTGTGTAAACTAAAAAAGCCTTGTATGGGTTAAAGCAAGCACCTAGGGCTTGGTACTCAAGACTTGATAGGTACCTTCATGAGCAAGGTTTCGGGAAAGGTATGGCGAGATAGCAATTTGTACATTAAGGATAAAGGTAATGATATGCTTATTGTAGTTGTCTATGTTGATGATATCATTTTTGGGGGAAATAATACCCAGATGTGCAAAGATTTTGCTAACACCATGTAGAAGGAATTTGAGATGTCTATGATTGGAGAGCTGTCATTCTTTTTGGGTCTTCAGATTGCTCAATCAAAAGACGGTATATTTCTCTCTCAAGGAAAGTATATCAAAGAAATGTTAAAAAAATTTGGGATGATGGACAACAAACCTGTATGTACTCCAATGACTACGGGGTGCAAGATGAGTAAAGATGATGAATCTCCAGTGGCAGATCAGAGGTTGTACAGATCGATGATTGGCAGTTTATTATATGTTACGACTACCAGACCAGATATCATGCAGGCTGTTGGGTTAGTAGCCAGATTTTAGGCTACTCCAAAAGATTCTCATGTTATAGCGAGTTAAAAGGATATTCGGATATCCGAAGGGCACTATGGACTTTGGGCTTTGGTATCCCAAAGGTGATGATTTCACTCTCACGACCTATACGAGATGCAGATTGGGCGGCGGTAATGATGACAGGAAAAGCACCAGTGGTGGAGCATTCTTTCCGGGAAAGAGTTTAGTTTCTTGGCTAAGTAAGAAACAACCTTTAGTTTCCTTATCTACGGCGAAGCTGAATACATAGCAGCAGTGGCTGGGTGTACTCAAGTTCTATGGATGAAAACCACCTTGGAGGATTTCAAAGTCAAGCATGAACAACCCATCTCCATATTTTGTGATAATACTAGTGCCATAAGTATTTCCAAAAATCCGGTAATGCACTCAAGGACAAAGCATATCTCCATCAAGTATCACTTTCTAAGGGAGAAAGTGCAAGAGAAGCAGGTCAAGGTAGAATATGTGTCTACTAAAGAGCAGATTGCGAGATATCTTCACAAAACCTCTTCCAAGAGATACGTTTGAGTATCTAAGGGAGAAATTGGGAGTTGTACTCCCACCCCAGAATTAATCACCTCATCGGGAGGTGGGGGAGGGACTAAGCTAAGAGGCTCATTCTTAGTCCCGAGCCCCAAAGGTGACCCTTTGCCATTGATGACAAAGGGGGAGAGATATGAGTAAGGGGGAGAGCTTCATAGTGAAGAAGAGAGCTTCAAGTCAAGGGGAGCAAAAACTTCAAAGGCAGATTCTCAGTTGTTGGATCAGTTGTTTTCAGTTTTGGCTCTTGACTTGTGTTTTCAATTAAGGTTTGCCATCAATGACAAAGGGGGAGATTGTTGGCAATTTTGGGTACATTGGGTACATTGCCTTTACTCTAAGTGTAGATGTTGTCATTGATGTCAAGAAGGTCTTGAAGCAATTTGGTTTGATGTCAAAGAATGTGTCTTGATGAAGGTTTCAGCATGGACAGTGAGTTTCCAAGAAGATCAGGGTAGCCTAGTTGCAAAAGATCAAGAAAAAGACAAGTAAGAAAAAGTATGCAGGCGGCTGGAAAAACTGTCACGATTTCGTGACATGTTTTAGGAGAGAGAAAGCATTGGCAAAACTATCGTGATTTCGTGACATGTTTGAGGAGAGAGAAATTTCGGGCAAATGTGTCACGATTTCGTGACATGCGGGAAGGCAGAGACGAAGCAGGCAAAACTATCACATTTTTGCGACTCGGACAGTGCAGGAAGGCAGAGAAAGAAAAGTGTCACGATTTCACGACATTCTGCAAAGGAGGCTGTACGGACAGGAAAATGTCATGATTTTGTGACAAGATTGAAGAGAGAGAAAGTGATTCAGGAACTATCACGATTTCACGACAGGTTGAGATGGCAGCTTGCAGTTGGAGATGGTGGCACGATTTTGTGATAGAGGCAGTTAGCAAGTCTTAAACATAAGAAGCATCACAATTTCACGACGAATTGAAGAAGGGAGAGCTCGAAGGCGAAAGCATCGTGATTTCGTGACATGTTCCCGTTTCGCGGGCATATGGCAGAAAAGAGCTTAAGGCAGCGAAAGCATCACGATTTCACGACGGAGTTGCAGATGACGTTAGCAGAAGCAGATGTGTCATGATTTCATGACAAAAATAGAGAAGAAGGCATTGTAGACTAAAGCGTCATGATTTCACGACAAAGTAAAAATCATAAGTGTCACGATTTCATCGCGACAAAAGGCGAGAGGAAGGCCATGAAGACTAAAGTGTCACGATTTCATGACAGAAGTGAGATGACGTCAGCAAGAGGCAAAGGTGTCACGATTTCATGACAGAAGCACAAAGGAAGTTGACAAAGGCCAAGGTGTCGCGATTTCGTGACAATGAGGCTATAGAAGGTGTACGGTTGTAAAAATGTCATGATATCGCGACATGTTGAAGTTTCACGCCAGAAGCTACAGGGAGGCAGTGAAGCCGATAAAGTTAAATCTAGGCCGACGCAGCATAGGGTTTTGTAGCCGACGTGGTTGAAGGGTAAATCAGCCGACTAAGATCAAGATTTCAATCTTGAGATTGTGAGTATAAAAGGAGGGTTGCTTGAAGAGTTTGGCATCGATCAAGTGTGCGTTCGAAGTGCGAATTGCGCAGATAGAGTGTGGGGAGAAGTTCGATCGTAGAGGTGCATAAGTGGAAGTCTGATCGACTGCTATGTTTGCGTAGACTATGAAAAGTTGGTTTCGACCAAGTGCAACTATAACAAAAAAGAAAAGAGGAAGAGGACAGATTTGTGCCAGACCGAAGGACTATGTTTTGGTGCAGATAAGAGGACCGGATTTGCAGTGATAGAGTTGAGGACAGAGATCTCCAGCCAGAGCAGGGAAGACAGGTGTCTTCTATGGATAGAATTCCACTTGCTAAGGGCAGAGGAGGTAGAGGTCTTCTAGAGGATCACCACTAAGAGAAGAGCTAGGGGAAGGTGTCTCCTTTGGGTTGGTGCCCATAAACTTTGTAATTGGGAAGGTTTCCCAAAGAACTGTGATATAACTTTTAGAGAAAAGTTTTATCCATGGAGTAGCCCACTTTGGGTGAACCACGTAAATTGTTGTGTCACTTTGTGGATGGTGTGTTGTGCATTGTTTTTATTACTGATGTTATTACTGCTATCTGTACACTGCATTATACTATTTTGAAAGTTGATTTTTAAAGCAAATTAAAAAGTGGTCTTATACTGTTCACCCCCCCCTCTCAGTATAAGCTTGTGTTCTTCAAAACTTTTATTTCTCATTTGAATATTATTTATATTAGGAGTAGATTATTTTTTATTAAAAGCATTAAAGTTGATTTTTTGTGTTGCATTTTAAAATTTCATATAATTGTAAAATAATCATTGTTGTAATAATCTAAGTGCAATATATGGATTTGGAAACTACAACTTGCATGGTTTATAACTTATCCTTTTGTTTCCTTTCTCAAATTTTGCTCAACTCATGTATGTTATATTGTTAATGTAGAGGAATTATTTTTAGATAGTAAAACATTTATATTTTAAAGCATTGTGCCCAAGAAATTTATTTCCTTGAGTTGTACCAATAAAGGCCCCTTGAAGAAATGGTTATCAATGACCTTTGAGTTTAAATGCACTAGCCAAGACTTCACATACCTGAACCTTGGGTGAAATAAAATTCCCTTTCAAGAGCGAACATAAACTATTCCAAGTAAGTTGACTTACCCTTCATACAACAATAGTTGGTTTTTGCCTCTTCATTCCCAACAAGAAGGAGGGTGGAATTTTTAATTAACAATACACTAATCCCTTACACCAACATATGTGGTACTAGAGAGGGAGTATATATTTTGTATGGCCCAATATAACTTGAACTAGAAGGAGGGCCTATAGACTTTGAAAATTAAATTTTCTTGATGTAGTGTTTATGTTACACATATTTATTGTCAAAGTTGGAACCAAAGGTTATCATCACTAGATCCAAGTCATCTATAGGTGGCATTGAGTTTCTTAGTCTTTCCCCATACAAAAGACCCAAATATTATAAAGGTGTACCTAATACTCCTCAAAATATCAATAGTTCTCCTAGAACTATTATCTCTTTTGTTGATCCTTTTACCCTTCCCCAAGGTCCACCAATGGTAGCTCTTACTCCATAATTAGTAGGAAGCGTCCCTTTGAACAGACAAGGGTTTGCACATGATATACCTAATAATGTTGAAATATATCTCCCTAGCTATAAGCATGATGGAAAAATATTATATGAAGAACATATATAAGGATACAATGACACCTTAATCTGTTTATAGATTGAACATGAGGATGTTGCCTATAGGATGTTTCTACACACATTGGATGATTGTGCTTATGATTGATATATAATCTTACCTTCAAGCTCTATTACTTCCTAGGCTTAGTTAGAAGTAACATTTATTAGTCACTTTATACTGCATGCTAAACCAATTATGGTATATCAATAGTTTGCTTCTATCCATAGAGAACCCATTGAACCCTTGAGACTATTCAACACTAGGTTCCATAAATTGTAGACCAGGTTGGTGACACCTTACAACTTCATAGTGAAAGAAACCATTCAAACATATCTTAGGGATTTGGACCCATTAAATTCTATTTTTGTGAGGAAGGACCCGTAAATCACATCCTTGTCCATGGAATATAGTGAGGCTCTAACTATTAAATAGAAATTAGTAGCTCAAGGTTTTGGTTTGGGTTAATTACCTTCACTTGGAAAAATAGGAGCTTATAATTAGATATTTCTAATAAATCAATCTCTTATGCAACACCTTCCCATGTTGAACCCATTACTAGGAGTCGTGCATCCAAACCAAAATCAACCCTTCAATATGACATCTCTAAATCAAATGATGCCTAATGTTATCAATCATAATATCATTCCTATATATTTAAAAAATCAAGTTACCACAAACAATATTATCAGTCATACACCTCTAAAAAGAAATCAACGGACTTTACCCATATTTTTGAATATATTTGCACCTACAAATAATGTAACAAGTCAACCTAATAACTGATATCATGAGTTAAACAACATACAAAGGATGGTTCAAAAACTGAGCAATGATATGCTTCAAATACAAAGGTAAGTTCCTCAAAACACACCTGCAAATAATAATAAGAATATTAACTTTAACTCCTAAAGGACTAACCACCAATGAAATAATCATCCAAATAATGGAATCCCAAATATTGTTGGTAACCAAATAAATCAAATAACAACTAGTTACTTTAGTGAAATGGATAGATATTTCTCTTCCCAATTGGTGTAGGTTTCATTTCATAGCTCAACATGATGAAACTAGTTGTTCAAAATTTAAAAATACTCTAGATATTATCTAGAAATAGATGGAAAATTTGGAGTTAGCACCCACCAATGAGGATTGTAGGAATCAAGATAATCAAAATGTAGATACAACTTTAGTTTTAGAAACCTATGAACTCTTAGGAATGGTTGAAGAGGAACCCAAAAAAAGCTCAGAAGAAGAGGTTCAAGCTTACCGATAATTTTAGAGAGACAATAATTATAGTCTTTGGAGTAAATGGAAAGCACCAATGACTTCATCCATACCTCCTAAAAAAACCTCTATACCACTTTATGAGTAGGCTAACAAAAACCTAGTTCCACCTAAGAGTCCCATAGTGCCTGCATAGCAAAAATCTAATATGCCATTACCATAGACAAAGAAAATCCTAGAGTAAAATAAGGTTGGATATAATATTATTAAAGACCTTAAGAAAACCAAGGTAAATATTTTCCTATTATATGTAGCTAAACTAATTGACTAGAAGAATTTTTTGCTTAAAACTCTCTTCTCCTAAAATGAAAAAGAGACTAAAAATGCTATTGGTGCTCAAGTGGTCATATAAAAAGAAAATATAGAGTCTCCAACTTTACTTTTGACCATTAGAATTACTAGTAAAAATTACATAATTTTCTTGTGGATTTAGGTGCTTCTAGCAATGTGATGTTGTATGTGGTCAATCAAAACTTAGGATTGACCCCTAATCCTTCAAAAAAAAAATTGTTCAGTTGGATAAGACTAAGGTAAATGTGGTTGGGGTGTTGAATTAGGTCCATATACAATTGGTTGTTGAACATAGGATACTTCAATGCATTAATTATTTAGGTTATCAATATCCTAGATTCATATGGGATGCTGCTTAGTTGTGATTTTTTAAGAACCCTGAATGGCTATATGGTTATTAATTTCTTGCATATGTGGCTTCCTTAGAATGGCATAGCCAATCAAATTTGAATAGAAAGAGAGCGAAGGTTTAAGGAGCTCATAATAGAGTACAAAAATGTCAACATGACGACATATATTGAGCCCCAATTTGGTTTATACACATATGGCAATGGAAACCCAACCTAAAGAAACTAATATGGCAGTAGAGACCCCACCAAGTAAATAGAAATCAATAAAAGACTAGTTATGGACTCGATTTGATAGGTCAAAATGTAAGCATAGCAATGACACCAAAATTGAACTAGTCAATCCCAAAGGCAAATCACATTTTGTTGCTTAACTATTGTCGTTCAATGCTATATGGCAATTAATTTATTGCATATGTGGCTTCCTTGGAATGACATAGCCAATAAAAATTGAATAGAAAGAGAGCCAAAGTTGAAGGAGCTCATCACAGAGTATAAAAATATCAACAAGATTTTATACATTGAATCCCAACTAGGAGTCTACACATATGGCAATATAAACCCAAACTAAAGAAAATAATCTGGTAGTAGATACCCCACCAAGTAAAAATAAAGCAATAAAAGACTAGTTATAGACTCTCAAATTTGATAGATCAAAATGTAAGCATGGCAATGACACCAAATTTGAACTGGTCAACCGCAAAGGCAAATCACATATTGTTTCTTACCGATTGTAGTTCCCTTGCACCTACAATACTACTAAGTATGAGGTATTGATTCATGGATTACAGTTTTCTATGAAGAAGGGATTCAAATATGTTCATGTCCTAGGAGATTCTAAATTTATGATCAAGCAAGTGCAAAATCAGTAGGCCTATCATTGCAAATATTTCTCAAATTACCATATTCATGTGTGGGATTTAATTAAAGAGTTTTATGCTTTCAATATTTAAACCATTTCACATAAAAATAATCATATTGTAGATTCATTGCTAATAGCACCAAGCACCCTAGAACTAGTTTCTCATTCTAAGATAAATTGCTTCTTGGTAGAACTAGTTGCCACTCCTTGCATACCAGATAATGCCCAAAAAATTTAGGTGTTTGAGGATGATAGGCATATAGTTGATTTTATTTCTAAATTTGGTATATTTGAAGCTTAGATAATATATGAGGAAGATATAAACTATGTAGAGTAAACAAAGGTGAATTGAATTTGAAAATAAAAACCATTCCCAAAGGTATGGTTTCTATGGAATGCCTATTTAATATGGATTATCATACCACAAGCAACAAAATAATCATCTAAAAAAGAGTTATATGAAACATGCAATCTAGAAAATGCTAAAAATTCTCCAAATATCTTCTTGGGAAAACCTTCACTGATGAAGATAAAAGGCAAATAATTTAGGCCCTAAAGTATTACAAAGATGTTATAGCATGGAGCTATGAAGATTTGAATACCTATGATGTGTACACCATTATCCATACCATTCCCTTGAAGCATGGAACAAACTCCTTCTAACAAAAGAAGAGACCGGTGAGTCCATTGTTGAAGCCTCTAATTCTCAAGGAGAAACAAAAATTGTTGGGAACCTGTATTATTTTCCCGATAAGACATTCTACCTGGGTTGCAAATTTGGTACTTGTCTGGAATAAGAATGGAGAAATGCACTTATGTGCATGTTTTAAAACCTTAAAAAAGCATAAAAAAAGGATAATTATCCTCTCCCTTCTCTAGATGAAGTGCTACAATTAATGAATTGCTCTTAGATAATGTCCTTACTAGACAGTTCCTCCAGATATAATCAAGTAATGGTATACCCCAAAGACTAGATTAAAACTACATTCACTACAAAATGGGGAACATTTGCATATAGGAGTATGTCATTTGGTTTGATTAATGTAGGAGAAACTTTACAACGAGTGATGGACATCACCTTCAAGGACCTCATTGGGAAATGTAAAGAGATTTACATGGATGACCTCACTATTTTTTTCAAAATACATGGAAATCATGTTGAAGACTTGATAAAATACTACAAAGATGCCAAGAGCATGGAATTTCATTAAATCCCAAAAATTGTATTTTTTTTAGTTACAATAAAAAAAAAATTGGGGTATGTCATTTTTGAAGCTAGTATTTCCATTGACCTAGATAGAATTGAAGCAATTCAAAAAATTGCCCTTCCTAAAAGCGAAAAGGAACCAAAGTCCTCCTTTGGAAAAAATAATTTTGTAAGAAAATTTATTTTTGGCTTTGCAAAAATAATTTTACCTCTAAATGTGATGCTATAAAAGGATGCCAAGATTGTATGGAATGAAGAAGCACAAGTTTCTTTTTAGATTACTAAAATGGTAATCATGAATGCTCCTATATTAATCAATCATGATTACACCCGACCTTTTTATATTTCTTTATTTTCATCTAAGAATTCAACTGCTGGTATTTTAAATTAAAGAAAGAAGAATGGTGGTGAGAGACTAGTAGCTTTTATAAGCTTACATTTAAAGGATGCTCAACTCAAATAATTAGTCATGAGAAACAAGCCTTTTCTTTGATCAAAGCCATGAAAAAAATTTGATACTATATTTTACATAGAAAAGTGTTTGCAACAGTGTTTGATCCAATTGTTAAAACAATGCTAATGTAGAATGAGCTAGGAGAATGGATGTATATTTTCCAAGATTTTGATTTAGAAATTTAGCCTATGATAATTTCTAGTGGACAAGGAGTGAGCAAAACATTGGTCAAAGTTGACCCTCATATTTTGCGCTAGCAATATTTAGTGAGATAAATTACAAATGATAAGTGGTATTAGGATATAATTTATTATTTTCTAAACAAAGTATGTTCCGGTCACCTAAATTCAATTCAAAGAAGCATTTTGCATCTTAAAATTGTAAACTTCATGATAAAATTAGGCATTCTATATCATAAAAATCATGAGGGAATTTACACAAGATGTTTAAGCAAACAAGAAGTTGTTAAGGTCCTAAAATGTTTTCATGGAAAATATAGAATATGACATGGTTCAGAAAATGCCACAACACACCTAATACTAAGAGCTAGTTACTAATAGTTCTATGTTTTAAAGATGCACATTCACATGTCTAATCATGTCATGTTTTCCAAATTGTAGCTCATTGAGAAAGGAAGTTTCCCATGCCATTGCAGCTAGTGATTTAAGCTTGCTCATTTTCACAATGGGGGCTATAATTTGTTGGCATCATCAATTCTACTTCATTAGCCAACCGCAACCTTATTTTTATGACCACTAATTATTGCACTTTATAGACAAACGCTCAAGCATCCAAAAACTGCACTATAGAGGTCATGATCTAATTCCTTGAAGATAACATCGTGATCAGGTTTGGGATGCCATATGCTCTGGTATGCGATAATAACCTTACTTTCTCTTCTTTTCAATTATTGAATGGGCTTATGATAATAAGGTAAATTTAAAATTTTCTTCTAATTACTATCCTCGAGGTAATGGAGTAGCATAATCAACTAAAAAAAACCTTCTACAAATAATTAAAAAAAAATGGATAAAAATCCTAGTCAGTAGTATAATAAATTGAAGTATGCATTGTGTTTATATATAATAAGGTTTAAGTCTTCAGTGGGCACATCTACCTATCATTTGGTTTATGGTCAGAATATTATCTTTCCCACCAATCTCAAGATATTTACCTCGTAATTTATGAAAGAATGTTTAGAAACAAATGATAGGGTGGAAATTAGACTATTAAATTTAATGAGTTTGGATGAGAAAAGGGAAGATGCACCACATCATTTTAGTAAGTATTAGAAAATTGTAAAACAACGGTTTGATAAGAGGGCAAAAATAAAAGCCTTTGGAGTTGTTGATCTAGTGTTTATGTGGGATAAAGACCATGAAAAGAATGGATACCATGGAAAATTTGACACCCTTTGGCTAGGTCCCTTTCAGATATTAGAGATCCTAGGAAAGAATACCTTTAGGCTAAAAATCCTTACTAGAGAGGATGTCCATTACCAATGAATGGGCAATTCCTAAAATACTACTGTAGTACTTGAAAGTGTATAGTTTGCTTTGAAATAAGCCCTATACATAGTTTGTGTTTTGAAATTTTGGTGTGTTGGTCTTGTTTCATTCCATTTTTGTTTTGCTTTGCTTTTTTTTTTTAATTTTTCTCTATCTTGTAATTTCCTTTGCTTGGCCTAGATTAGTAAAGTGCAACCAACTATTGGTTACTTTGATGAGGGATTGTTTTCTACATAGTTTTGAGATAAAAAATCCTACTTTAAACTCAATGAAGCTGAGATTGGCTTAATCATTCATTTGGTGTATGTCCATTGTCTTGGGACAAAAAATAAAAATGAAAGTAATGCAAAAGGATGTTGTAGCTTCATAATGAAAATACTTTAAAGTGATTCTAGATCAAGAAATAAAACCATTATAGTTTGGTTCTCAAGATAAATATATTTTGATGTTGATGCCCAAGTTTTCCATAGTGATATCCAAGCCAAAAGCAAACCCTAGTGCTGATGAATATTTTTTCTTATGTTAAAAAAAATAAGAAGGTGGGGATAAAGTGCTTGGGTTATTCATACAACCACTACCAAGGCTATGAATGTCTATTTGACAATAAAGCAAGGTCTAGAATGGGATCAAAGATAACTTTGTCAGGGCTATGAATACCTAGTTGGAAGTGGAGCAATATTTAATAGTTTATTACATGTCTACCTATGAGGTCAAGCTCTTGATTAGTAGACCCATGTTTTCTCAGGGAAGAAATGGCATGATTTCTTGACTATGCAAAACAAAAATAAATTCATACACACACTTTTGTTGAAAAAAAATAGAGTATTTTTTTCAGGTTAATGGATGAACCCCAACGTTGGAGATATGCAATTTTTTTTTTATTTTTTTTGGTCTTTTTATTTCATTATTTCAGAGAGACATTGGTTTTTCCAAAAATGCTCATGGAAATTTCCTATGCTTGCACAACACACCCTAGTTTGCATGGATTGGGGACCCACTCTTTTAAAATCTTGGTGATTTATTTCTTGTTTTATTGGGATTATGCATGATATTAAATCATCAAAAAATTTAGGTTTTTCAGTAGAAAGCTTTTAATCATAGGTGCCCAATTTCAACTTACCTTTAATTTGTTGTAATGCTTATTTCCATTGTTATGTATGGTTATATTTTTTTATGGCATATAACCTCTCCTATTTTATTGGTATTAGAATAATCCTTCCAACAAGTACCTACAAGCCTATGTTCCCATAGCCTTATCACCTTGAAACTACTTAAAATAAGGCACGGTAGACTTGGAATTTTCCTTGGTAGCATAGATGGTTTCACTTTTGGGATCTATATCTCTTGCAATACTCAATGAAATCTTATGAAACCACTTCTATTATATGCTCCTAGAAAATATCTCTCTAGAAAGTAAAAACTTGACCTCCCAAATGACTCATTTTCAACAAGCTATCTAGCTATCTTAATTTCCTATAAATACCTACTTAATCACATAGTCCTCACTTTTATATCCTATATATATTATAAAACTCAACAAAATTTATTGAAGTCACTTCCATTAGATGCCCCTTGAAAATATATTTTTAAAAATTATAAATTTTCCTATGTTTCGAGGAGATTTGAGGACCAAAATTACTTGTTTTTTTGCAATATATCCAAGTTGTCATGACCAAGGTAACTCCTATGTAAATATAAGAAAATGGTTGGAATTCTAGACACTAAGTGAGGAAATTTCCCTGACCAAAAGGCTATCCAATCAAGGGCAAATTTAACAGGAGACTAAGTTAATGCTACTGGAAACTCAAAATGTTATGCAATACCAAAACGTGGGTACTCAAGTGAAAAATAAACCCATTGAAAGCCTTAAATTCATAAGGAAAAAATAAAATCATTCTCAAGCCATTAGAAGCCAAAAATACCAAACTCAGGGTTTTTGACAAGATGACGTAAGCATAAGAGTTTGAAAATATTAGAATGCTAAAAGCATGCTAGTTGTTTTAGAAATAATAATTAATACATCATCCTTAATAAATTATGCTTACTTAGTTGAATTTATAATCATTATCAAATTAAAAAATATATGTCCAAATGTTTTTTAGTTTGTTTATATTTTCATAATCCTCTTACATTTCAAATTTTAACAAAATCCCAAAATTTTTGGTCATCAAAGTTATGATTCATAATTGGATTTAAAGTTTATATTTTGTATTTTTATTTTCAATATTTTTTTATATAGAATTTATGATTTATATGATGTTAAGTACCTTATCTAATTCTTGGAAACACTTAATTATAAAATTACATATGAAAAGAGTAATTAATTGTGACCGCCATTGGAAAGGAAATCAAACTCCTTAAGGCAATAAGAACATCATGATTTATGTGGGGAAATCCTTTTCAGGGAATAAAACCTATAAAATATGATACTACAACTTACATTGTGAAAATATAGTTGATATTATAGTATGTATGATTTGAACAAAGTCTCTTCTAGAGAAAATGGAATAAATCACAAAAGCTTCTACAACACAAAATTACTCCCAATGTTCTTACCTTTCTAATGACTAGAAAATATAGTAACATCATTAATTTAATATTTTTATTAAGAGGGAAATAAAGTAGGTCATGTAAGGTCAATAATAATTCTCTTTCCTCTTCAACTACTCCTACAATGACCTTTTATAGTCCACTCTTTCTTAAAGTATAATAATAAATTTTGTCCTATATGATCCACCTTCAATCCTACTCACACCTTCCTAATGCGAGGATTTTGGCCAGTAAAAGATCATCCAAATAAATTAATACTTATTAAAAAATACAGATAGTATGAGTTCAATATACATACAAATTGAATACAATATTTATAAGCACAACAATTAATATCTCCTCCAAAATGTTAAAATTTCAACCATTACTAATGTTATGTATTGGTGCTTTAAATATGTCCAACTTTATCCAAAACAAATAAAATACCAAAATACTTCCCATTTGTTTTGGATACATATTATATAACAAAAGAGATAATATTTCCATGACAAAGTATATGATACATAATTCCATAAACAACATAATAGGAATGTTCCATAAAATGCTTTATTTTCAACAAAATTATTTGACCGTCAAAACACCTTAATGAGATCATGACAAGCATGAACTGTGATAAATTATATTTCCAAAATATTATGCACAATATAAAACACAAATTGATCATAACTATCATGGTGAAATGTATAACCAACATAAACTAACTCTTCATATAATTTTCCTTCCCATGTCTTCATATTTTTTGGTAAAACGGTAGTGTCTAAAATGCAATACAAAAGATAATATCAAGGATAAAGAGGGTTATACTATACACTTTTATTAAACAAAGATAAGTATCTAGATCATATATTAACTAGAAATTTGGTTTGCTTTTCCCATTTTAAACTAAACTATTTCTTCTCACAATAAAATATGAACAATATATAAACAAATAGTCAACTATAATAGACTCTAGAATCAACACATGAGGGTGCATGTAAATTATCAATATTATAAAATGTAACCCACTCTTTTTTATTAAACAAATAAATCCACTCTATGAAGAAATTTAAAACCAAATAAAAATTGAACCTATCAAAAAAATCACAATCAATTTTGTAATGGAATCCTATTTCCCTTGGTTTTTTCCTTCATCTTCTTACCAGATAAAAAAGAGTAAACTCATGAATTGAGAAAATCAACATACTAGGTACCAAAATAATACCATAGGTTAGCATACATCCATCAATGTTCCCTGTTTGGTGTTGGATCACATGGTCTACCACATTCAACTCCTTCAATAATACTAGAGAAAAATATTTTGATATGCCAACACATAGACCAAGCTTAATTCCAATCAATAAAATATCATTTCTGCCATTTTGTAAAAAATCTAAACAAATATGTTCATATTTAGATCCTTCAAATGAAGTAACTATGAACAAATGAATTTTTATGGAAAATAACAATTGACTATCCATTAATTGTCATCTTCTAATCCCATTTTTTAAATCTATTTGGATGAAATAATTCCATGCATCAAATATAGATTGAAGTTTCTTTCACCAACAATGTTCTCACATTGTTTAAACTTGTAAATATTATCATCTTTAGTACACCAAAAACATACTTGAATTGGACAAAATTTGTGAGAGACTAATACCATTTGATGTACAAATAAAGTTCCTCCAACATATATGGTAACTTCAAAACATGATTATTATCATAAAATCTTAATAATAGAGGATTTGAATGTCAACATGGTTTTAAAATTTGTAACTGTCACATTTCATTTACTTTCAATAATCCAACCACATTCTAACATCATCGTATTTAAGATAAAATGTTGATAAACTTCATCAACCTTTTTTTCCCCTTTAGAGATATTTTTTCTACATTTGAAAACTAATAACATCCTATGCATGTTACTACCTTAATTATTTTTCCCATAATATTCAAAAGGTTGAATATTCCTGAAAAAAATATATCTATAACCTTTTATTAAATAAAAATTACAATAGAATGGAAAACTATAAGGTTGTTTTTTACACCTCTCTTTATGGGTATTTATTTGCTCATGCTTTCCTTTCTTGGAAAATGCACTACACCTTTGCTATACTTCGTGCTTGATAGTTTTACTTCTTCACACTTTATACAAATTATGGGGTAGTTGTTTCTTCTCCTCCTACACATTCAAATTCACACCTCCATTTTTCATGGAAAAATATTCTCTTATAAAGCATCAAAGTGTCAAGGCTTGAAAATTTCTCGAATAGGATCCCTTGTTCCTTAGACATGCTTTCCAAATACTTGGATTGCATATCCCATTTTATCCAAAATATTGGAACCTATTACTTTACTAAGCATCATAAAACTAGCAAATGAATCACTACACTTATCAAAAGATATAAACTTAGAATTAAATTTTTTTACCATGCTTATTTTTGTGATGGTGCTAGCTACTTCTATGGAACAATGAGGGAGACTCTACTCTTTATTAACATCTTTGCAATTGGCATAGATTTTGAACATCAACTCTTATTTTGAAGCTATTTCTTATTGTAAATTCTCCAATAATTGTAAACAACTATTTTCCACTTATGGGATTGAGTCCTCAACAATACCAATGATTTATCATAGTGGATCTTGATGTCAAAAAACTTATTTACAATGATAACAAGTATCTTTTATTTCTAATGGAGCTTTGAATTCAATGTTATATTAAATTATCTAAACTTGTCAATATTTTGTAACTACTATTGGGTGGTCTCTAAATTTTTTTGAAGATTTCAATTTCCTTTTTTTGATATACTTACGTTTATTTTTACTATATTTCCTTTTTTTTTTAGAAAATAGAACATAATCCATTTTTTCAAACACTTGGTATACAAACTTGTTTGGACATTAAAAACTTAAGAGGGCTAACAAATATCATATAAGCCTTAGGAAAAACTTATTTAGGTACTAGATGATCCATGTAATTCCTCAATTGGATCATGCATACTATGTTTAAGGTCAATGATTGTCCAAAATCAAATCATAACAATGTGTTTGAAGTGCTAACATCTAATTTTTTTGACTTCTTAATCATATGTTAATGGTTACAATTAATCATAATTAAGGTTAAGGTTACCAATGGTTCATGGTGGTTAGATAATGCTATCCAATCTCAAAACCTGAATACCACATACAACCAAAAAAATAAATATCATCACTAAATATTGTTAAATATCACTTGCAGAATATTGATTATAGCAAGGGCATCTTCAAAATTATCATGTTTGGTAACTATTGTTAATACTAATTCATAGAGACAATAGATCGTTTCATTTTCTATTTATAATTTAATAGTAGTAATGTTCTATTATGATATTTTTAAATTTTTTACAAAGCACATTGAACATAATTATAAACATATGGTAAATAATTTTATAAGAATATAAATAATGTTTTATAAGAGAAAACACTGCCTATATAGACTTGTGCTCAAGACAATATTTGTAGTATTTTAGTCAAATGGGTATGGAATCATACACAATAGGATTCTTACTTTATACACAAAAATATGAGGTTATATGTGGGAGATAATTTATCTTTAAATATATTCCCACATATATTCCTATACACACAAATATGCAATCATGAGTTATATACAATCATGAGATACTTTATATTTATGTAATATGGAAGCCTACCTATAGCTTCTTTGTTACCAGGGTTATATCTAAATATATTCATACTCTTTATTTATTCATCCATGGTAGCCAAGTAATCGATATTATCATCTATGTTGCTATTAGAAACAAGAAGACAAAAGATAAAAGGAAATGTATTTTCTGAAAAAATTGTAAAAGACAAATGAGGTTTTTAAAAACCCTCAAAAAAGACAATCCTAAAACTAAGCCATGTATCTAGTCGCAAAATAAAAAATAAAAAAGGATTGTGTTCCAAAGAGATGAGCAAATGAACTTATCAATGAATGTCTCTTGGATAAAATCTAGTAAGCATAGTGAGATCCTTATGATCCAATTCCACCTAGCATTTTTATCAAAAAAATCTTCTTCAGAATTTTTTTTATAAACAATTCTTAGTTTATCCAATTATATTTTTCCTTGGGGAAGCTATGAAATGCACTCTACCAAAAAAATCAACCAAGTAATAGATATTTATACCCATTTTAATACCACATTGTTAGCAAAAATATGTTATTCTCATAGATTAAATAATTCCAATATCAATAAATCAATTCAATATCATCAATATCAAGCATATATAAAAATGAACATCAATCTCACATAAATCAAATTGAAATATTTTTTTCAAAACTCAAACAATGCATAAATCAAAGCATCTTCGAGATACATATTACATGGTTTTATCTCCAATATAAAGATACATGAGACTCTTCACATTATAAAATCTTGACCTTTGCTCTCCTCAAACTCACGAGAGAACTTAAATCTTCATATTCCTTTCTTACATAATAAGTCCCACATATTACATAAATATAAAGTATCTCATGATTGCATATAACTCCCTACTTCTAAACTTGACACATCACACAAATAACTCTCACTTGCTAACTAGACATTTCACACACTTAATTACATGACAAGTGCTCACAACTACTAACTTGACACGTGATATAAACACTAATATAAAAATTACACATGAATCTGCATATTTACAATGTGACCAAATAATGTGATACCTACAACAACCCCCATATTACATTATTTGGTATAAAGGTTTTCAATCTCTTAGTATCTCTCTTGTCTTCATTCTCTGGTTCTAGATTTGATACTACTTGAGATTGAAGTAGTGTGTTTGTTCCACATTTGATTTTTATATTGACCATTTTATTTTGATATTGGTAGTGACTCTGATTACTTTTGGAATTGTCTTAAAATGGTTTTTGAGGAAGTTTGTCCAATTCCATCATCAATATTTTTTTACATCCATGATTCATATCATTCTCTTTGTGCTAACAATATTCTTGAGGATGACTATTTTCTCCACAAAATTTACAAGGATTAATATTCCAACATTTTTCTATATTGTGTTCCATTTTGTTGCAATGATTATTGTATGATCCTAAAATGCATACACCAAATCTAGTAACAATTAAAAATCACACAAAACACATACATAAATTGAAAAAATTGAGATAACCAAAAGAAAGGTGTGTTTTATTAAAATTGAATCAATTCATGGCTACAAGTTCATCCCTCTTAGGGATACCCAATGTGATATAATGTTACAATTATAAGAAATCCCTCGCAAGGGTAGGTGTAATCCACAAGCCTTTCAGAATGACATGAACTACTTCAGGTCAATGATGACCTTCTTCTCTCCTGTGAAGAGGCATTTGTAGCCTTGAATGTGTTGACGAAGGACCTGAAAACCCTGCGATGAAGAAACAACAAGAAATAGTAAAAGCAAAGGATGCCTCTCTTGATGAGGCTTTCAAAGGAATATTGCATAAAATATGTTATGAAATCAAGAAATCTTGTAAGACTATCAATTTATGCAATAAATGGTGAAATTATCATAAAGCATAATAAAGAAATAAATATCTAGCTATGAATCAACCTAATTAGCCATTAGAAATATTAAATGCACGTAAATAACTAGAAAACTAGTCTAAATTCACAAATGCAAAGAAAATGGAAGCAAATCTACCTCTAATTCCTAAATTAACTGGTCAAATATCTGCTACAATGTTAATCTATGCTAGATTAAGCTATTTGCATAACTAGAAATGGAAATATATTGCTAAAATGGAGGAAAGAGAGCATCAAACCCTAGCCACGAGGTGCAACTAGCATTGTTAGCCATGGATGATAGCTATGGCTATGGGAAAACTTCCCTTTCTCTTGAAATCAGGGCCAAAAACTCTCAAATCCTCCAAGGAATTGATGATCAAGGGTCGCTTGTGTCTTAGAACATAGAATTGGTGGCGTATTGGGTTGAATTCATGGTTTATCGATGGAGAATGGCAAGCTTACTCCTCAAGCTTTTGGAAGCTCCATTGATGCATGCACAATTGTCATTGGTCAATTGGATAGCACTTTGTTACTCCTCAAGGGGATATGAAATTGCTCTCCAATCTGACAGGGCTCCGCTATGTGATTGACACATTAATTCTCTAGGGTTTTCTCTTTGAAATTGGGGTCTTAAATAGACTCCCAAAATCCTTGCTCTAGCTTCATGGAGAAGCCAAGAACAAGAATTGGCAGTTGGGAGGAAGCTTATAGATGCTTCCAAGCCCAAACCGCTTGAAAACCATTGCAATTTGATTGTTGCAACTGATTTTACTCATATCTAGTCACTCGAGTTTGTTACGGGGCTAGCTATGGATCTCAGACATGGCTAAGAATCCTAGCCATGGGTGACACCCACGACTAAGGCTAGATAGGCCAAAATTCCCAAATTGAGTGGTTAGAACCACTGCTTTTGCCTTGGAGAGGTCCAAGATCATTCATATGGTCTGCAAAGGTGCCCATATGAGTAGTCTCCTAAACATGATATGTTTTAGGTGTCTATAGATACCCCTTTTGGGATGCATTGTGAGAACAAACAACACTGAGCAAAAATAGACCTCCTAAAATCATGTTGTAGGTTGAATGATGATCATTGATCTGATCAACATTAGATACCCCTATCATGAAAAGAGCATACATAATTGAATCATTACCTTTGATGATTTGAAGAACTTGATTTTGGTAAGCTTAAGTCAAAATCCTAGCCTTGGCGGCAATTAGGAGACAAGCTTAAGTCAAATCCTAGCCTTGGCAATAATTAGGAGATAAGCTTAAGTCTAATCCTAGCCTTGACGGCAATTAGGAGATAATCTTAAGTCTAATCCTAGCCTTGATGGCAATTAGGAGACAATCTTAAGTCTAATCCTAGCCTTGGAGGCAATTAGGAGACTAGCTTCCCAGTTTGCTTGAATTTGCTCTTGATACTTTGCTTATTTGCCCCAAGCAAGGAGGGTGCATGATTGTCTTTGGTAATGATTCTTGAACGAATGCACTTAGCAATGATTGAGCGTTTAATTTTTTATTTTTATTATGAAGTTGATATTATGACTACCCCCTCAAGTGAATCGTTGATGAGGGTAATGACAATGAATGAAGAGATGAATCGCTTGACCTCATGATTGACCTGAACAATTGAAGACTTTAGCACTTTGATACTACTTGGCAAATTCTAACTCAGCCATGATTTCAACTATGAATAGTAATTATACACCTCTATCCCATGGAGTAGTCAAGCCGCTATGGCCTTCTTAGGAAATCAAGATGATAGCAATTCCAATTATGCTTGTGTTGAATCACTATGATCTGTTGAATCATTGTGAATTTTGATTTATTTAATTTTTTTGTTAATTTTGTAATTTTTGAAATTTTGGACCTATAGATATGCTTTAATGTCCAATCTGAAACTCCTTATGGTGAGCAAATATGTGCATTTATGACTTGAATGAAAAGACCAAAGATTTAGACTTCTTTGGAGCTTTTGGGGATCGATATTGATAATGCCCCAGTTGATGCTTGCAAATGTTTTTGTTTTGATTTTATGTTATGGATGCAATGATGAATGTAATACCTACATGATGATGTGATTATGCTATATGTATGCAATGCACGGATGACATGCACTAGCATGATGATAGTTGTTCTATTATATTCCATGATCTATATGTATAGATGGACTATTTTGTATGCATATGGATGCAATGCTTATTGTTAAATGCATGTTTGATTTTGATTCAATTTTTTATGCATTTAATTTATGATGATATGATATGGTGAATGCCATGTATGTAATGCATTATTTACATGATGATGATTTAATGTAAATGGACATGTATGCTTTAATCACTTAAAACATAATGTATGAATGCAATATGAGTTTGACAATCTAATGGATGACACCACAGAATGTATAAAAATCATGAAATGTAATTGATATATCTTATCATAAGAATTAATCAATTAGACACCCATATGTGAAATGCAATGATGTATTATTTCTATTCATAAGCTTTTGTAAATTAAAAGAATATGTGCAGCATAGTCAGTGGCCATTTAAATATCATTGTTGATATCCATTCGGTATCTAACCTATGTTATGAACACTTTTAACAAACAAACTCTTATAAAAAGAAGTTGATATTTGATGATTGCTTGAAAATGGTTGTTTCTATTTGGGAAATTTTTGAGGTTTTCCATGAAACTCAAACACCCTAGTTGACTTATCAAAAGTTGTATAATGACCATACTAGACTTCTAAAAAATAAAGTTTTCGCTATGAAAGACCAAGCTATTCATTACCCCTGTGTGTGCAAATGAATATATTAGATGAGACATAAGCATACCCCAGTGCTAGGCGGGATTCATTCAGCCCATTGTTGTATTGGGGATCCTCAAATGTCCACTCGATCCTAGGTTTGAATTCAGTTAGACTAGACCACTAGGCAATACAAGCCACCTAAAGCTAGCTCATTTGTAAATTTCTTAGACCTACCCCAATGCCATAAGGGATTCATTCAGCCCATTGTTGTATTGGGGATCACCCTATGATTTTTGAGTATTGATCATTCTAGGGATTCAAGTTTACCCCCTTATTTTCTTCAATTTATTGGGATACTTGCTCATGTAAAGTGATAAGAATCATTGTTTATTTTGTATTTTGTTTTTCTTTTTGTTTTGAGCAAGGGATTTGAAACTGATTTGATTTTTAGGATTTTTCTCCTTCATTTGTAAGCAAGGGATTTATTCGGGTAGGGGTAAACTTATCCTTTTTCCAATGACCACTACTCTAGACCATTGCGCCTCACAAAATGAGCAAGTAACAAAACCTTTCACCTAAGGTGACCCGGACCACTTTTGTAGTGTTCGTCCTTCCTTACCCTAATTAGGATTGTTAATGTGTTGATTAGTGATGGGATTCTGATATGCTAAGTGCTATCAAAACTAGACCTCATCTACAAAAGCAAAGCAAGATTTCTACTAAATCTGATAAGACCACTAGGTATGGCTGAATGACCGGAAAACCCTAGTATATTCCTCATAGCAACATGAGGGGTTGTGTTGAAAAAACACAATTACTCACAAGGGTGATGGATGATGATGATAATGCATAGATGCATGATTGAAACACAAACATGGTGTCATTTGTAATATTGCAAACACAACCTATCCTAATGCAAGTGCGATGGATGGAAATGCCTAATGCAATGCAATTAAATGAAATGCATGTGCAAAATGAAAATGCATGATGCAAATGTTTTTAAAATTTTAAAAAATTTACAATGTTTTTAGAATTTTAAAAAATTTGCAATGTTTTTAGAATTTTATTGCTTTTTTATTTTTATGGATTTTTGAAATTTTCCATGTTTTTAATTTTATGAATTATTTTGAATTTTTTTTTAATTTTGATATTTTATTATTTATTTCAATTGTTTTTGAAATTTAAATGTTTTCAATTGTTTTTGAAATTTTGATATTTTATGATTTTTGCTTGTTTTTATATTTTTAAAGGGGAAGGTACACTACCTTAAGTACCCCTAGTGTGTGTTCCACTCAATGAAAGTGAGGAAGATGTGATACTTTTAGAAGTCTCACTTTGCTTCATTGATCATGATGTGGATGGTGGGGAAGGTGTGACACCTTGAGGACCCCCAATGTGCATTGTGTTTGATGTGCTGTGATTGGCTTGGCTAGGAGGAGTAGTAGAAACTGATCCCCCCTATTGTGATGTGCAATTTTGTGCAGTGCCAATATCCCGCTAAGATGAGACAAGCAAAGGTGAAACATTGGATGATGCCACATGTTGCATAGATCGATTTAGACACTCCTGTTTCTCTGTTACAACACTAATCATTCCCACAAACTCTTGGGGAGGCAAGTTGATGTGCACCTAGTTAGGTTGCTCAACTTGATTGGTAGGTGTTGTGTTTGCTTCATGTGTGGGCAAGGGGTCTTGTAAGACTCCTATCAAAAGTTCTTGCCTCTCGATCATATCTTGCACTAAATATTTAAAGGGATAACATGTTTGGATGTCATGACCCCTTTGTCGATGGTAAACACAATATAGATTTCCGCTATGCATCTTTGATCTACGCTTATTAGGCTTCAACGGATGGGTCTCCAAAAGATTGATTCTTAGTGCCTTATACAATCGATCAAAGAGAGATGCTAATGTCTCTGGAAAATTAGTATATTTTCATTGTGGCTGACGTTGTTGGCCTTGTATCTGATTTTATTGTGTATGATTTTGGGCCAGAGGAGGTTGAGCTTGGTAATTATGTTGCACTGGTAGAGGTGGTGCACCTTGGTTTGAGGATTCGAGGATACTCAAAACAACTTGATTGACTGGGGTCACATTTTGTTGCATGTTGCCACCTATAGTATTCTTGTTTGGCCACTCCCTTTTGTGGAGTTGAATATCACCCTCCTGTATCTTGATGTCTTCAATGACCTTGGCCTGTGCTAAGGCCTCCTCGAATGTTTGATATTGTTGTAATTGCAAGAGAAGCGAGATTTGTTTCGAACAACTTCTCGTAAAAATTCGAATGAGCTTTGTTGTGGGTAGGGTGAAAGGTAATTTGAACATCACCTTCCTCCATTTATTGCCATACTCAATGATTGGCTCATCGTCTAGTTGATGAAGGCTAACCAAGTCAGTCAAGTTTATCATTTCCTTAGCACTAGAGGAAAAACGTTGCAGGAATATATCCGCTAATTGCTCAAAGGTGTATATGCTATGATGTGGTAGATGATTATACCATTCCAAAACATCCCCAACTAATTTTGTAAGAAATATTCTTAACATCAAGGGGTCATTTTATTGAAAATAAAAGCACATATTGATGAAGTTTGTCACATGCTCTTGTGCATCTTCGTCATCTTTGAACTTTTCAAGTTGAGGCATCTTGAAATTCGATGGGTATGTCGATGATGACACTGATGGATGAAAAGGATTATTTTTAAGCTGCTTTAGTGTGGGTTTTTGATAAACCAAACATTGATTTTATTTTTTGAATGCATTTACCAGATCAGCTAGCACTTTGTATGGCCTTGATGAAATGATATGATCTTCATCTCGTCACCTTTTATTAGGTAGAGGAGGTCACTTTTAATGTTGAGGTGGATGATAAGTATAATCATTAGGTACCTCATCATCACTTCTTCTTTATGTTCCCATTGGGACTCTGCATATGATTCCTCATTGTATTGATCTTGGTACTGTTGAGGAGTATGAGGTTCATGATGATAACCAGATAATGACCTATGATGTTGAACGCGATTTTTGCGTGGCCATGGTGAAATATTTCGAGATTGCACTGGGCACCTTATGTGTTGTTGCATCCTCTGGGTGCTAGGTGTAAGCACCACTTTACGCAATGCATTTTGCACTTGCTCTTGTTGTATATTTTGTTGTTCTTGTATCTTTGTTGATACAACCTTTGTAGGTGTGCTCATGGTGAGTCCACCCATTTTTGATTTAATTGTTGTTGATCCAACTAGATTTGATCCATATGTTGTTGGTTAAGTTGTGGCCTCAGTGCCTGATGTGTATGATCTCATTGTTCAGTTTTATGGGGGCTATGTACCCTCGTATTGGAAATACAAATGGGTTTATCATGTCTTTTCCCCCTAGTAGGATCTATTACTTATTTTCCACGCTCCCTAAAGGTTGCATTGACCTGATATTTTGAGTTATAAGTGGGCTCTGTATAGTTTGACAATGTAGAGCCACAACATGGTTGCCCCACGTACTCTTCATGAGGAGTAGGAGGATGACTTGGGTCCTCTTCCTCATCTATGAGGAATGATGCATATTCAGGCTCAGATGTAAGCTTTGTATATTTAGACTGCACAGAATGCTCCCTATGAGGAGTAGGGGGGTGGATTGCTCGACCCGATGGGGTGGTTTGCTCACCCAAGCTAGGTCATGGTGTATGTTCATGATCATTTTATGATTGATGTATAGAGAAAGCTGGGATGTGAACCCACGATATTGACCTACTAGGCTCCTTAGTGGGTGGATTGTTCCTTATATAGAATTCTATCAAGGTGTTCCAATTAGGAAGGTTTCCTGGAGGACCTATGGGTGCTTCCTTAATAGGAATATCTTGAAGGTTTGACCCCTATGGATGGTATTGATGTTATGATAAGACCTGGGATGCCATTCAGGGATGGCCATGTCCTCTGGACTGATTTGAATATGTTCACTGGTTATAGAACCTGATTCCCTCTCCAGATTGGAGGTCTTGCTCACCATGGGAGGTCCCCCGACCATTAAAAAATTGGCTTTTGAAAAAATTTGAGTGTTATATATCAAAATTATCAGTGCAATGAGCTGATCACAATGAGATATAACTCAAAAATATGATTTTCGGGTCAAAATTTTGTATTTTTTAAATAATTGGCCAACCGGGGCTCGTGGGGAAATGCCCACTTTTAGGAATTTTTGGGAAATTTTTAACCATGAAGAGTTAGGACTCAAAAATTTTGTGAGAGGTGCACAAGGGGTAAACTAAGACAACAAAACAAATTTGGCAATTTTTGGAGTTATCTAGACCATTTTATGACCGTTTTAGTGCAGTTTTTCCTTATTTTCGGCTTCGAAAATAGAGTAATCATAAAACCAAAATAAATTTTTCGTTATAGCTCTGATTTGGATGATTCTCGATCCGTTGGATGCAGAATCAAAAAATAGATTTTAACTATTAGGGTTAGGGTTTGGTCCCAGATCAAGGATCTTATGTTGATTACCCCAATAATAAAGAAACACATAAAGTAGACAATATGATTATCTCTTTTAAGGATTAGATGTGTGTCCTAAAATTGGTTTAGTGTGTTTTTTTATTTATTGATACTACAATCTAACTCTCATCGTATTTTTTAATAGTTGATGATATTCTCAGATTGTTAAAGGGTTTTCACCTGTATGCTCACAAATCGACAACCGGCAATGAAAGTCACGGTCACGTAAACCCCTCAAAATGTGGAGATGAAACCCACACTGGGAAGGGAGCATAGGTCCTCCTGGTCCTCACCCAGTTCACCCATGTGCAGTGATACACCCCTTCGAAGAGGAATGCATTCTATTTTGCATGGGCTATGATGGATCTTGGATATGGTATTGGTCTATTGAACAAAGGTACGAGGGAGTTGAGTCAATGGGTGGAAATCACTGCCACCATCGTTGAACCCTACTAGTGGTTGGATATGACTTCCAACTCACTAGCATTTAAAGTGTGTCATGGTGTGTGTGGTTCTTTTTACTTTGCATGAAAAATAAAATGCATCAAACAACATTCACATGATTTTCCCTACATGCTTTGAAAAATAACATTTGATTTTAAGAGAATGCATGACTATGCTAGATGATTTTTCAGAGAATGCAATTCTACCTATGAAGGAATGGCCACTAATTGGGCCTCATGCATGCAAACTCAAAACATGAAATGGCCTAGACCATTGGAGACTAGGGTGGACTGCAATCAGAGATCCATTGTTCCTAGCAACGGCTAGTAGAAAACTACAAAGCATTTACGAATTTTCCATTCTACCTTTTGCTATATTTTCTACTTAACCTATTCATCTATTGCATTCTGACAAATAAAACATAAACATAATAGAAAACATAGGGAAATAGGACCTACCTTAGATCCAAGTCTGATGATGTTGTCTATTGTCTCATGTTGTTCTATTTTCTATTGACCGCGTCTATCAAGTGTGGCTACAACCATTGCCCATGGTTATCAACCATGGTTACAACTGTTAATCGTGGTTGTCAGCCATGGTTGAGACCTGCCATCAAAAAACACAGCAAGTTAGACTTTAGATTGCTTAAATTGTAGGGTTCCACCATGATTGCCTTATGTACGATCCTAAAAGGCATACACCTAATCTAGTAACAATTGAAAATCACATAAAGCACATACATAAATTGACAAAATTGAAATAACCAAAAGAAAGGTGTATTTTATTAAAATTGAATCAATTCATGGTTACAAATTTATCCCTCTTAGGGATACCCAATGTGATACAATGCTACAATCATAAGAAATCCCTCGCAAGGGTAGGTGTAATCCGTAGGCCTTTCAAAATGACATGAATTGCTCCAGGTCAAGTATGACCTTCTTCTCTCCTATGAAGAGGTATTTTTTACCTTGAATGCATTGACGAAGGAGTCCTGAAAACCCTACAATCAAGAAACAACAAGAAATATTAAAAGTAAAGGATGCCTCTCTTGATGAGGCTTTTAGAGGAATCTTGCACAAAACATGTCATGAAATCAAGAAATCTTGTAAAACTATCAATCTATGCAAGAAATGGTGAAATTA
The DNA here is from genome assembly GCA_028583015.1 of Wollemia nobilis. Classification (NCBI taxonomy): domain Eukaryota; kingdom Viridiplantae; phylum Streptophyta; class Pinopsida; order Araucariales; family Araucariaceae; genus Wollemia; species Wollemia nobilis. The sequence goes on from JAQPPZ010003340.1 coordinate 1,229,951, forward strand.
TCATAAAGCATAATAAAGAAATAAATATCTAGCTATGAATCAATCTAATTAGCCATTAGAAATATTAAATGCATGGAAATAACAAGAAAACTAGTCTAAATTGACAAATGCAAAGAAAATGGAAGCAAATCTACCTCTAATTCCTAGAATTAACCGGTCAAATATCTGCTACAATATTAATCTATGCTAGATTAAGCTATTTGCATAACTAGAAATGGAAATCTATTGCTAAAATGGAGGAAAGAGAGCATCAAACCCTAGCATGCGGGTCTGAGGCATAGCTAGCACTATTAGTCGTGGTTGATAGTTGTGGCTAAAAACTTCCCTTCTTCTTGAAACCAGGGCCAGAAACTCTCAAATCCTCCAAGGAATTGATGATCAAGGGTCACCTGTGTCTTAGAACATAGAATTGGTGGCATATTGGGTTGAATTCATGGTTGATCAGTGGAGAATGGCAAGCTTACTCCTCAAGATTTTGGAAGCTCCATTGATGCATGCACAGTTGTCATTGGTCAATTGGACAACACTTTGTTACTCCTCAAGGGGATATGAAATTTCTCTCCAATCTGATAGGGCTCCGCTATGTGATTGACACATTAATTCTCTAGGGTTTGCTCTTTGAAATTGGGGTCTTAAATAGACTCCCAAAATCCTTGCTCTAGCTTCATGGAGAAGCCAAGAACAAGAATTGGCAGTTGGGAGGAAGCTTCTGGATGCTTCCAAGCCCAAACCGCTTCAAAATCATTGCAATTTGATTATTGCAACTGATTTTACTTGGCTTTGGTCACCCGAGTTTGTTACAAGGCTAGTCGTGGATCTTAGGCATGACTAAGAATCCTAGCCATGGGTGACACCCACGGCTAAGGCTAGATAGGCCAAAATACCCAAATTGAGTGGTTAGAACCATTGCTTTTGCCTTGGAGAGGTCCAAGATCATTCATATGGTCTACAAGGGTGCCCATATGAGTAGTCTCTTAAACAAAATGTATTTTAGGTGTCTACAATTACATATTTTTACATTGTACATATCATTTCCATATTTTGTATAGACCTTTGAATCATCATTTTCATTCTTCTTTTGATAAAGATCATTAGTGTCATAGTATACATATTTCATTAAAGGTTTGTTCTTCAATTCTTGTCTTTTTGTCTTGATATCATTTAGAATAACCATTGCCTTGTATGCATTTTTCCATATACTAATAGGTATTGCAATATGATGTTCATAATGGTTATTAGAATCCTTGAGAAGACCATGTAAGCAATGTTGAAGTATTAAAGAAATTCTATCTTTAGTCTTCTTGTAAATTGGTTGTAAATGTTCCATTAATTTTGGTGACTCATTCTTTTTCAACTTCAATAGTTCTTTGTAAATTATTTCTTGAGGTCTTTTCTTTAACTACACTATTTTTTATGATGCACATTGAATTCTTGTTTTTCTATTTTTTTTCTCTATTTCCATGATGTGTTTCTAGTTCACACAAATTCTTTCAAATTTCTTCTTTTATTTCCTTTAACATGGAATCCCTTCATACTCCCAAAATTATATTTTTATTTCCAAATCAATTTTTAATTTATCTTTCTTCTTTAATCCTTTTATCTCCAAAATTATTTCTTCAAAATTTCAATTCCAATATTCACTTCCTCAATTTCTTAAATTTCCATTTTCATTAAACTAACAATCAATCAAATTCTTTTCTTTAATAAATTTCTTTCACTTCTTATAACTCCCTTTAATTCAATTTATCAATCAATAAACTTCAAATTTTAATCTCATCTCTTCAATTTTAATTATATCAAATCAATTCGTTCACTTCTTGTTTATCAATTCAATTTCAATTTCAAATATCAAATTATTTTCTTCTTATATCTCTCAATTAATCAATTTCATAATAATTTAATTCTTTAAATCATTTCAATCATCAATTTAATCCTCCAATGAATTAATTTCTTCTTTCCTTCTTCCAATAATTAATTCTTTCTTCTTATAATTCCCCACATTTCATTAAATTTAAACTTCAATGTATTATTTATCTTCTCATCACTCCACTATAAATAAAATCTAATTAAAATACATTTCTTTAGACATATGTAAAAATATTAAATAATCAAAGGTTATAAATTACCTTATATATGGTGCTATTTTCTACAACATTTCATCTATTCTTTGTCCATGTAATTAACATTCCCAAATAATATCATCTATCAGGGAGTTACTCAAATTGTGACATACAATCACCCTCCAATTCTGTAGTTAAACATTACACCTTCCAATAGGCTCCAATGCATTAAAATATGACATGAATCTCTCCTTCTTCTCAGCTCCAGCATTGGTAGACTAGGATTAAATGCTCCTCTCTATTATTAGACCTCAATGTTTTCTTTAGCATCTTAAATATTTGCACTTATCTCTATTATAGCTTTCACAAATTCAAAATTCTAAATGCTCCTATATGTATGTGTTTATACCTATTTTCAAAGTCTCATTTACATCCATAGTATTCAAAGAGCTTTCAAGCACTCAATGCTTCTCATAGCATTCATAAATTTAATCATCTCCTTTGACATGCTATATCAATTAGATGGATTCCAGTCTTAAAATCAATTAATATTTTATTCCTCTAATATTCTATCTCCAATATCCTCCTCCAATCGTATTCTTTCTCCAATCATATCTTCCTTTGATGAGAAACAACTTTTCACTACTTTAGCCTTTGGCTCGATTCCAGCCTTGAAATTCAAAATTCATATTTTTCCTACTTCTATCTCCTTTTCTCCATAAATTAACGATCTCTCCTCCAAATATTATTCCCTCACCACCTTTAGAAATTCCTCTTATGTACCTCTTTGTAGCTTTTCTACTCAATGTACCTCAATCTAGGCTCACTCACAATGGCTCTAATACCATTGTTAGCAAAAAGATATTATTCTCATAGGTTAAATAATTCTAGGATCAATAAATCAAATCAGTATCATCAATATCAAGCATATATTAAAATGAACATCAATCTTGCATAAATCACACTAAAATATTTATTGCAAAACTCAAGCAAGGGATAAGCCAAAGCTTCATTGAGTTATATATTAGATGGATTTTTATTCAATGTAAATATACATGAGACTCTTCACATTACATGACTCTTGACCTTTTCTCTCCTCAAACATACAAGAGATATTAACTCTTCATATTCCATTCTTACACAATAAGTCCCACATATTACATAATAACTCTAAATTTTAATCATGATACATCACACAAATAACTCTAACTTGCTAACTAGACACTTCACACACTTAATTACATGACACATCTTCACACTACTAACTTGATACATATTATACATACAAATTTTAAACTCACACCCTAATATAAATATTTACAATGGGGCGAAACAATGTAATACCTCCAACACATGTTAGATTTCATAGCAATTTCTACAAATGAATGGAATCAAAATATTACCCAAGATTGCTTAAAAATAAAAACATGCAAATCAAAGAAGATAGAATATATGAGAGTGTTCATGGACACAAAAAACTATCACAATAAAATGAATAAAATTAGACCCAAACCGATAGCAAAATGATTGATATGATGGGGTATTTATACCCAAGTACAAGCTACCTATAGATCAAGCTTGTGAGAGCAACCCTTAGGAATAAAATAACAAAAATATTACAAAAGTATCTTTTCCAAGGTTTACATGGGTCTAAAGGATTAATATGAGCAATACAATGCAAAAGTTGATCATGGCCTCAAGAGAAGCTTAACCACTACATATTCCAACACACTCATTGCTCCATTTATTTTCTTAATTAAAATGTGTATTCATACACTTATTGACTATAACTGAAATCCGTATGGTGTGACATATCATATAAGCCTATGATCCCATTTGAGACCTTGTAAGGCGATTCATGTTATTTTGTATTTACCAAAAATATTAATATGTTAGTTTGATATTTACTAGGATATTTACCATTATATTAAACAAGTATTTGAATCTCATTTTCAACCATCCATTGTATTTATTAGATATCATTTCATTGTAAATTAAGATGGTAGTTTATGTGTAGGGGAACATTCTCTACCCTTCAAGTATATGCCTTTGCTTCATAATCCTTATATGCAAGTATCATGGTAATTTTTTAATTGTATTTATTAGTCTATTATTATTATGAATATCTACATGATATCAAATAAAGTATGAATCACCATTACTTAATCCAACAAAATGATTGTTTATCTCTTATTATATTGATTCTAGAGGATTCATCTTTTCCAAAGGAATGGTTGTGAAGTGAAGATTTATTTTTGTACTAATTTAGTCTTTTAGGGTTTTCTAAAACGTCTATATATTATTTTTTAAATATTTTCAAACAAACCTTGTTTTTCCTTTTTGGATTTTGACCATCTTTTGGTTCTACATCAAGGATCTGTATTGAGATAAGTCAACTATATAAAGAGTTTTTTTTTCTGTAGACGCCATATTTTTATGATTTTCTAAACTACCTATTTATTTTTAGAAGTTTTGAAATTCCTATTTCATTATATCAAAGACTTCATAATTATTATATTGGATTCATGGTCTAGATCAAGTAGTGACAAGTTAGGGTATTTTTATAGATTTTCTTAAAAAAATAAACTTATAATTATTCTTCAAGAGTTATGATGATGCCTTTGTCATCCATAATATTTTGTTTTGGTAAAATCCCTTGCATTACCTAGGTGAATTTAAGGTTCTTGGATAATTTTTTTAGGGCTATAGATGATAATTATTAAAATTGGGCTATAAGAAGACAATAATTATTTCAAAAATTTCATTTTCACAAAATTGGAGTTAAACTGGGTAGTTTTAATAATCTAAAATTCCATGAATTATATTTTTGCATAAGCCATAAATATTTTCTACTAAAAATATAATTTTGAAATTGATGTCGATTAAAATATAAAGTATCGAGCTTAAAACTTTATTGTATTTTCCTTTTTTTCATCAAATATATGTCAACTAATATGGAATCCAAAGGAGAAACTCATTTCTCTTTGTGAGACACAAACTATCGAATGTTTACCAACCAATAGTCTTGTTCCCATTTGTTTAGTAAAATATATGGAAGAACAAAAAATAAGGTTTCATTTTTAAAGTATCACCTAAAGTCCATTTTTAATGATTAATTTTTATAAGCCATATCTTTGTCATATAGAAGTACTTTGATCATTTTTAAAATATAGTATGGTTTTTCATGCTCTACATAATGGTGGTGTTTAATATTTGGTACTTTAGTGTGAAAGAAAATTTGTATTAGATCATGTTTGACATTGAGTCTCATGTTACCCACATGAATAGGTAAACTTATAATTCGTCATTCACCAAAAATTGTAGAGTTATATAATTAGGCAATAGTGGATCTTGATGAAAATACTTATTTATAGTAAAGAAGAAGCTCTACTATCTTCTTTCTAATGGTTAATCCATCCTCGATTTTTCATATTAAGAATGAAATAGACCTTATTTTTATGTGGACAAAACTACAAAAATTATTTAGAATTTAATGAATGTTATCGAACTTAGTTTATTTATAGAACATCAAATAAAGACAATGACTAACAAAATCTGTACATATTGTATTCACAACATTATATCAATTTATACCTCACTTGAATTCTCAACCAAAGCAGAATTTTTTCCCTGGCAAAGTCAACTATATTGTATTTTTAAAGAAACTGGTCCCATAAAATAGGCTAAAACTATTAATAAACTCCATGCTTTTACTATTAAGGATTTGAAAAGGCCATTCATCAATGAATTAAAATATTTTGACTATACACTATAGTCATATATAAAAATTATAGTTTCATTTCCAAATGTGTGCACCATTAAATACTTATCAAGATAAAAATTAGTTGGACAATGCAATATGTTTAAAGTTAACCTCTATATATATATACGAAAAATTAATGCTTTTATCATAAAATACATTATGTTAAATATTTTCATAAAGTAGTTTGACAAAAATAATTACAACAAATATTTTAATTACATTAGAAAGTCAATATTTTATGCATCACACTTTTAACAATTTTATTCTAAATGAAATGGAAGCGTACGTTACGCTCTCCATAACATATATATGATATTTAAATAAATATCATTAATATTTTTAATAAATTATATACATTTTAAAGTCATGGATTGTTCTTACTTAAAATATTTGTTGAAAATTTGACATATATTAAAATTATAAAACTATATTACAAATATTAAAAAGGACCTTTATATTAAGATGATCCAAATGTTAAAATTATACAGGTAAATCCTTGTTCAGCCCTCAAATTTGGATGATCATGTTTTTCCTTTCAAAAGGTGGCATTTTATTCCATGTAGGATGTCACATCATTAGTTTAATTGAAAATAATTTAAAAAAAAAGTGTTCAAACTAAATTTAACCAAATATTATTTTTTATTTTATATGTGCTAATTTTTTGCTCGCTATCATACCTTCTTCCCTTCCTTTAACACCTTCCATTATTTTCACTCCCCTTCTCCTACCCCTTGCCATATGTAATCGCCTCTTAATTCCAACACAAGTAATGTAGAAGAAAAGTTGAGTCTCTAACCGTTTGAACTATGGATATGAGTGTTCCAATCTAGATAGGTAATTAGGTATCTAATGTCCATGTATTAAAGGAAAGGCTTAATAGATGCTTTCAAGGATTCTCCAAAGCATCCATGCCTTAATAATAAGTAAAGCATAACTAAAAGGGTACAAATTCAAATTATTGATGCCTTCAGGGGAAAAAACCAATAATAAATATGTTGGCTATGCCTTCCAATCATATTATTAAGTATTGACACAAAAACATCTCGTTCTAGATAGTTATTTTCCACCACAAGCACTAAGGCATGCTCGTGGTGATCAAACTACCCTTTTAAAGGCAATATAAAAAGGGAGAAATTTTATAGTACATAAAATAAAATATCCCAACTATCACATATTTTTTATAAATTAATGTTTTGAAATTTAAATATTATAAAAATATTTATAAGTTTGAGTAACGGATACAACACCTTAGAAATAAAATTCAATGAAAAATATCACATGTTATTTTAATTTATATTTATTTTTTTAAAGTAGTGTGGGTTTTGAAAGGGTTTATTTTTCTTTTACATTAACTTGGTTATATTGAACTATATAACTTATTTGGTGCCACTAAGATTTGAACTATGATGTGGGTTACATCAACTTGGTCACATTAAACTATATAACCTATTTGGTGCCCCTAAAATTTGAACTATGATGTGGGCTACATCATCAATATGTCCCAACCAACCATTGAACCAAGGCCTCATTTGATATTCACACAATGACACTGAGAGGGGGGGGGGGGTGAATCAGTGTAAATATTAATTATCAAATCTACAGCTTTTAAAATGAAGCAAAGAGAACTTGAAAACCAGAAAAGCAAATTGAACAATAGAGCACACCACAACACTCAATATACCGAGGTTCACCAATTTGGCTACTCCTCAAAAATGATTGCTTGGACTCCAATCCAAATCCAGTCTTTGCAAAATACCAATTTTACAAACACTTTACCAAGCATCTACTGGAAGGAGCACCAACCCCTTAGTTTTCTGCTGCAATGAGATAGGAGCACCAACCCCTAGTCCCAAGCACCAACTTGGACTGCAATTCTGAGCAATTTAAAATGATATAAAAATGTCTTCACTTCTTACATGACCCTGACTGGTCTGCAATTAAACAAACTCTGCACACTCTCACGGCTCTGCTAATTTCTCTCTTGGCTCTCTTCTAACCCTCTTTTCACAGCAATTTCCCTCTAACAGCAGCAAGCGTATTCTCTGTACGACTGTCCTTTTATAACCCCTTTTTCTCATCGGGACTCTTCGTCTTCTATAACTTTTCAATCCTGCATGCAGTCGAATGACATACTCTAACTGTTCGAATTCTTTTCTCCTCTCCATAAGCGGTTGTTCGAATCCTTGCAAATACGGTTGTTCGAATGCTTTTACGATCCTGCATATACGACTATTTTGAATGCTGCAAATACGTCTGTTCGAAAGCTTTTACGACCCTTCATATTCGGCTGTTCGAATTCTGCAAATACAGCTTTTCGAATACACTTTCCATTCTCCATATGTGATTCTTCGAATGCTTTTCAATCATGCATATACAGATGTTCCAATGCATGTCCAACACCTGTCAATGTGTAACTGCCGATCTGACTTCAGTTACTTCTTACGTAACTGGCTGCATGATGCTTTTTCGACACGTGTCACCTTGCATGTTCCTTCGGCATTTACCAGCCAAACTGTTACCTGTCGCGAATTCGCGACATTTCTGCCCATTTGACTTTTTTTGGGCTGTTGACCGTGAAAACCTGACCTGTCGCGATATCGCGACACTTTTTGCAGCCGTACGCCTTCATGCCCTTGCTGTCGCGAAATCGCGACCATTTTGGCCTTTGAAAGCTTTCCCACCGTTCATGTCATGAAATCGTGACACTTCAAACTTTTTTTGACGTCATCCTTAATGTTGTCGCGAAATCGTGACGCTTCCGGCTTCCTGAGGCTTCTCTTGCAACTTGTCACGAAATCGTGACACTTTCAGCTTTTGCTGACGTCATCCTCATCTTTGTCACGAAATCGCGACGCTTCCGGCTTCCAGCGGCTTTTCTTTCACCCTGTCACGAAATCGTGACACTTTCAATTTTTGCTGACGTCATCCTCAGCTTTGTCGCGAAATCGCGACGCTTCCGGCTTTCGTACAATCCTTGCTTCATGCAGTAGCGAAATCGCTACAACTTTGTGCCTTGTGCTTTCGACTTGCTACATCTTTGAGTTTTGCGATTTTGACTGGTAGCGAAATCGCTACACCTTCGCATAGTGCACTTTTGGATTTGTAGCGAAATCGCTACACCTTCATGTTGAGCTTTTTCAACTTGTAGCGAAATCGCTACACCTTTGCTTTGTGTATTTTTGACTTGTAGCGAAATCGCTACAACTTTTTCACTTAGCACTTTCTCCCTGCTTCGGCCAGCGAAAATTCAACATGTAGCGAAATCGCTACAGTTACTCGACTTAGCTTCTTGGCCTCCGACATGTCGCGAAATCGTGACAATTTTGCTTGCGCCTTCTCTCTCCTCGGCCATGTCGTGAAATCATGACAATTTTGCTTGCACCTTCTCTCTCCTCGACCATGTCGCGAAATCGTGACCATTTTGCTTGCACCTTCTCTCTCCTCGACCATGTCGCGAAATCGTGACAATTTGGCATGCATTTTCTCTCTCCTCGGCCATGTCGCGAAATCGTGACCATTTTGCTTGCACCTTCTCTCTCCTCGACCATGTCGCGAAATCGTGACAATTTGGCATGCATTTTCTCTCTCCTCGGCCATGTCGCAAAATCGCGACCATTTTGCTTGCACCTTCTCTCTCCTCAACCATGTCGCGATATCGTGACAGAAAACATGTCGCGATATCGCGACAGTTTTCTTTCTGCCTTCGGACCTCTCAACCTGTCGCGATATCGCGACAGAAAACATGTCGCGATATCGCGACAATTTTCTTACTTGTCTTTTTCTGCAAATTTTTGAATCTGGGTCACTTCGTTTTCTTGCAAATTCACTGTACTTGATCCGATTGACTTCAGAATTCTTGTCCATTGCTTCAATCGCATCAATTTATGTCTGTGTTGACAACAATGACAATACTTTTGCTGCACCTTGTTCAACAATCTCCCCCTTTGGAATTGTTGGCAACACTTATGCACTCTCCTGTAATTCTTCTCCCCCTTTGACAATAATACCAAAGGGTTGTTGCAGACTCCCCCTGAGTCTATGCACACCACTCTCAGACAAATGTTGTTATAGTTAGCAAAAATCATGAATATAAGCAAAACTATAAGTATAGGCATAAATGCACCCCCTGAGAATGTGATCCCAAATGAAAGTCAGTTCTTGGGAATTGTGACCACTCCCAACTTATGTCGAAGGTACTCAAAAACTTCCTTGGGCAATGGTTTTGTGAATATATCAGCTACCTGCTCTGTAGTTGGAACAAAGTCCAATTTGACCTCTCCTTCAGCAACTTTATCCTTCAAGAAATGATATCGGATTGCAATATGTTTGGTTCTAGAATGCATAACCGGATTCTTGGATATGTTGATAGCACTAGTGTTATCACATTTTATTGATATTGGCTCTTTGAAGTGAATACCAAGATCTTTCAAAGTTTGTCTCATCCATAATATCTGTGTACAGCATGTTGTGGCTGCAATGTATTCTGCCTCTGCAGTGGATAGAGAGACTGATTCTTGTTTCTTGTTGTGCCATGCTACCAGCCTGTCTCCAAGATAAAATGCTCCTCCACTGGTACTCTTTCTGTCATCAATACATCCTGCCCAATCTGCATCAGAATATGCAATCAAAGTGAAATCTTTACCTTTTGGGTACCACAACCCATAATCCATAGTACCCTTGAGGTACCTGAAGATCCTCTTTACAGCTGTCACATGAGTTTCTTTGGGACTAGCCTGAAATCTTGCAACCATGCATACTGCTTGTAATATGTCTGGTCTAGTGGCTGTTAAATACAGTAGGCTTCCAATCATAGACCTGTACATTGTTTGATCTACATCTGGAGATTTGTCATCCTTGCTTAACTTGCAGCCTGTTGTCATGGGAGTGCTAACAGGTTTGTTGTCTTCCATTGTGAACTTTTTCAGCATTTCTTTTACATATTTAACTTGAGAAATAAAAATGCCCTTTTCATTTTGATTGACCTGCAGTCCTAGGAAATAAGAAAGTTCACCAATCATAGACATCTCAAATTCTTTCTTCATTTTAGTTGATATGTCTTTGCAATATTCATCCATGTTGCTGCCAAATATTATATCATCTACATAAACAACAAGAACAATAAGATGCCCCTTCTCTGTTTTGACATATAAATTGTTGTCCACCAAACCTTTCTTGAACCCTTGTTTAATAAGATAGTTATCCAACCTTGCATACCATGCTCTGGGTGCCTGTTTCAAACCATATAATGCTTTCTTTAACCTGCAAACAAAATCTGGATTGTCACCAAGTTGGAAACCATCTGGTTGTTCAATGTAAACCTCTTCTTCCAGTTTTCCATTCAGAAATGCTGATTTTACATCCATTTGATATACTTTGAAATTTTTATGGACTGCTAAAGCCAGAAACATTCTGATTGCCTCTAGTCTGGCTACCGGTGCAAAGGTTTCCTCAAAATCAATGCCTTCAACCTGAGCATAGCCTTTACAGACCAATCTTGCCTTATTTCTGACAACCTGTCCATCTTCATTTAACTTATTTCGAAAAATCCATTTAGTGCCTATTATGTTTTTATTTGTTGGCCGTGGTACTAATTCCCAGGTATTGTTTTTCTCAATCTGATCTAGTTCTTCATTAATTGCCTTCATCCAACTTTTATCTGTGCTTGCTTCAAGCAACATTTTTAGGTTCAATGCTAGATAACAGAGAATAGTTCCGCACTGCTGCTCTTCTTGTCTGAATACCATCTGTGGGATCCCCAATAATCTGTTCACTGGGATGGTTTTTCTGCCAATTGCCTGTTTTAAATTTCCTGTTTTCTTCTTCTTCTGAGTCAGTTTTTACAACATCTGGATCAATTTTCTGATTCTCATCTGTTTCCTTTTCATCATCACCTTCAATGACTTCTTCATAAATAGGGTAGTTTTCTTGATAAGTAATTTCTTGTTCTCTACCTTCATCAACTTTCACATCAGCACTCTCAACAATTTTCTTTAGCCTCTTGTTGTAACATGTGTAGGCTTTGCTTTTTGTTGAGTAACCAAGAAAGATACCTTCATCAGCTCTATCTTCAAATTTATCGAGATTATCTTCAGTCCGTTTGATGTAGCACTTGCTGCCAAATACTTTGAAATGTCTTGTTGTTGCCTTTCTGTCGAACCACAGCTCATAAGGTGTTTTGCTTTCATGTGGTCTTAGCATGCACCTGTTTTGAATGTAAACTGTAGTATGTACTGCCTCTTTCCAAAATCTGTCAGCTATTTTGTTCTCAGCCAGCATTGTCCGTGCCATTTCCTGCACTGTTCTGTTCTTCCTTTCTACAACACCATTCTGCTGAGGTGTCCTAGCTGCTGAAAACTGTCTTCTTATCCCATATTTTTGACAGTATTCTGCAAATTCTTCTGAAATAAACTCTCCTCCTCTGTCTGATCTTAGGCATTTAATCCTTTTTCCAGTTTGATTTTCAACCTATTTTTTAAAAATCTTAAACATCTCAAAGGCATCTGATTTAAGCTTTAAAAATAATATCCATGTCATCCTGGAGTAATCATCTATTAACAGCATAAAGTATTTGTCACCATTTATGCTTTGTGTTCTCATGGGTCCACACAAATCAGTATGAATTATCTCCAAAGGTTTGCTGGTGAAGTATTCCTTTGATTTAAAAGTGGATCTGGTTTGCTTCCCTTTTTGACATGAAGCACAGATGCTATTTACTGGTTTGCCAATGGTTGGTATATCTCTTACTGCCCTTTTTGAACTTATTTTTGCCAGATTGTCAAAACTAATATGACCGAGCCTCTTGTGCCACAACCAATTTTCATCTTCCTGTCCAATCAAGCATGTTCCTTCTACAGTTTCTGAGAGAGTATATAGATTACCAGAAGTCCTAGATCCAGTAGCTATCAGCTTCCCACTGTGTGCTTTTCTCACTTCACAGCCTTGCTTCTTAAAAATGACTTCATGACCTCTGTCACAGATTTGACTTACACTCAGCAAGTTATGCTTCAGACCAATCACAAACAAGACTTCTTTTGATTTTATCTTTCCATCACTGATCTTGACTGATCCCTTTCCAACAATCTTTGCTCCATCATTATTTCCAAATTTCACAGAACCACCTTCATAATTCTGTAAATTCTCAAATTTTTGCTTGTCACCTGTCATGTGACTGGAGCATCCACTGTCAAGTATCCATGGTGCAGATTTGTCTTGTGCTTTAAAAGCGGTCTGAACAATCAAAGATTCCTTTTCTTTCCATTCTGGTTTGATGACAGATTTGGCTACTTGTTTTGCCTTTGTCCTTTCATTGGCATGTGCCTATTTTTCAAGAAATTTCTTGTTTTGTTTCAACCCACTTGGTTGAGATTTTCTACCCTGATAATTATTTGATGCACAAGTGCTTCTACAGTTTCTAGCAATATGTCCAAAATTATGACAATTATAACATTCAACTGCATAATTCATTAAAGGAGAAAAAACATTTCTGCTGGTGAAATTCCTTTGAGATACATTATGCCTGCAATCTGAAATCATATGGCCATAAGCATTGCATTTAAAACAATAACCGGAAAAGGAATGATTAAACCTGGGTGCCGGTCTTTGCCAGTTTGAAGTAGGAGCCATGAATCTTCTCCTTCTTGGATGTGTGACTTTTGTGAATCCATCTTTGTCAGTACTCTTCTTGAGTCTGGCATTATTGCTTTCTTTGGCATGATTTGTTTTTTCTAGGTCAACCCTGATCTTTTCTTCTTTCTTTATGGGTTCTACATTCAAGGCCTTTGAACCCTTTGATGATTCTCCTTCATCGAAGCCTAAACCAAATTTGATGCCGGAAGGCCTTTGGTTATTTAACATTTTATCCAACTTTACAGTACTTTCTTCAAACTTATGAAAGCAGCTCAATTTTCTATTCATCTCCTCTAGCTGCATCCTTAACTTAACAATGTCTTCCTCTAGCTTGCTGCATTCAACTGTCTTTACAATTAATTGTTCATCAAGAACTTCAGACATTTTCTTGAATTCCTCTGTCTGTATTTTTAAACTGTTTATTATGTCAGTGGCATCCTCTAGTTTTCTTGAAAACTTTTTGTTCTTTTTCCTTTCTACACTCAACTCTTCAAGTGCAGCAACCAATTCTCCTTCCAGATAAACTTCAGCCTCATCTTTAAAGCTTTCATCACCTTCCTGATTTTCTTCTGTTCTTTCCTCTTCAAGTGCCATGAACAGAGCTTCACCTGTTTCTTCTTCAGAATCCTCACCTGAGCTTTCTTCAGAAGAGCTGACATTCTTTGATATGAAGCTTTTCTTCTTGAGGTTGTTCTTTCTAAAATTTTGTTTCTTCTTCCAGTCACCTTTTTCTTGGAGTGACCCTTCACCATTTTTGGTTTTCTCATGCATTGGGCATTTGGCTGCAAAATGACCGACTCCTCCACAATTGAAGCACTTGAATGGTAGCTTTCCTCTATATTTTCCTTTTCCCTTTGTGAGTTTTCGAACAAAATTTGCTTCTGTTTCATCCAGTGTCTCTTCATCCTCAGATTCATGTTCAGTTTTTATATTCTTGTGTGCTTTAAAAGCAGCTTCTCTGTCTATAGGCTTAGTTTGTCCTATTCTCATTTCGTATGCAGTCAAGGAACCATGCAGATCATCCATGCTAAAATTGTTTAGATCTTTTGCCTCTTCTATTGCAGAAACTTTGGAGTTAAATCATTTGTGAAGGGTTCTGAGAACCTTTTTCACAACAACTGCATCATCCATTTCTTCACCGAGTCCTCTGATTGCATTGATGATTCCATTGACTCTCAGCATATAGGCCTCTATGTTCTCATCTTCCTTCATTTGTAATGCTTCGAATTGAGCTCGATGAGTTTGCAGCTTGGCTTCCTTGATCTTGCTGTCTCCTTCATGGATGCTCTTCAGTTTATCCCACATGTCTTTTGCCGATTTGCAGCTCATGACTCTTATCAATTCACTGTCTACAAGTCCACACATTATGGCATTCTTAGCTTTGGAGTTGTTCTCAAATTTTTTCTTCTCAGCAGTATCTGTTGGAGGAGTAGTGGGTGTTGTGTATCCACTATCTACAGAATCCCAAATATCATATCCCAATGCACTCAGATATGTTTGCATCCTGAGTTTCCAGAAAGTGTAATTAGTTCCATCAAACAAGGGAGCTTTGTTGGATGAGAATCCTTCATCGCCTGCCATTGTCTCTTCCAAGATCACCTTAGCTGATTAAGCTTGTTCAAGGAACCTCTGGTACCAATTGATATTCACACAATGACACTGAGAGGGGGGGTGAATCAGTGTAAATATTAATTATCAAATCTACAGCTTTTAAAATGAAGCAAAGAGAACTTGAAAACCAGAAAAGCAAATTGAACAATAGAGCACACCACAACACTCAATATACCGAGGTTCACCAATTTGGCTACTCCTCAAAAATGACTGCTTGGACTCCAATCCAAATCCAGTCTTTGCAAAATACCAATTTTACAAACACTTTACCAGCATCTACTGGAAGGAGCACCAACCCCTTAGTTTTCTGCTGCAACAGATAGGAGCACCAACCCCTAGTCCCAAGCACCAACTTGGACTGCAATTCTGAGCAATTTAAAATGATATAAAAATGTCTTCACTTCTTACATGACCCTGACTGGTCTGCAATTAAACAAACTCTGCACACTCTCACGGCTCTGCTAATTTCTCTCTTGGCTCTCTTCTAACCCTCTTTTCATAGCAATTTCCCTCTAACAACAGCAAGCGTATTCTCTGTATGACTGTCCTTTTATAACCCCTTTTTCTCATCGGGACTCTTCGTCTTCTATAACTTTTCAATCCTGCATGCAGTCGAATGACATACTCTAACTGTTCGAATTCTTTTCTCCTCTCCATAAGCGGTTGTTCGAATCCTTGCAAATACAGCTGTTCGAATGCTTTTACGATCCTGCATATACGGTTGTTTTGAATGCTGCAAATACGTCTGTTCGAAAGCTTTTACGACCCTTCATATTCGGCTGTTCGAATTCTGCAAATACAGCTTTTCGAATACACTTTCCATTCTCCATATGTGATTCTTCGAATGCTTTTCAATCATGCATATACAGATGTTCCAGTGCATGTCCAACACCTGTCAATGTGTAACTGTCGATCTGACTTCAGTTACTTCTTACGTAACTGGCTGCATGATGCTTTTTCGACACGTGTCACCTTGCATGTTCCTTCGGCATTTACCAGCCAAACTGTTACCTATCACGAATTCATGACATTTCTGCCCATTTGACTTTTTTGGGCTGTTGACCGTGAAAACCTGACCTGTCGCGATATCGTGACACTTTTTGCAGCCGTACGCCTTCATGCCCTTGTTGTCATGAAATCGTGACCATTTTGGCCTTTGAAAGCTTTCCCACCGTTCATGTCGCGAAATCGTGACACTTCGAACTTTTGTTGACGTCATCCTTAATGTTGTCGCGAAATCGTGACGCTTTCGGCTTCCTGAGGCTTCTCTTGCAACTTGTCGTGAAATCGTGACACTTTCAGCTTTTGCTGACGTCATCCTCATCATTGTCGCGATATCGCGACGCTTTCGGCTTCCAGCGGCTTTTCTTTCACCCTGTCGCGAAATCGTGACACTTTCAATTTTTGCTGACGTCATCCTCAGCTTTGTCGTGAAATCGTGACGCTTCCGGCTTTCGTACAATCCTTGCTTCATGCAGTAGCGAAATCGCTACAACTTTGTGCCTTGTGCTTTCGACTTGCTACATCTTTGAGTTTTGCGATTTTGACTGGTAGCGAAATCGCTACACCTTCGCATAGTGCACTTTTGGATTTGTAGCGAAATCGCTACACCTTCATGTTGAGCTTTTCAACTTGTAGCGAAATCGCTACACCTTTGCTTTGTGTATTTTCGACTTGTAGCGAAATCGCTACAACTTTTTCACTTAGCACTTTCTCCCTGCTTCGGCCAGCGAAAATTCAACATGTAGCGAAATCGCTACAGTTACTCGACTTAGCTTCTTGGCCTCCGACATGTCGTGAAATCGTGACAATTTTGCTTGCGCCTTCTCTCTCCTCGGCCATGTCGCGAAATCGTGACCATTTTGCTTGCACCTTCTCTCTCCTCGACCATGTCGCGAAATCGTGACAATTTTGCTTGCACCTTCTCTCTCCTCGACCATGTCGCGAAATCGTGACAATTTTGCATGCATTTTCTCTCTCCTCGACCATGTCGCGAAATCGTGACAATTTTGCCTGCACCTTCTCTCTCCTCGGCCATGTCGCGAAATCGTGACAATTTTGCTTGCACCTTCTCTCTCCTCGACCATGTCGCGAAATCGTGACAATTTTGCATGCATTTTCTCTCTCCTCGGCCATGTCGCGAAATCGTGACATTTTTCTTGCACCTTCTCTCTCCTCGACCATGTCGCGATATCGCGACAGTTTTCTTTCTCCCTTCGGACCTCTCAACCTGTCGCGATATCGCGACAGTTTTCTTACTTGTCTTTTTCTGCAAATTTCTGAATCTGGGTCACTTCTGTTTTCCTGCAAATTCACTGTACTTGATCTGACTGACTTCAGAATTCTTGTCCATTGCTTCAACTGCATCAATTTCTGTCTGTGTTGACAACAATGACAATACTTTTGCTGCACCTTGTTCAACATCATTAATAAAATATAGATAGTTATTGAATAAAGATCTTGGGAAACATTTCGAATAATTTAAAAGATATATATAAATACTTTTCTTGATTTTTAATAACATAATATTTTCTTTATAATTAAACTTTTATTTTTTCACACTCATACATCAAAAAAATATATATTGTACAATGAATTTTATCCAAAAACTTTATAAAACACTAAGAAAATCCTCTCGTCTCTAACATAACTTTCAAACTCTTATAGTCCATATTCTATGAATTAAACTCAAAGGAATTAATAAAACAATAGGATTTTGAAAAAATACAACTATAATATCAATATATTAAACTCAAAAAATTAAGGAATTAATAAAATAAGATTTTGAAAAAAATTTAAAGATAAAATTTTCGATTTCATCTTGTTGTTGGGGTGTTTGGGTTGATTCAAGCAAAGCCTTTCTTACAACAAAGATCCATATTGTATCTTATGATAAGGGCAGAATGGTCTCTGTACAGTTTGCCGGTTTGGACAATGTGTTATTTATGCTTTAATATTTTTAATGGTTTTTGGTGCTTGGATCTTGTTTAGATGGGTAGGATACTCTTTTGTTTCGGTTATTGTGTTGGAATCTGTGTTTAATGTTTAAATTTTTCTGTAGCTTGTTTTTTGGTTGAAGTATTTTGTCATTTTTTTTGGTGACTACCTCGATTGTATAAAAGTTTGGAGGTCCTTTCAAAATTCGTGTGTCTATCAAATTAAAAAAAAAAATTATATTTATATTAATTAGCAATTAAAAATAATTATGAAAAAATATATATTTGTAAAAATAAAATCCAAAATCTTAATTATTACGTTTTCTCAAAGATAATTAATTAATTTTTTTTTATTAAAAATACCTGTGAATGAGTTCCTTACCCTCTTTACCAATTGAGGCCGGATGAGCTGTATTACACGTCATAGTATATACCAATGGCGATAAGCATTAGGTGAAGATAGTACTGTACTGTTTGGAAAGGGTCAAGCAACCCTTAAATAGCTTGGTCATTGTACATAAATGCCTCGTAAACAGGTTGGTAAAGAACCCACCCTAAGACAAGGTCGCCTACCAAAAAGTGTGAGGCAGTAAGGGACGGGTTTCTGCTTATCCAAGTAATTTTCTAAACATGGTTTACAATAAAAATCAGGATAGTTTAATGTTATGGTTTTATGGTTTTTTTTTTTTAAGATTTATATATGTTATGGTTTTAAGTTTTTTTTTTTAAGATTTATGTTCAACGTACCAAGATTTTTTTAAAACTTGTATTTTACCTTGTTTTGAGTTTTTATTCAAAATAATCAAATTCAACCTAACACTAATAAACTTTATATATACCCAGTAAAGAGGCTCTTAAAAAACAAAATCGAAAAGTCTTTGCAATATAGTGTACAAAATTCTATTGTTAATAGACTTAAGCTTATTCTTCCGAAAATTATTAATGAAGTCCAGAGTGCCTTTGTTCCGGGTAGGCAAATTTTGGATAGCGCTATCGTTATTCACGAGCTGCTCCATTCGGCGTATAAAAGCGGGAGATCTGGTTTTTTTCCTAAAGTTGGACATTAACAAAGCGTACGTGTCGGGTCGCTTGACCATGTTTAATCAGGGTGTTGAGAAAGTTTGGGTTTTGTGATGAATGGGTTAGTCTAATTCAGGCTTGTTTTTCAAACCTGGTTTTCGGTGCTCATCAATGGGTCTTCGACCTGATTTTTTCGTTCTTGTCGAGGGTTGAGATAGGGGGACCCGTTGTCTCAGTTTCTATTCATTATTGTTGTGGAGGCTTTGGGTAGAGCATTTATCAGACATCGATTTTTTTTGGGATTGAGGCTTGTGACAACGTGCAACCCTATATCGCATCAACAGTTCGTGAATGACACTCTTGTTGCCTGTGTAGCTACGGTGGAGGCAGCGGGGGAAGTTAAAGCTATTCTTGACTGTTATGAAAGGGTAGCTGGTCAGCAAATAAGTCTTGCCAAGAGTGGGTTGTTTTTTATTAATACTCCCACTGCGGTCCAAAGAGAGATTGTGGAAGTTTTGAACTGTCGCACCGCTTCTTTCCCTTCTTCATATCTTGGTTTGCCTTTGTTTGTGGGGAGAGCAAAATATGAGTTGTGGTCTTCGTTGGTTGAGAGAATTCAACGAAAACTTGCTGCGTGGAAGGGAGCATTGTTGAGCCAAGCAGGTAAGGTGGTTTTGGTGCAAAGTACTTTACAGAGCATCCCTATTTACTTTATGTCAATGTTTCATGTGCCTCTTAAAATAGCATCAAAAATTGATAGTGTCTGTAAAGCTTTCTTATGGGTGAGGCCGAATTTGAAAGGAAGATTCCATCTTGTTTCTTGGGAGGCAGTTTGTAGAAAGAAATCCAATTGAGGGTTGAACTTAAAAAGTGCATTTAGAATGAATAAATCTTTGATTGCCAAAATTGGGTGGAAGTTAGCATCTGACTCCTATAAATTGTGGGGATCCATATTAAAAGCCAAGTACAGATTTAGCTCCTTTCTTTCTGAATATTTGCTCTTAGGTGGTTTGGCTTTTTGGAATAGTCTGGTTAAGACTAAGGATCTGCTTAAAAATTATTGCAGGTGGGTAGTCGGGAACGGTAGGAATACCCTCTTCTGGGAAGATGCTTGGCTTCGGGATCGTCCATTGGCGAAAGAAGTGCGATTTCAGGTATTGGCTACTAATTCTAGAGAAATGGGTTTGACCTATGTGGTTGATTTCCTTGAATACAGAGGGGATATAATTGCTTGGGCTACGGTGCCAGTTTGTGTAAGGGATAGCTGTGATAGACAGGTTTGGGAGAGCCTTGGGGAGGAATTGCATATTTGCATTATTCGTCAAGAAAATGTTGAAGACTGGTTGATCTGGCAATTGGAGAGTTCATGAAGATATACGGTCAGATCGACCTATAATTGCTTAAATACGGAGGAGGGGTCGCATTTGCCATTCAAGTTGCTTTGGATTAAGCATATTTCCCCCAAGGTAAATATATTTTGTTGGTTGGCTGCTCAAAACCGAATTTTAACTATATAGAATCTTCTCAAAAGGGGCTGGCATATGGTCAATCGGTATTATCTTTACGAATATGATTGGGATTCGACCTCTCATCTGTTGCTCAATTATTGTATTTTTAAAGAGATAATTGTTTCTATTCTCAGACGTTTGGGTGTGGAGTGGGTCTTTCCAGAAACAGTTTATGATTGTATCCTTCAGTGGTCTCTGCCCTTTCATTCCCCTCGCCTCAGGTGTTTTTGGCGGTACTTGCTCCCCCATGTGATGTGGGAAGTTTGGAAAGCAAGAAATGCAAAGATATTTAGGGAGAAGACGGTGGCTACGATCTTATTGAGTAATCGGATTATTGGTAAAATGATGGAGAATGTGGAAAACTTCGCGGTGTCTATGGACTTGTCGGAGACATCGAAGCAGTGCGAAATTAGGTTGGAATAATTTTTGGTCTTTGGAAATATAGATCGACCATCGTCGATGCCTAACAGAAGAATTTCTATTAAATGGTGTGCCCCCCCTTTCAGGTGGGTGAAATTAAATATTGATGGGGCAGTAAAGGGAAGAACGGGGAAGGCAGGCTCGGGTGGCGTTATCCGGGACCATTATGGAAATATTTTTCTGGTGTATGTTGATTCTTTGGGTGTGAATTCTTCGCAGGTGGTAGAGGCGAGGGCAGCTTACCTTGAGATTGGCTTGCTTAACAAATTCAATTTTAAGAAAGCTATTATTGAGGGTGATTCTCGCAACATTATTAATATGCTTATTGGAGCATGCCATGTTAGTTGGAAGGTTGCCAATCTAATTGATGAAGGAGTAAAGTTGTATCGGGATTTGGAAGATGTTCAAATTTATCACACGCTCAGGGAGGGAAATGTTGCTTCTGACATGATGGCGAATATTTGAGTGAATCTTCATGGATATAGGGTATGGGAAGGGGACTTTCCACAAGACCTCATCAACTATGCTCATTTTGATGTTGGTTAATTGATCTCGGTTGGTGGTATTTCGCTTGGTTAGAATATTGGGTGTAGTTTTTAAAGAGGTGGGCTAGCTGTATCTCTTTGCAAGTTATGTGGCTTGTCTTTTCCTTGTATTCCTGGATGGGAACGGTATTTTAAATACCAAGTTTATTCATTTATGAAGGTATTTTTAAATACCCAATCAATTTATTAATCAATGGTCATTAATGAAGGTATTTTTAAATACCCAATAAATTTATTAATTATGGATCATTAATGAAGGTATTTTTAATAACCATTTTAATTCATTAATGAAGGTCATTAATGAAGGTATTTTTAAATACCCCATTTAATTCATTAATGAAGGTCATTAATGAAGGTATTTTTAAATACCCCATTTAATTCATTAATGAAGGTATTTTTAAAATACCCAATCAATTTATTAATTATTGGTCCTTAATGAAGGTATTTTTAAATACCCAATTAATTTCAAAAAATAGGAGCGAGAATTATTTTGAATATGAGAAGCAAGAATTATTTCGAAAATGAGGAGCGGGAATTATTTCGAAAATGGGGAGCGAGAATCAAGAATATGTTTCTGCCTTGGTTCGTCTGCCTACCTTGGGAAGTGGTTATCTGTTGGGGACCATTGGGATGCGGCTCAAATATCCGGTGGGATTATATCGGAGTTAGATGTTGTGTTGTAGAACTACCTCGACTCTCTCACAAGTCTTCTTAGATCTCCCGACCCTTTGGATCCTATGGTTTGTGGTGTTGGTTTATGCAGTTATTGTTTTATTTTGGTTAGTGTTGTAGTATAGTTTATGTACTCTTCTATTTAAGTGCTGAAGTGCACTATTTTGGTTTTCTATCTTCTTTCGGTTGTAAAAGGTTTTGGGATCCTTTCAAAACCCTCTTCCCTTAATTTTACCAAAAAAAAAAAAAACAAAAGCGAAAATTGAATAAAGATAAATTTGTTGGTTTTAAGTGTGCCCCTTTAAATGTAAAAGCACATATACGTCATTTGCTTTCTTGAGAAAAATAAAGAAAGAGACCCCCATGTATTTTTTAAGTGGCACTATCCAGACGAATAGTTTGTAATGGTCTGTAATAATCAATAGGTGTCAGGATACCATATTCTTGGCTTGAAAGAGAAAATTTATTGGTTTAAAGGATTTACCGAATATATAGTAGTGTCATAAATTAATTAATTCAGTACATATTCATTTGTTAGCTTTTCCTTCATAAAAAAATGTTTAGAAATCTACATCTCCATTTTGAACCCCTTCAATTCTCTACTATTTAGCTCCCTCTAAAGCATGCCATAGACCTCCTTGACTTATGCATGGTACTAAACTTTTATTCATGAATATCAATCATATTTATATTTTCTGAATGCTTTATTTCATCATAAATAGATCTAGCTTTCCAATTGAAGATGTTTACAAATTAGATGGATTATACATTAGCTTTACAAAGTGTTATGCTTTAACATTGAGCTAGATCCTCTTTTATAGCCTACCTTATTTTCATTTCTAGTTTATAATCTCCCATAGGCTATAATATCTCACCTATTTAATATAGTGGTATAAATCTAGTTCAAGTCTTTCCAAGGAGTTTTTATTCTCTTTCACAACCAATTCCATGATGAAAAAATCATAGATATTCTTTTAATTAAGAAGGTTGATGAAATACTCTTCATTTTTTCTATATGAAAATTTCAAATTTAGGGAAAAATAATAGTTTTAGTATCTTCATAGTAGCAAAGATATAAATCAACCAAGGAAGACACCTCAACAAGTCATTTATAGATAGAATATGTTGCTTTTAAGTATTTAGGTTCAAAGAAAATATATTATTAGAGTATCTCTCCTTTAAATCACTTGATATTGAATCAATCAAAATCCCTTCACTACAAGCAATAAATCCACAACATAAGAATTCATGATAAATAAAACTCCATAATAATTATTGTAGACACCTAAAACGCATCATGTTTAGGAGAATACTCATATGGGTACCTCTGTAGACCATATGACTGACCTTAGACCTTTCCAAGAGCTAGCAGTGGTTCTAACCACTCACTAAGAGCAGTTATGACCTATTCAAAAGTAGTCACTATCGACCAAAGCAGCTTCCAGTCCAACCGCTAAAGCTCAGAGCGACTATGAGCTAGCGACTATTGTGGACAAAGGCTAACACTGAGACAAATTTGGCCTTGACATGCAGGTTTAAATCATTCATGGTAATTGAACTTGCATTGGATTTGAGTGGTTTTGGGCATGAATCTCCTAGAGTTATTCCTAACTGTCGCTCCCATGCATGTCTGGAATTGGGTCTTTCACCCCAACAACAAATTTCATGCAGATCTGGATCTTGGCTTCTCCAAGAAGCCAAGATTTGAAATTTGGGAGTCCTACATATCCACCCTCCCAGAAACAAGTATGCATCCCGAATTTCATACAGCGAAGCCCTACCACATTGAGCAACAAATTGATAGCCCTTTGAGGAGCATCAAAGTGCTACTTGATTGTAGATCATCAAGCATGCCATCAATGATGGAGCTTCAATAAGTTTGATAGCAAATCATCAATTTGCCATCAATCTGCTACAGATCTAAGAGATTTCACTCACAAATCCATGTTTAGATACACCAACGAACCTTGAGCATCAATTCAACTGAGGATTTTTGAGTCACAAAACCTAATATGAGGAGCAAATATTACAGTTAGTGGTCGTTATCTTCAACAGTGGCCTACTGAAACAATTGCTTATGGCAACAATGGCTAGTAGACCAGTCATCCTGAGTGATAGCGACTAGGGTTTGAGATGCAATTTCTTCAATTTATAGTGTAGAATTACCTTCCTTTATGCATCATTAGTTTATCATAGTTTAGGTTTACTATTTTATCATATTTTCACAGTTCATAAGCATTGTAATAGAAATTGTTTGCTTCCATTTATGCTTTTTAATGCTTTCTTTATGCATTCATACTATTTCTTACAGATATATGGAATAATCCTCATCTCGAGAGGCCTCATATGCTTTTAATGTTTCTTATTGTTTTCGTGCACGCAAGTAACAAATCTTTCTGAGAATAAGCCGCATTCAAAAAATTCCCTCCAAACATTGGCGAAGGAGGCATCTAGTAAGCCCTCACGCAAATTAGTGTCGAAGTGAAGACCCTTTTGAGAGCATCTCTCCCCATTGAGGGGCCTCAACTATTGTAAACATTGTATAAATTTGAGTGACTCCCTAAGAGGGAGCTATTGTAACCGAGACTTATCATTTTTTATAAAAGGACAATTCTTGGATATCTTTTATTTGTGCAAATGGTTACTTGATTTTTGTTTATTATATTGTTACATGATTGCAATAGTCTAGATGTATGGTTTTCACCTTCATACAAATGGCTCAACACCCCCGACCAACTACAACAAAAATAACAACCAAAGCTGAGACAGAAAATGTTGGTTGCCTTGCTACTTCACACCTTTGTTAGAGTTGAGCATCAATATTCAATAAACTAAGAGAAGCACATATAATTAGACTACCTGAGGTAGAACTTATTGACCCTAACCATCCCAAGCCCAAGGGATATAGGGATGATCATTATTTTCCATACCATAGACAACAAGGACATGATATCAAAGCGTGCATTAGTTTCAAAAATAATGTACAAAATATGATTGAGAAGGGTGAGCTAAAAATTGATAATCCAATAGCACCTGACAACAGAGATATGGGTATATTTAAAAATTTAACCGTTGGAATTCAAAATAGCCATCCTAAGTGATAGCGGCCCCTCTTTGCCAGTTAGGGGCTGCCCTGAGTGATAGTGGCCTTGAGACGGCACACCAACGACATACGCCCTCACCCAAAAATCCAAAAACATTTACAAAAACATAAAACTAAGGACCCACCTAAATTAGCCTAGTTCTAAGCCTAGCTATGGGTGCAATTCATTACCAATGAGTTTAATGAGGTTAATTTACCGATTACTTAGTTTGGTTCATTTTATCGGTTAAATAAGCAAGTTAGGGTTTGGAGAAATACCCATGAAGCTCCAACTCCTCCTCTTGTAGAAGGCTCGCCTTGCTCCACCATATTGTGAGGTATTCAACAGTATTTTGGGTCACTTTCTCCCTTTCTCTCTCAAAGCTCACTATTGCAAATTGATAGCTAGAAAATAATGAATTGAAAACCCTAATTTTCTTTTTATATTTTTTTTTTGCCACGGCCGCTGATGCTGACAGTGGCCACAAAATTGTAAAATTTGGGTCGCTATTGCTGACAATGGCTAGAAAAAAACAATAAATGCATTAGATTTCTCACCATGAGTTGTCTTAAATTGGACAATTAAGCATATCTACCAGTCCATAATCATCAAAAATTACAAAATAACAAAAAAATCATTAAATCAAAATCTCAAAAACAATTGAAAAATCATCAAAATTAAAAATCAAATAACATCAAAATTTCAAATGCACCTTGTACCCAGTTATTTACCCTATACACTTGGTGGTTGCAATGACTTGCACTCCATGCAATTCTATAAGATGAGTAAATTACCATAATGTCATCTGACCCAAATTAGTCTTCGTTGAGTTGCAAATGTTTCACTTCAATCCTGAAGAAGGCCACGATGGTCATACTGCCCCACGAGAATAAGGATTTCATCTCATTTCTTCCATGACATTTTCAACAAATCATCGAGTGATTTAACACAAGATTCAATGGAATTGCTATCATATTTATTCCCTAAGAAGGCGATTGCGGCCAGACTACTCCACTAGATAAAAATGTACAATTACTATTATTGGTTGAAATCACACCTGTAATAGGACCTACCATATGACAAAAAAAACATTCATATTAAACTATCCAAATCAATCATCTTGGTCAAGTGACTCATTGCTTTTATCATTAGTATTCTCCTCATCGACTCATCTCTTGAGGGGATAGTAATAATAACAATATCATAATCAAAATAACAATTGATAACTTAATCAAGTTAATCACGTTCATCTCATGAATCATTGCTAACAACTATCATAAGATTACCCTATTAATTGGGGTAAAAGTAAATATTGCTGATTTAAACCTTTGATAATCTGGCTTTCAGTCCTTTGTGAATGCTAAGCAATGCAATCGAAGACTCTGGTGGAATTTAAAGTCTTATGCAAACTAAGCCTTCTATGTTGTTGGAAGTAATGATTGAAAAATACGTGCTCTTCTCATTATTGGGATATCTAATGTTGATTAGATCAACAATCATCATACACCCTACAATATGACATAAGGTGGTCTCTTTTTTTCTTAGTGTTGTGTTTCCCACAATGCATCACAAAAAGAGGCATTTGTAGATACCTATAACATGTCATGTTTAGGATACTACTCATATGGGTACCTCTGCAGACCATATGATTGACCTTAGACCTTTCCAAGAGCTAGCAGTGGTTCTAACCACTCACTAGGGGCAGTTCTGACCTATTCAGGAGTAGTCGCTATCGACCAGAGCGGCTGTCATACCAACCACTAATGCTCAAAGTGGCTATGAGCTAGCCTCTACTGTGGACAACGGCTAGAACTAAGACAAATTCAATCGTGAAATGCAGACCCAAATTATGCATGGTAACTAAACTTGCACTAGACTCAAGCAGTTTTGGGCATGAATCTCCTAGAGTTCCTCCTTCCTGCCACTCCCATGCAAGTTTTGAACTG
Source organism: Wollemia nobilis (assembly GCA_028583015.1). Classification (NCBI taxonomy): domain Eukaryota; kingdom Viridiplantae; phylum Streptophyta; class Pinopsida; order Araucariales; family Araucariaceae; genus Wollemia; species Wollemia nobilis. The sequence goes on from JAQPPZ010003340.1 coordinate 1,257,141, forward strand.
GGCATTTCACCCCAATGGCTATTTTCACGTAGATCTAGATCTTAGCTTCTCCAAGAAGCCAAGATTTGGAATTTGGGAGGCCTACATATGCACCTCCGTAGGAACAAGTATGCATCTTGAATTTCATGCAACGAAGCCCTACAACATTGAGCAAAAAATTCATAGCCCTATGAGGAGCATCAAAGTTCTTCCTGATTTTATATCACCAAGCATGCCATCAATGATAGAGCTTCCACAAGGTTGAGAAGCAAATCATCCATTTGCCATCAATCTGCTGTAGATCCAAGAGATTTCACTCATAAATATGTGTTTAGACACACCAGCAAACCTTGAACATCAATTCAACTAGGGATTTTTGAGTCACAAAACCTAATACGAGGAGCAAATATCACAGTTAGCAATCGATGTCTTTGATAGCGGCCTATAGGCACAACCACCAATGGAAGTAGAGGTTAGCACACCAGCTACCCTGAGTGATAGTGGCTAGGGTTTGAGACACAATTTCTTCAATTTCTAGTGTAGACTTACCTTCTTTAATGCATAATTAGTGAAGAACACAAGCTTATACTGAGAGGGGGGGAGTGAACAGTATAAGACCTCTTTTTACTTTTTCCTTTATACTTCAAAACAGTAAAGCAATATACCCAAAGCAATATCAAAACAATGCACAATATCATCCACAAAGTGACACCAATTTTAAAGTGGTTCACCCAGAATGCCTGGGCTACGTCCACAAAAATTTTCTCTAAAATTTATCTCAAAGTTCTTTGGGAAACCTTCCCAATTACAATGTTTATGAGCCTCGGCCCAAAGGAGACACCTTCCCCCAATCTGAACTTATGAGCCTCTGCTCAAAGGAGATACCTTCCCCTAATATGAATTTATGAGCCTTTGCTCAAAGGAGATACCTTCCCCTCTGCTCTGGAAATGATCCCTCAGAAGATCAACCGCCTCTACCTCTTGCCAGCACGTGGAACTCCTTTCCACCAAAGACCTCCTCTCCTCAATGCTTAGCCTAAGAGACCTCTCGCCTTCTATGATCACGTCCACAATAGCTCACCTACTCGTACCAAACACAGTCAGTCGGTCTAGTACAAGTCTTCCTCTGTCTATCAGATCTGTCCAAATATTTGAACAAATCAATCCTCTCCACACAAGCCTTCTCAAAGACTTGCCAAATTTGTCCTCAGGTTCTTCTCAAAGAACCAATGTACCTCTGTCCTCAATTTCTCTGATAGAACTCTCAAAAACTCAGCTCACAAGTCCTCTGCTAGGACCTGTCCAAATTTGCTCACAAGTCCCCACCGAAACCTGTCCACAACCTGCTCACAAGTCCCCACTGGAACCCGTCCAAAACCCGCTCACAAGTCCCCACTGGAACCTGTCCAAAACCTCAGCAAGCTCACCAAGAAAAACTTGCTTAGCATGAACCCACAAAGAGAATTGTTAGAGACCCAATGTGATTCATAAACCTCATAGAAGCATAAGAGAATTGTTAGAGACTCAATATGTTCTATACTTAACTCCCAATATCAATCTCAAATCTCATAGAAACATAAAGAGAATTGTTAGAGACCCAATATGTTCTATACTTAACTCCCAATCTCAATCTCAACTCAATCTCAATCTCAAAAGAATAAGATAGATGTAGTATGCTTTTCTCAAGAAAATGAAACACAACCCAACAATTGCCAAACATGCAATATCTCATATAACAATGATACTTATATTCTTTTTACCAACAACTAGGGTTTCATCATCTTAATGCAAGTAGCAAGACTTACTAACGTAAACCCTAGTGCAAAAATGCTTCCTCTTACTCAACCAGAATTATGCATTCACCCAAAAATTCATCAATGACTTTAATGCATAACCAATCTTCAATATCCAGAAAATAAGATTTACACCAAAAATACTTAGTAGACAACCTTTTCACTCCAAACTCAATTTCATAAAATATACCATAAACAACATATATGGAAGAAGTTGCCCATACCTTTACTTTTATGAAGAAGGAGAACTCAAAATCTGTCACAACACTAACTCTCAATTTGCCACCAATTAGAGTTAGCAACTATACAATAATACACAATAATAAAGATCCAAATATAACACATTATTTCTCCAACTTAGTAAAAACCACCAAAGTACAATAACATACAAAGTAAAAAATCTTTACACCTTATTACTCCACATAAACATTAAACATCAATAAAACAATGTCAAAAACAAATATGATACCTTAACCTTATACCTCCCGCGCATTCACAGCCACCATCCTTTGCACACCACGACCAAAAGAAAAATTATCAACGAAGAGAATCGAACTCGACACCTCTACCTTCTAGCACTTTTGCTTAAACACCACCGTCGTTGGGTCACAAGTGCCCAATGAAGTAATACACCGTTGCCCTCTCTTTTATCTTCCTTTGACGCCAAGAATCTGGAAAACGTAAACGTCTTCCACAAATCGCATGCAAACAATCCACTGTCGTCAAGCAAAAAGGTAAGGATGCAGCCCAAGCTCAAATTCGAGTTTGTCGAGCATAGTCTCCAAGACATAGAATAAGCATGATTTCAAAGACGTCAATCGGAGATTCAAAAACATAGAGCAAGCTCAACTCGAAGACACAAAGCGTTGTTCGAAGGAAATAGAACAAATGCAAATTGCAGACGCCAAGCGCAAATCGAACAAAATAGAGCAACTGCAAATCGTAGATGCCAAGTGCAAATTGAATGAAACAAAGCAACTGCAAATCGTAGATGCCAAGCACAAATTGAACGAAATAGAGCAAATGCAAATCGTAGATGCCAAGCGCAAATCGAACGAAACAGAGCAACTGTAAATCGTAGATGCCAAGCGAAAATCGAACTAAAACAGAGTAGCCACAAATCGCAGATATCCACATTAATCGGAGGTGCGCACTTTTGAAAATCATGTCAACTTATATAGCCATTTTTCCTTAACTGTTTGACGTCGGCGCTCCTCCAACGATGGCAACATATCGGCAAAAGAATTCTTGTTTCTTCCGTCGCTTAAGGGTTGAAAGACCCTTTAATAATAATTAAAATAATAATTATTATTATTTTATTAATAATAAATTAAACTTGGACCTTTGACAAAGGTTTGAGTTAATTTAATTATTAATAATAAACATGAACCTTTGCATTATGTTAAGCTTGGTTTTAATAAAAACCCTTAATGAGTCCAAATGGTTTTAAGAAAAACCTTTAGCCTTGTCACCATGGTTTTAATAAAAACCCTTTAACATAATGAAGCTTCTCAAGATATTCTTGACATCACACTCTTTTGATATCAACACAAAAATGCCTTTTGACATCAATGACAACTTATACATTTGAGCAAAGCCAATGTACCCAAAGTACCCAAAATTGCCAACAATTAGTTTACCCTAGTTTAGATTTACTATTTTATCATATTTTCACGGTTCATAAGAATTATAATAGACATATTTTGTTTCCATTTATGCTTTTTTCATTCTTTCTTTATGGTTTCATACTATTTCTTTTAGATCTTTGTAATAAGCCTCATCTTGAGAGTCTTCATATGCTTTTAATTATTCTTGTTGTTTCCATGCACGTAGGTAATAGAACTGTCTGAGAATAAGTTGCATTCAAAACATTCCTCCAAACATTGGAGAAGGAGGCATCTAGTAAGCCCTCATACAAATTGGTGTCAAAGTGAATACCATTTGAGAGAATATCTCCCCATTGAGGGGACTCAAATGTTGTAAATATTGTATCAATTTGAGCGACTCCCTAAGAGGGAGCTATTATAACCGAGACTTATCATTTTTAATAAAAGGGCAATTCTTGGATATCTTCTATTTGTGCAAATGGTTACTTGATTTCTCTTTATTAGATTGTTACATGCTTACAATAGTCTAGATGTGTGGTTTTCACCTTCGTACAATTATATCATAAATTAACTTCCTTGTACAACATTATGAATTAGAATTATAAGGTAAATACTTGCATAAGATGGTGAGGTTATTAATTTTCATTAGATACCCATGTAGAACATCAACATTCGTTACTCTCCTATTTTTTTCCATGTTCCTTTGTAATATACCTTTAATTTCTTGTTATATGTCATTATATTGTAGGATTAAGGACCTTGTATTATGTAACCGTGCACAACTTCAATGATTGGAGTTGAACACCAATTTTAATGATAGGATTAATCATCTAGAGCATGCATTATAATAATAAAGTATACTCAAGTATATAGATATTAGAAGCCCCGTAATCACATCATCTTGTACCCATAAATTCATAGCATTTTCTCTCATCCCATAAATATTTGTTTGTAAAAGTGCTATTGTGTATTGTTTCCCAACAATAAACTAATTCATAAAGTCTCAAATAAACAAATATATATTTTCCTTATTAGAATGTAGGTTTCAAATTATATCAAACATAATGGATCCAATGTTAATTTCAAGGTATCAATCCACTTACTCTTCTCATCATCTTGATTCCATGTGCAACCCCTATGTCCATTCACCTTTGACCTCTCACTTTGAAAGGGATATTGTTATGGATAAATCACTACTATATACATTTCATTTACCCATGAGGGCTACAATTTTTAACACTCACATGACCATCCAAATGCATTACTACAATTGGTCAAGTGTCCTTGTTAAAGTAAGAACTTATATTTTAAATAAATCCATTACACTATTAAGGCCACCAAATCCATAATTTACCTTATTTGAACAATCCTTATGATTCTTCTTAAAGATAATCATGGATTATATTTTTTTTCTTCTAAATCCTAAATTATAAGATGCTTTTCTTCTCTAGTTTCATCTCATATCCATTTTGATGTTAATTTTACAATGAAATAAACAATCTAATTACCTTAACATCATGTATGAATCTCTTTAAACTCACATCCCTATCAAAAATAATTTATATCTCTCATTTGAACACTATGCCAATTTCTAGTGTGTTAATAATCAATCAATGGTGATATTAATTAAATTGATCTTAAAAATATCAAAAGTTAATTCTACTTCAAAATTAGTTGCATAGATTTTTAGACTCCATAAAGGCTTCGTCAATATCTATTACATCTAAAAAAAAAAATAGTGGTTCTTATTGAACTTCTTACAAACTAGAGAAGGACAATTTATTTTCTAAATCCTAAAATAAGATCATTTTCTTCTCTAATTTTGTTTCATACCCATTTTCATGTTAGTTTTGCAAAGAAAACAACAATCTAAATACATTACCCTCAGGTATTATTCTACTTTACCACTCAAATACCTATAAAGGATAATTTATCTCTCATTTGACCACTATGTCAATTTCTTGTGATTTAATAATGAAAGGCACTATTCCTTAAAATTGACTACTAAAATATGAAAATATAAATCTACTTCAATATTAGTTGAATACATTTTTAGACTCCACAAATACTTAGTAGATAGCTACAACATCTAGAAAAATAATAGTGGATCTTACTAAACTTCTTACAAACTAGAAAAGGACAAATATGTTTTCTAAATTCAAAAATAAAATATCCTTTTCTTCTCTAATTTCATCCCATATCCATTTTGATGTTAATTTTACAAATAAGTCAAAAATGTATTTACCTTACCTCATGTATGATTCTAAATTACCACCCAAATACCTATCAGAAATAAGTTATATCTCTCATTTGGACACTATGTTAATTTTTAGTGCTTTAATAATGAAAGGTGTTATTTATTAAAATGATCTATTAAAATATAAAAAGGAAATTCTACTTAAATATTAGTTTCATACCAATTCAAAGTCCATAAATGCTTAGTATATAACTATAATATCTTGAAAAATACTAGTACCTCTTACTAAACTTCGTACAAACAAGATTAGGGCTGAAACATCATGCCCTATTATACACATTCGATGCTAGTACTACTAGATTTTTTCAAAAGAATCTATAAAAACTTATTCTAACATTATCTCCCAAACATCTCCTCTACATAAACCCAATTTCCTTTCTCAACAACTCCATAATTAGGGTTTGGTTGAGTGTTGATTAAGGATTTAATATTTTTTACAAATAACAACCACTAACATAACCAACTTGGTTTCTAGCTATAAATTCTATAAGTTTTGTTTGCACATAATATACTTTGAAATTGATAGTTTAGTTGGATTGACTTATATTGTAAATTTTTTTTCTTATGTGTTTAGATTAAAAAATTTGTAATGTAGATGAAAAAAATCCATATGTATTGATACTTCAATAATTTAGCATGTAAAATAAAAATAAATATTAAGGTTTCAAATAAAATTAGTATAGATAATAATATCATAAGAAATAGGTTGCACTTACTGAAATTAATGAAAGTTTTAGTTTCACTTAGTATTACCACTTTAAATATTCTTCCTCCTATAAAATGATCTTGTTTAGGTGGCATTATTATACTATAGCCATAAAATATTATAGAAAACCTAATTATACTCCTTTAGTAGGTATTGTGACAAGTTATTTTTAGAATTTATGATGGATAGCTTTGGATGCAATAATTTTGACATATTAATTATAAATTATACTTATGGGTCTAAAATTGATTACTAAATTTCCATTATATTATTGCTCATATTGAGGGCTTGTACATCATGAAACTTTATATCTTGGGCTATGTGATAAATATCATGTTACTTTTAATAAAGGTCCAATTTTATCAAAAAAAATGAAGTATAGGAATATACTCCATCCTTTATTGCAAGCAACATAGTACAAGCTATAATAAAGTAAAACTACTAAAACGGAATAAATTTGGGAGGTGTAGATTGGAAGATGAAATTGAAAATCTAGATTCCTGAGATAGTAGATCGGTAAGGTAATAATGACACACACATATAACCAATAGGATAATTTCTAATAAAATAAATGAAGTGTATGTAAAATAAATTGTAAGTAAAGCAAAAGAAATGAACTTTTAATGGATGAAATAAATTAAATATGTTTAGCTCTTTTAGATATTCTTGATTTGATATTAAAATTGATATTTAATGATATCCTTAATGAAACATTTCTTAAATAATGAACCCCCACCTTCACTTTGAGGTAAGGATGCATATGCATAGATAAATATTAACTAGGGTAATAGTAGGAAGTAACAAGAATGTATATCTTGAACACTAATAATTATATGATCCATTGATAGGACAAGAATATGTACCTATTATCTTCCGTAGTAATTTCCTTGATGAGAAAAAAATATGATAAGTACTACAAATGTCTTGTAAAATATTTGTATTAGAATCAAATTTGATCATTCATATATTTGAGATGTTTTATTTGAAAAATAAACGGTAGAAGTGACGAATAGAAATAGATCCATTAATTGAATTGCATATAGTTTTTAATAGGTAATAAATTACTTAATGGTGGATGTATTTTTTTAATATACACTAAACCAAAAAATGGCTTTAACGAAAACTAAAATAAGGTAGTTTTTTACGGTGGTAAAAAATTACCTTAATAGATCCTAAGAGGGTGGTTAAAAATTGCCCTCTTAGGATAAATTCCCTCTTAGGGTCACCCTAAGAGGGTGGTTTTAAACCACCCTCTTAGGTCTAAGAGGGCAGTTTATAACCACCCTCTTAGGGAGACCTTAAGAGGGTGGTTTAAAACCACCCTCTTAAGAAGGTGGTCCGAGCCGAGTTTCTCGAGTTTGCGAGTCCGATCGGAAATTTAGTATAGCCTAAAAGGGTGGTTTATAACCACCCTCTTAGGGTCTCAAAGAATATATATATAAATACCACAGGAAAAGCCTAGAGATGAGCATTTAGGAACTTTGAGCATTTGAGCAAATCACGACAGAGAGACCATGAGAATAGGAGATCTAGCACTTTGAGAATTTTAGTAGTGCACAAGAAAGGGATAGCAAGAATAGCAGAGCTAGGGATTTGAGCATTTTAGGAGCATGTGATGGAGGGATCGCAAGAATAGTAGAGCTAGGGATTTTAGAATTTTAGTAGCACATGATGGAGGGATAACAAGAATAGTAGATCTAGGGCTTTGAGCATTTTAGCAGTACATGATGGAGGGACCATGGGAATAATAGATCTAGAACTTTGATCATTTTAGCGGTGCATGCCGAATGGACCGTGGGAATAGAAAATCCAGGGCTTTGAGAATTTTAGCAGCACATGATGGAGAGAACACAAGAATAGTAGAGCTAGGGCTTTGAGCCTTTTAGTAGTGCATAATGGAGGGATTGTAGGAATAGTAGAGCTAGGGCTTTGAGTATTTCAGCTTAAAATTGAATATAAACTTGTATATTTTGGTACACAAAATTTAAACTTGAATATAAGAGTTGAGCTTATACCATTTGATATGAAAAACTTATGTTGTGACAAGTAGATATTTGAATATATTTTTTGATTACTATGTATATGTATTTGGGTGTTCTCTCTATTTTCTATTTAGAGCTTCATTACGTATTATCTCATTTTTTAGTTTTATTAATACCAATATGAAAACCCTAATAAGAGGCTATATTTCATATTTGTGTGTTATTTATATTTTAATTTAGTGCTTCATTTGGTCTTCCTTCGGATTTTAGTTTTATTAATACCAATAAGAAAACCCTAATGAGAGGCTAGATTTCAATGGTAATTCAAACCTAAGAATTTTCCAACATGGAAGAAAGGAATTTGCCTTTAATAGAAAATAGTGCCAACCATGAGTGGTTATTATATTAGCATGGCCTCAAATTGATATTTCCTATATTTGAATTGGGTATCTCTCCGACAAAGTTATCCAGGGCACTTATTGACATAATAGACTCCTTGTGAAATACAAGTTTTAGTTTTCTTATATATATTTTTCAAATTCTATACCTCTTTGGTTTCTATTCTAAGACTTATGGTAAATTGAACCTTGCCAATCTGTCTAAGCTTGAATATCATATTATAATTTAAGAACTTAAAATTACACTCTTTCAAAAGAATATACAAGGCCTTGAAGACACATGTAGATATGTCTATTGTGATAGGGTTGGCTTATGGTAGGAAACCAATATGACTTCCTATAATATGTGGTGAAGCAAAGTACTTTAGTTTGGAGCCAATATTGTAGCTCTTTATTTTCAAAAAGGTGGATTCCTCAAATTAATAGGGATTCATTTTTATCTAATCAAACATGTGAGGACATCAATAATGGTTGTTGGAAAGTGATAGGATTGAATTGAAGGAAACTATTTAACTACAAAAAGAAAGCAAGAAACATTGGTAAGGTTTTCTTGTTTTATTAAATATCATCCTATTTTCAACTTATATACCAACTTTTATATTTCACCTTGCCATGATTCAATATAGCTTAGTATTAAAAGCACCATAATATATAATACTTCTTGCTTTTCTTGAACTTAACATTTGAAATATTGATTATATTAATAAAAAAGGAAAAATGACCTTTAGAAGAGTAAGACACTCTAAATTAACATAAATTGTGCTAGTATGAACTCACACAACTTGTAGCTTGGAAAGGTATTTTTGAAACATTACTTTTCAAATATCACATTACTAATTGTAGGATAAACAATGTATCTTTTGTGAAAATTAAAATGTTGAAAAATGGTATGTTTTTTTGAGGGTGTGGTAAAACTAAAGGCTTACTAAAGGAACTAAATTTTGGAATTCAGGTTATCATCTTGGGAGATTTGACCAAGGAAACAATAATATTATGAAGGATATTTGCCATTAAACACCTTAATATTTGATAGGTAGTACAAAATGTAAACTAGGCCACATACAGGAGGACTTAGTATTAGGTGGTCATATCTTGATACTTTCACATTTTTTTCCTGTAACGCTTTTGTTGTAGCGAACAAATATCATTCTCTACATAGAGTTTTCTAGATTAGAAACATAATAGAAATTAAAAATGCAAACAAGATATTGTTGTAATTGACATAACATTCTTCTATAGAAGCATTGTTTGCATCAATCTGCATAAGCAGGTGGATATTAGGAATGGATTAATCAACTAATTTAAATCACCAAAAAAGTTATGTCATATCTAAATAGCTCTTACTTGCTGCATGTTTTCAAAGAAAAAAATTCTGGTAACTTCTTAGGTGGTTTTACTTTCATATGCTTTTGGGATGAGTCCATTTTGCACATGGATATTTGATATATAATACATTGAAACACTATGCAGCCTAAACTTTTTTGCATTTTGAGATTTTGATACTCTGTTAAAGAAGCTTGGGGAGATGGATGTTCTAGTCATTTGGTGGACTTGTCTCATACTATTTGTACACTTTTCCTCCATTAATATCACAATATATTTTACATTTGTGGAAAAAATCTAGGGATAATAACTCTAGAATGATAGCATATTTGATTTTATCAATAACATTTTTTAATTGATAATTTAGGAGATATGTATAGATGGCACTACCCTTTTAATATATCAAAATACAATAATTGCATTGATTACATGATTGAAATAAGTGGAATATAGGTCAATGTGTAGCTTTAGTACACATCTTTCGTCTACTGGATATTTCAAGATATACAAGGGTGCCAAATAAATAGGATGAATGTTAATCATAAGCACAATATTCGTATATTTTAAACATCTTCAAACACTATATTAAATCCTCAAACATCCCATTGCGTTTTGATGTGTAAATTGAAACCATGGGTCAGGAGATCTAGGTATAATCACATTCAGATGTGCTATCTGAAATGTTGTACCATATAGTGCTAATCTAGAATTTGTTGTTGGAATTATTTCTTGTTGAGTATAAAATTGTTCCTCCTAATCAAAAAATATATACAAATATTTTATTAGTAGTAACTATCATTCATGGGGATGAAGTTCTTAAATATGTAAACCATAGAGATTTGAAGATTGACTGAGAATGAGGATTAAATCAACTTGGGTTTGACCAACTGAATGAAATCCTAAACATAAAAAAGAGAGCAACCCAAAAAATACCAAAAACACATCAGCCTTTTTGAGTACCATCATTCAAGAATACTTTTTGCAGAGACATAGAGTAGGCCCCAATATCCATGCTTCACCATATTTACTTCTTGACATGTTAATGTTAGTATTAGAATCAATCAAAAAAGTTTGCTTCTTCTAAGTTGTACTTGTCAATTTTGAGAACATTGATCTAAATTACCCTTATCACCTTATTCTTCATAATAATCATAAATTGTTGTTGTTTAATCATAAGAATTTTCTCGCTTGTACCACATACTCTAAAGTAGTAAACACTAGGCAATATGATTTTGATGAATTTTCCACTTGAGGAAAATGACAATCAAGTGGAGAGTGGAAGATGCAATGCCAATAGTGACATTGTGTACATTATGCTTATTCCTAGAAACCTTAGAGTCCCTTTGGGATTTCCTTATGATTTCTTCCACATTTGTCTTACCTTTGAGCTCATATTCTTCTTTTTGTAACACCACATACTCTATGGGATGAATGTGTGTAGTTTTAATTGTCGACCAGATTATTGGGGATGGTTTGGGTTGCTGTGAATGGCAACTAAAATCTTCATCCCTTAGTGCAATGTCTAAAATGAATAATAATAATAATAATCATAATAATACAAAGTTAATGAGCAAGATCTACCTAAAACTTATGGGAAAAATAGGCATTGACAGAGGGAATGGGTATAATTTAATTCCTTCTGTTGCTTTTTTCATAACTCATATGCATGAATGTAATGAATTTCACAACCAAACCATATATGTTAGGTCATTTTTCTTTCAATTCGATCACATAGAAGAGACTTTCCCAACAAATGGAAAAACAAGAAACCTATTAGCTGAATTGGGTCTAAGAATTTAGTGTATGAATGCCATTTTATTCAACCTCCATTTGTCAGTGGAGTGCATTTGTAAAGTGCTCTTTCCCTTCTAATCTCACCTAAAGTTTAGCCAGGGCACTTATTGACATAACAAAATTAGCAACAACCTCTAAATTTTGCTTGCCAATATTTCCCTCAAGGGCACCCTTTCATGCTTTGCTATTTAGCATTAGCAGAGTAACATGTACACCACCTTCAACACAATTATACCATTTTATTTAAACTTACAATTACATGTTTTTTGAGAATTATTGGTATTATACAAAATTGAAGAGTTGTGCTTTGAAATTGGTTCTCTTGATCTAAGATAAGGGGGTATGTACACATATGCCTAAACATGATACAAACTATCAGGTAGATATCATAGAGAGTGACAAATATTTAGATGTTATCAAACACTTAAAATCCTAGAATTGTGCTACAATGCTACATCGGTATATTTGCATGATTTATTCAAACATTAGAAATGTAGTGTAGGTCCAACTTAAAATATTTTCACTAAAGCATTGTCCATGTTCAACAAGATTGAGAAGGCACAAGAAGCCAAGAGACTGTTCAACACTTAAAATATTTGGTTCTGATGCATTTTTTACTAGGACTATTACCATTAAAAATGTGCTAACAAAATGTTGGTCTACTTATTTATCAACTTGATTGCCATGAATTCCATCAAAATAATTTGAGTGAATGAAGGATAGACAACAATTGCACTTATTTTTGGGTAGGACAAGTTGCAAATTGATTTCTTCTATTGTTTGTTTTTGTTAGTAATAAGTGAGATTTACCTACATTTTAGTAGGGGATCCTTTTTATTTGTACTTTTCCTATTGTCAATACAATTGGTATAATTTTTTAGTCTTTTATATTGTTGTTGTTTTTGTTATTCAACTATTTTATTACATTGTTTGACAAAACAAGGATGTCATACATACTGATATTTGAGTGTGTTTATTTGTTGTTTTGTTTCTTTCAATCCTTAATTGGTTGGGAAACCCATGTATTTTTTTAAATTTCTAATAGTTACTTTATCTATACTATAAATAGTCAAATATGAACCCATTATTTCCATACAAATGCAATCAATCTATTTTGAGACAAACATTTATATTACATGCATTAGTATATCAATTTTCTTGATGTTTTGACATAAGTTTATAGATTGGAGGTTGAGGCATAAGATACAAGTTGTATGCTTAGGTAAGGATCCATAGTCTTTGGATTTACCTTTAATAGACAATAGTGCCAACCATGAGTGGTTATTCTATTAACATGGCCTCAAATTGATATTTCCTATCTTTGAATTGATATTTCTATTTTTATTTGGGTTTTTTTTTACAAAGTATTTTTTCTATTTGAATTAGCAACAACCTCTAAATTTTTCTTTCCAATATTTTCCTTAGGGGCACCCTTTCCTGCATTTGTTATTTAGCATTAGCATAGTAACATGTACACCACCTTCAACACAATTATACAATTTTATTTAATCTTATAGTTACATGTGTTTTGAGACTCATTGACCTAAAGAGTTGTGCTTTGAAACTAGTTCTCTTGATCTAAGAGAAGGGGGTATGTACACACAAGCCTAAACATGATATAAAATATCAGGTAGATATCATAGAGAGTGACAAACATTTAGATGTTATCAAACACTTAAAACTGAATAAAAGACCTAGAAAAATGGATGCTTGAGTGCTTTAGCTACGGTTGGCCTCTTGTTTGGATCCCATGCACAAAGTGACTGCAAAATTATTTGAATATTACTCATTTAAATCATATTAAATATTTCCTTCAATCATCTCACTTTAGTAAAAATTAAAGTTGCTTATTATTTATTTATATTACATGCATTAGTATATCAATTTTCTTGATGTTTTGACATAAGTTTATAGATTGGAGGTTGAGGTATAAGATACAAGTTGTATGCTTAGGTAAGGATCCATAGTATTTGGATTTACCTTTAATAGATAATAGTGCCAACCATGAGTGGTTATTCTATTAGCATGGCCTCAAATGCCAACTAGTTTTTGGTTTATTTATAGATTCACAAAGTGAGGAAAGGTTTAAAAAATATGTATCATGTTGTCGTGTATGCTATCAACCATCAAAATCACCTTCAAACACAATCAAGTATCAATGAAAATTTATATTAAATTATCCTTAGGATAATTTACTTAGTTTTGTATTTTATCTTTTCTTGTTTGTATTCAAGGAAATTGGAAAATACATTCTTATTACATTGCATTATAGTTTTCTTCATTATTGTATTTATATTTATTTTCTTTGTATATTCTATACAAATTATAATAGCAAATCTTCTTGAACATCAAGGACTATGTTTACTTATTTTCTTTACAAAATTTACTCCTTAGACAATAGTGTTGCTTTGTAGCAATGCTTCTATATGCATGATAATGATTATATTATTGTCACCCATATTTAGTGTTTATGTTGTAGTTAAACATTAGTTTGATATTTATTGCATATCCCAATTATGGTAACACTTAGGTTACTTAAATTGACTATAAAAATAGAATAATATTGTTCCCTTTCTACTGTATTTGAAAAAGTAAAATCTGCACTTTAGTAAGCAAAAATTAATAAATTGTGTTATATAATTTTTATTAGTTAGTAGAAGAAAAAAATGATATTGGATCTCTCTATTACATCATATTGATAATTGCATGTTTTTTAAAAAAATATTATTTAAATAATTTATTGATTTTCTTAGCTCTTTATTTAATTTTATATAGTATGTACCAAAATGTCATGTCTTTTCTAATACATAGGTTCAAAACCTTCTAATTTTTCTTTACTGAACTGTACTAATGCATTTTTATTTTTTTGGTCTTATAATTGTCTAACAACTATTGGAATTGTAGTATTTTTCAATTGGTAATAAAAATAAAACCCTAAAATCATATGAGTTTCTCCTAGTGCTAGCATTGATCCTTTTGTATTGATTAGCACATTCTACATAGTAGCCCACCTGTCATTTATGTTTCCATCCTATTATAAAATTTGGAAAACTTATTCCAAACTGAGGTCCTTTGTCTAACCTTATCAGACTTTGTGCAACTATAACATCTTTTAGTGTGGTATGTATGAAATCTAGAAGTGATAGTAATGTATGTGTGTTAATTCCTTCTCTAAAAGTATGTGTGCATATTGGATTGTGTATGTGTTGTTTGATGAACAAGCAATCTAATTTGTGGTGCTTTGAAACTTTTTATAGTTGAAAGCATTGATGTAACAAAAAATAATGTTAATGGAGATATATCTATCTATGGTTCTTTCTTTTTTTATGAAACTTGTTCTTTTATTTCAACTAACTCTTCTAGGTTTTGTTTAGCTAAGGGTTATGTTTTTTTGCAGCAGCTTCTTCTACTTTTTATCTTAGAATTTGTTGTTAAAATTCTCTCCTTTTTCTTGCTATCAATTTAGATCTTGATTTTTTTATATATATGGAATATAATTTAGGTATTTCTAGAAATTAAAATTTGTTTTTGTTTTTATTTGTGTCTATTTTGGTTTTACGATGTGTTTGTACAATATTTAAAGTGACAATATGTACAAAAAAATACACAATAAATTAACTTTCATTGATAGATGACTCGCACGCTAGTAACTAAGGATATCACAATAAATTAAGAGTCATTGATAGATGACTCGTACACTAGTAAGCACTTAAAATTTGATAGTGTTATTCAATAGTGGTTGACCTATGCATATTAGAATTGATCATGGTTTTATCATAGACTATGGTGTATTGTAGCAATTGGTGGAAGTTACTAGCTATGAAGTTGCACGAATGAGGAAGATAAGGAGGTGATTCTTAACATAAATGAATATGATGGTGAGAATACTCAAAATGAGGTTGAAAATGCTTTGGCTAACGAAGAAGGTATATAGACCACACAAGAAATTTGTTCATGATGTTGGGTTACTTGTTGTTGTCATACTCTATAAAATAATAATGTTTGGAGGGTGTAAAAATTATAGGTGTTAATGTTAGGTCATCACACACTTCAAACACTAAATATTGTAGAAAGAGAATTCCAACAAGATGTGAAGCAAATTCAAGCAATGCATAAGGTGGAGATCATTTGCAATCTAAATAGAAAACCTTTAGGAAAAAATTCTATTAGATTTGCATCTTACTTGGGGGTGATTGTGAGGGATATTGTCCCTATCACCCATATAGACTAGAAAGTAGTCTCGGTGGAAGTTTAAAACCAGTTATGAACACTCATTATGGTAACTTTCTAGCCAATGGAGTTTATAGTATTCATTTTTGAATACTTATATAAATGTTACATCTAATAAGATACTGGTTTGATACATTAAAAATATATAATTTTCAACACAATGAATAAATGGTTCTTCGTGACCATTGACAAGCAATGGCATGAACATAAGCATCGAATTGTGAAAAATACTATTATAAGTATAATAATGACAAATATAGAATTTCTAATCCCCCACGTCATGTATCAAAAAAATATTGGGAAGCCTTTATGAATGGCAGAAGTAGCACTGACTTTAAGGAAAGTACCATCCAATCTTCTATGGTAGTTCATATCATTGTTATGTTCATGTGAATGTTTCTGATCTTGCTCTCCCTAATGATTTATATATTAGTTTCTTCATTATGTTGTAGGCGATAAGGTAAAGGAATAAAAAAAGTAGATCTCACCAATCCATCATGCACACTTGCAGTCAAAGAGGATATGCTCGACTAGAGAATGAAATGGTATTCTATCATACTCATCCATTATATGTGACAAATATAGCTATATTGTTTCGTCGTATGACTTATCATTGTAGTAAGCGGATGACCATTAGAATAATATTGATAAATCATAGGTTTAAATACAATATCTAGGGCTATGAATAGCCATAGATAGGTAGTAATAATATCCCCATTAATCAATGCTAACCATAATAAAAATTGTGCTAACAAATTAACAATGCCAACCAAATAACGTGTAAACAATAACAATAAGATATTCAAACAATGAATATCTTCAAGGTAAAATAAATAATGTAATAACTAACAAATTAACTAAGGTAAAAATGAAATTACCCTAACATCTACCCTAACATCCCCCCTTTATTACATTATTTTGAAATACAAAGAGTGTTGCAAAACAACTCAAATTTGACACGTGCACTTGCCTTAGTGAATATATCTGCAACTTGTTCGTTAGTGGAAATGTAGTAACTTATATTCTACCTTAACAAAAAATGGTAATTTTCCAATATTGGAATCTAGATATTATCCAATATAGGAATCTAGATATTATCCAAGTAATAAAATCTAGATATTATCCAAGTAATGGGATAATTACTCTAACACCCTCCTTATTCTATTATATACATTATTTGGGTAATGTATATAATTCCCAATTCAGTGAAGGAAAGAAATTAAATATGCTAGCTCTTGCTCTAGATCGGGCTCTGGCACATGGCTCTAAGTGCACCTCTGGATGAGTACCTCTAGGTCTATATCTAGATCTTTGTCGCTAGATCTACCACTAGGTTTACCATAGTTTTACCTTTCTTGTAGAAGCCATACAATATTTCTTTCATCTTAGTCCATTGTGTGAGATCTATTCATCCACAATTGATATGAACCTTGTTGATCATTTTTAATTTGTACTAATAATTTGAAGAGGAGTGATTTGTACATCCACATGTGTCACAAGGATGAAGTTTCCAACACCTAGCTGCTACATATCATGTTCTTCCACAGTTATTGCAACAATGCTTTGTAGGAGTTGTAGGAAATTTAGGTTTTACAAACATGGTTTTACTAGTACTTGCTTGTTCATCATAGTCAAGGCCTTATTTCTTTGGCCTGAAATTTGGTATTATAAGTGTTTTAATACCTTTCCCATGTTTACCTAATCCTATTTTGTTCATTATTTTGGATCCAATGCCTTTGGTGTGTTTTTCAAAACACCCAATTTCTTCATCAATGCTTTTAAAAATATGGCATTTGTCACTATTGATGAGATTATGGAGCTCTCTTTGAGGATTTTCAGCTTTTAAGTCACTGGTGTCGCAAAAAAATTTTACCTTGTGCCAAGATCACTTGTGCTACAACTGATATTTGCTTCGATAGGTATGAGGTCACTTGCATCACAACAAGCATTGGCCACAATGGGCTTAAGGTCACTTATGTCGATACAAGCATTCACCACCATGGGATTAAGGTCACTTGTGTCACAACAAGCATCAACCATTAGGAGCATGACCTATGATTCCTCACTGATTTCCAATTTCTTTTTATTCTAAGCAATTTTAAGTGAAACAAATGACATGTATATTACCCTTACAATGTAAATAGGGATTAGAGAACCATTGTTCTGAAGGTCTTCACAAGATTTTGAATATTTGATAATAGATCTTACACTATTGCTTAGTGTGAGAAATTGTCCATCCTAATAAAAATCCATTCCTTCCATCCTTGGTGGAAATTAAGGACCTTTAACTGATTTTACAACATCATCAGTTAGTTTTGGGGCATTTTTCTTATTTTATTTGCCCATTTTATCAAGGTGTCGGTATCTGCCAAAAATTCACCTTTTACAAAATATTTTTTGCAAGAATTTTGACTAAGGTGTTGGTCACTGTCAAAAATGCACCCTTACAAGTCTTCACCCCCTTTTTGCACAAATATTATTTGATGAAATTTTACAATAAGTTTGACTAAGGTTTCGGTCGCTGCCGAAAATTCACCCTTACAAGTCTTCCTCCCTTGTTGCAAAATATTCTTTGAAAGAAGAAAATAATTATCCTCCCTTTATTGCAAGTACTTCAAGAAAAAAATTGCTATTATGAAGCCTAAAAAGAGGTTTACAAATCTTGTCTTCTAGGCAAATTTCAAAAATTTCACCAAAAAATCCCCCCTCTAAAAACAAGTACTTCAAGAAAAAAAGTTTTACTATTTATGAAGCCTAAACAGAGGTACAATCCCCCCTTTATTGCAAGTAATTCAAACAAAAATTTGCTAATTATGAATCCTAAAAAGAGGTTTGATTTTGATGACTTCTACTTTTCTAATTACCATTACAAGTTTTATCTCCCTTTTGTCAAAAATATGTGTTGAAGGAAGAAAGGAATTATCCCTCCTTAGTGCAAAAAATTGGTACTTTGAAGGTTCCTTATTTCACAAAAACTTTTCTTTATTTTGATATACCCTAAAATAGTACCGAAAGAGAATTCACTCAAAAATATATTTAATGGCACTTGCCTAAAAACCCTTGAAAAAGGATGATCAGTTTGAGGAATTTAAGCCAAACAAGAAGAGTGAATTTTGGGTTTTTATGGAGTGAATATAAAAAAATTGGCTTTACCTATGCAATAAATTACACAAATGGGTGTAAAATATGGGGTATTAAGCTCTCTTGATTTTAACTTAAGAGGTAATTGCAAAAATGAGAATTTTAAACCATCAAAAGTGCCCATAAATATTTAACACTTAGGTGTTGGATTCTACCGAAAATGCACCTATTTTTACAATGTCATTTTAACAAATGGTGTCGAATGCTATAAAAAATGTACCTTATTACAATAATTTTTACAAAAAAACTGTGATTTTTGGTTTGCAAAAAAAATTGATATTCAATTTCTCCCCTTGTCTTACAATTTTGTAAAAAATGTGACAAAAATAATTGTCCTTTTTTTTTTTGCAAAATAAACAAGTGTCAATGTTTCAACCCTTTGATTTTCACAATTTTCCCTTGTGTTATAAATTTGCAAGGGTCTATTCTTCATGAGAATACACATCTGTCCCCCCCTTTTTTTTGCAAAAGAAAGAAGGTGGTGAAAATTTTGATCTTCTATGTAATGAGATATTTCTCCAATATACAAAAAATGAATGTGCAATATTTTGTGTTATATCCCAAGGTTTGAGAAAACAAAATGCACAAGTTGCTTTTGATTTTGCAAAAAAATTGATATTCAAGTGCCCCCCTCCTTGTGTTACAAATTTACAAAAAAGAATCACAATTTATTTCTCCCCTTTGCTTTGCAAATTTAACAAGGTAGCACACCTTTCAAGTCAAGTCGACACACGACAAGCTTTTGAAAGGCACATGACTTGGTGCTAGTGGACCCAAGGTATATTGTTCATGAGTAAAACCCTTGCTCTCAAAACAAGTGTGTTAGAATTTTTTTTTTTTAAGTTTTGAGAGAACTCCTAATTTGCAAAAAAAATAGTGTTATTGTTTGTGTTACATCTCCCTTTTGGAGAAAACAAAAGCACTCATTTGTTTATTTTGTGCAAAAAATAGGTCTCCTCTTTTTTTATTTTTAATTTAAAAAAAAAGTTAATCAAAATAATTTAATTTAATAATAAAATATAATTGTTTAAAAATCAATTTAAATAAAAAAAAATGATTTAAAAACATAATTAATATTTAAATTATTAAAAAAATATAAAAATAAACTTTAAATTAAAAAAAATGCAAATAAAACAAAAATTACCTTTTTAGCAAAACATGGTTTTTATGGAGCCGATGGGATTCGATCCGAATTCTCTCGCAGGCTAGCGCCTTAGCTCCCAAGCATCCAACCAGCCCGTCTAGGGATCTGGATGAGGACAAAGGGAAAATATTTATCTTTTGTCCCTTTCCCACCTGATTAGTGGGAAAACAAAATAAAATGTGGGATGTTTAGTTCCACATTTACAATGTTGCATGACTCAACATCATTTAAAACCAAAGATATCCCTCTTTGGTATTGATTACCTATGAGAAATCAACCCCTCACATGGCTAGTTTTGTTTTCGGCCACATGGATTTTGTCTACGTTTGGGTGACACGTGGCTAGTCTGCCACGTATTATTTTTTGTTGTCCTTGTCAATGTATGGATGGCACATGGTCAGTCCACCACGTGTCATCTTCTAGGTCCCCTTAGGTGTCTGGTCTAGTTCCATGTATCCCGTCCTGAGTCATGGTAGGTCTGCTAAGTAGCTTGTGTCCACATGTCCTTGATGTTGTTGCATACACCATGCCTAGGGGTCTAGTTGGACTACAGGATGGATGCAGGTTTCATGAGCTATAAAGGCTCTACACCATCAATTGGACTATGACTTAGGGGTTTGTTCTCATCTTAGGAGTCTACGCTAGTTTCGCTAGCTTATCAGCTAGTAGTGTGCATGCTAGTCCCCATTGCTTGTCCAGGGTCATCTAATAGATCTGACTATTAGACTGACTCCATGTCAGGATAAAGAGCTAGATTTTTTGGCTATACCTTCCACTAGATGATTTTGGTTGGTGCATGTGTTAGTCTATCTCCAACTCCCTATTGACTGTGCAATCTAGATCCTCTTTGGATCGTATCCAGGGTGTGTCCACCTAGGTCATAGGGGCCCACATGACTATCCATCGTGTATGGTGTACATAAGATTTGACAAAGGATAGTCAGATCTATCAGATTTAGATATTACAATATGTCAATATAGTCCAGAGACCTCAGGTCTGAGGTCAGATTTATCTTTCTCGTGTAGTGAAACAAACTTCCAAAAGTTCACCTTGTTCACCTCTTGTATCCTATATTAGTATATTGATAGGTCTTCTCCACAAAAGGGTGGAACCTATGCCAACTCTGGATTTTCCAGGTCTTGTCCACCAATGGATGGAACCTGGAACTCAGTTCCACACTAGGTGAAGTGAAGCGAAGTGGAGAAAGGCCAATATGCCTACTATGATACCAATGTGGTAAGTGGATTAACATCATAATAATATTGATAAATCATAGGTTTAAATACAATTTTTAAGGATACGAATAGCCATAGATAGGTAGGAATAATATCCCCCCTTAATCAACACTAGCCATAATCAAAATGGCACTAAAAAATTAACAACGCCAACCAAATAATGCATAAAAATTAACCATAAGATATTCAAACAATCAATATCTTCAAGGTAAAAAATTAATGTAATAACTAATAAATTAACTAAGGTAAAAATGAAATTACCCTAACATCTACCCTATCAATCCCCATGTCTCTCCAACTATATATTGCAGAAGAAGATCCAACCAATTGTGAAAACTCCTCTACTAAGGGCAACTGTGTGGATGGTAACTCATACAAAGAATGATGGGATTCTTGTTTTACCAGAATTTGCAGAGACAATTGTAAGTGACATTCCCTTAAAAATAGCAATATGTTGAACTTCAAACCATTGTTATATTGATTGTTTTGTTAACATATTACCAGTTAATTATGCATGTGATGTTGCTAGAAAATTTTAGATGATGAAATGTCATCTATGAGCTTTGTAAATCAATGTATTAATGATGATGCCCTCACCAAGGTTTTTGGACCCAAAATACCAAGTCAGGTTTGGGGTATCGACAAAGGAGTATCACCAACTGCTCTATTTTTTGGTGAGGGTCACATAAAGAAGTTGCACCATATGCAAAAGCATACTATAGATAAAGAACAAAAGTTGGAAGAGAAGATTGCAGAGAATGAAAAATATGGAAGAGAATCTTGCATAGAAATAGAAAAATATTGAAGACATTTTGACATGGCTTTTACAGATATAGGTGTATCATTTTTTTCATGATTTCATATTTTAAATATTTACATGTTGCACCCCTAAAGTTGTAATGATCCCTTGCATATAATTCCATAGGCAACATCACTACATGTTACCCCTACAGATGGACACAATATTGGTGGTGGTGATCAAGGAACAAGTAGCTTCTTAATACCTTCTAAGCCAAAGTCATAAGTGGTACGACTATTATTTCAAATATAAAATGGTTGACTCAATTTGTATTGTATGCTATGTAGAGAATTTATCTAGGTTGTTGATTTTCCATGTAGGGACTAAAAATAACATCGATCACTTAAACTAAGATAAGGGAATGTTACTTGAATCATATCCATAACGATAATGTAGTGGTTGAAGGTACAATGATCAGTACTAATCCTGAAGACCTTGTACATGGTCAATGTTTGGGTGAATGTTATTGGAAATTCAATGTGCATGTTTCCCATAAAGAGGAAATAATCTTGTTTAGAAGGAATTATGAGATGGCCACAATGAAGGATGTTGTGGGATCCTTCATTTCCTGGACTAAATCATATATTGTTTATAAATAATGGGCAACCAAGCTAGGAGTGAGGCAAGTAGGTATCCTGAGCATGAGGTTGGCTAGTCAAATACAAGAAGGTAATTTGGTAAAAAAAAAAAGAGAGAATGCAAGTGCTTCTAGGGCATAGGATTAAGAGTCCACTCATACATATATGTTTTAATGTGTTGAAATGAAGGTTTATTATTTTGAGTGAGTGTTAGTTATGAAATTGATATTCCATGTTTGACTCTTAGTCCTAGTCCTTAGCAGCAGTACTTGATTTGCATAAATAGATATTTATGTATCTGATGGAAGTCTTAGGATACCCTCTCACCTCATATTTGATGGTTGGGATGGGTAGGGATGTTTAGATATTTACCCGTTATATGGAGGGCTCAGGTTGTCCATTCACCTATATCTATAAATAAGAATTGTACTTTAAATAATAATTTTCCATTTATATATAATTATAACTAATTTTACACTTGAAATAAGAATTTTTCATTCATTTAGCATTCTTACAATTATGGTTTCTATTTCTCCACTGGGCATAAACACATTCTTCTTTATATTCTCAATATCCACTATTGACCTTCATATGTTGTTGCTTTACCTTGAGGGAATTCCCCTCATATGGTTGTTTGTATTTGTAATTGATTTATAGAATTAGGGTTTGTTCACTTTGGATTTTCCTACTGTGGTTATATTTACAATTGTTTACTATTTTATCTCTTAGTCACTTCTTGATATCCTTGGGTTCTTTTTGCCATAGTACTTAAATATTCTAACTGGATGTGGTCTTTGAATTTCATTTACCTCCTTTGGTCACTCTTGGACATAATATAATTTCTTTATTTCTTGCTTTTGTACATGTAAGAGGTGCAATAGATCATTGTTGTTCATAAATAATATCTTGGTTTTCATCCAGCAATCTAAGAGAAACTATTCCATATATTATTCAAAATAAATTTTGTAATGCTAAGCTTAAAGATCCAACTTTGTCAATATTTTGATGGTAGCCTTGGTAGTTGTAGCCTTTTATTTATTGTATTTTGACTATGGACTCTGAAATCTATGCTACATTTTCTCTTCCAATGGTTTACCCACTGAAATATATCCTATTTATTATGTATTTTGGGTTTTCCCACTATGGTTATATTTACAATGGTTTATTGTTTTATCTCTTAGTTACTTCTTGAGCTCCTTGGGTTATTTTTTCCACAATACTTAAATACTCTAACCAAATGTGGTCTTTGAATTTTATTTACCTCCTTTGGTCACTATTGGACATAATATAATTTCTTTATTTATTGCTTTGGTACATTTAAAAGGTGCAATAGATCATTATTGTTCATAAATAATAACTTGGTTTTCATCTAGCAATCTAAGAGAAAATATTCCATATATTATTCAAAATAAACTATGTAATGCTAAGCTTCAAGATCCAATTTGTCAATATTTTGATGGCAGCCTTGGTAGTTGTAGCATTCTATTTATTGTATACTATGGAATCTGAAATTTATGCTACAATTTCTTTTCCAATGGTTTATCCACTAAAATCTATCCTATTATAGTATTTGGGTTTACCAGTGGATATTTAAGGTTTACGTTTATCCTAGTTATCTTGAGTCCTTGGGTTTTTTGCCTAGTAATTAAATTCTAATGATGTGGTCTTTAACATTTACCTCCTTTCACTCTTGGACATAATATAATTTCTTGCTTCTTTGTCATGTAATAGGTGAATAGATCATTGTTGTTCATAAATAATAACTTGGTTTTCATTCAACAATCTAAGATAAAATATTCCATATATTATTCAAAATAAGCTTTGTTATGCTAAGATTAAATAGTCAATTTGTCATTATTTTTATGGCATCCTTGGTAGCTGTAGCATTCTATTTATTGTATTTTGATTGTGGACTCTGAAATCTATGCTACATTTTCTCTTCCATTATTATATGGAAGAAAAAATTTCATGTCGAATTTACTTAATGGAATGACCTGAGAGAAAATTCACATTGACTAGTGATTCATTATTATTTGTTTTTATTACAATTTTATTTGATCATTGATCACAAGGTCAACCATAAGTGGAGGATATTTCTATTAAGATATTGGAAGGTTCATTTTTTTCAACTTTCTTGATAATACCTTCATCAAGTCACCTTAATACTATATGTATATGACATGATCATCATTGGTAGTGACACTAGCAAGATTGTAGACAACAAGAATTCCATTAGGGGAAGTAACCAATTATAATGATGACACCTCTCTGTAGTGTATGAATTCCATTAGGGGAAGTAGCCAATTATAATTATGACACCTCTCTATAGTGTATGAATACTTTATGCAAGTAGATTCACATGTATGTATAGTAAATATCTATACCTACAATAGTTATGCTTGGAGAGGCCTTGATCCATGCTTCCTAGAAAAAGCACTTGGTGTTCCCTTATTCTTTAGCTTCTGATTTACAAATTGAAAGCCAAGGATATATTAAAATACTATGGAAACATCATTTAGGTCACTCATGCTTCTTTGTTTACAAGACCAAGTCTGTATAATTATATCCTATATTGTTCTTGAAGAGGGGATGATAACACAAATTGCTTTTCTAGACTAAACTTCAATTCCTCCTTGATATCCCCATGGGTTATATTATGATTTTTTTTTCTTATGCATCCAATTGAGTGTTGATTTTATATCCAAGTTAAATTGGATACTTTTCATTACAGGTTAAACACGTTAACCTACTTGGAGTGTTCTACCTATAAGTTAGCTTGGACGTTCATTCAAATAGATCTTGGTTTCTTTCTTATTAAAGCCTAGGTTCCATGGATACCTTTTTGGCTTCAACATCTTTGAAGTTTTTTACCTATAAGTTTGGATTTCCATTTTATCAAATGATCTTGGTTTATTTATTCTACAAGTTTGGGTTCCACAAATATTATATTAATACTTTGCTTTTGTATCTGTTGTTAGTTTTCTACTGATTTCCTTAAGAGAGACTTAATGGAACATGGATTTCAAGTTTGTGAGTTTATTATTCAAAATTGTGCTGCTGAATTCTTTCAAGTGTTACACTTACCTTTTGTAAATCCTGAATTTTAAGAGTTGAATTTGTATATATTCAAAATATTCAACAATTATTTTTGTTTATTAGCAATTGTCACGACCCACCTTGGAGGGACTCTACTATTTGTATTATGATAGCTGATTTGTAATGCTTAATGTACTTGCATTATATTGGTTTTAGTCAAGAGAAAATGATGTTGCATGCATTGACTGTTGTAGGAACAGGTATTCTTGAAGGTGGAAGATTTACCACCGAGAGATGAGAAGGGAAATGATGACCAAGACAACTCAACAGGTAAAGCTCATATTCCTATCATCACTAGTTACCTCCCTGATGGCGGTGTTACTAGAGAATAACTCTAAAATTCCTGCCACTCAAAGGAAAAATAGTGATGGGGGATACTGAGCACATGCATCGAATGCTTGTATGCCTTTTGAGTGATTTATATTTGATTCAATTGCATGAGATTGGGACAATAGAATTTTACCTTTAAAATCCACACTAAATAATGGTTCACTATTCACTGTTCACTATTTATTGTTCATTGTTCACTATTCACTGTTCACTATTCACTATTCACTAATTACTATTCACTATTTACTAAATTGGGTGAATTATCCTATTTTGATTGGACCAAAATAAAGAGAGCATTATATTGACTTAATGGTCCTTTCCTTGCCTCCACATGGCAACTTTAGGATGACTAGAATGGTAGGTGAGATTCTTCCAATTTCAATCTTGCAACACCCATCTACCAAATAGTAGTAGATAGACACCCTTTTTATTAAAATAATTAGGTGCCCACAAAGTGGACCCAATTTTGATTGAACTTTAAAGGGCTTTAGAATTATTAAAAAAATAATATATATATATATATCCCATCCTTTTGGGAAATCACCCACTTGGCTCCCCTACATAGGTGGAAATAAAAGGGAGATCTCTCCTCTTATCATTAATAGTCCTAACTTTGTATCTATTCTATACCTCAATAGTATTAGTTTTGTATTTTTTCCCATGAAAAGGGGACACAAAACAAGATAAGATCACCTACCTTATCCTTATTTGGACCCTCTTCAACCCTCTACGTGACATGATAAGTTTTAAGGGACCCAAGGCATATTTTAATAATAAAATAATGAGGCCACTATTTGGCCATACGTGGAGAAATTTTCCTATAAATAGAGGGCACCTTGGGAAGGAAGGAGTATCCAGGAAATCTTGGAGCTTAGGGATTATGCTCTCCACTTAGGTGGATCAGAAACCAAAAAGCTTTGAGAAAGTACTAAGAATTAGGTAGTAAGGGAGGAAGTCTTGGAAAACCTAGGGAGTATGCTCTCCACCTCGGTGGATCAGAAACCAGAAGGTTTGAAAGACTCCCTAGTGGTAGAAAAATATATTTAGAGTGGTCCTTTGAAGCTGAGAAGATAATAAGTTGTGCTGGAAAGGAAGCAAGAGGAGGAAATACCCAAGTCAAAGTAGGAACACCTTGCAAGGATTCTAGGTTGGAACTTTCCACTCTACCTCTTTATTAGAATTTTGTCTATTTTGAAGTGAGGATGTTTTATACTGCTTGATTATAAAGTGTAACCATAGTTAATGATCTATGATGTATTGGATATATGAAGGCTTACTATAAGTGCATAGAAGTTAGTAATTTCCTGTGTCTTTCAATGAAGAGTGGTTTCTATGTAGAGAGTATTATAACCTTGTATTGGAAGATAGGTTAACGTAAGTAAATTATATATCATGTGATGGAACCATTATTGGAATTGTCTTGAATAGTCAGATAGTATTGCATATGTTGACTTGATGTATGCAGGGTATCTAATAGAAAAGTGAAAGTTTTGTATTCATGCATTGAAAGATGCCAAGTGATAATTTTAACTCTTTTGTAGGATTTGAATTTATATATTTTGGATATTTGGATTAAAGAAATCTATTCCAATTTAAATGCTTTGTTTGGTGACATGTTTTCTTAACATTATATGTATGGTAAACTTCTAGTATTGAAGGAAAATATTGGTGTCTTTTACCTTAGGAAGAGGTATGGGACTCTTCCTTGAATGAAGACAAACCAAACATATGATGATAAGGATTGTGCAGTAGACTTTACTTTGCATGATGATTTATGCAACTAGCAAAGTTAATATTGCATGTATGCATTTAAATATGAAAAAGCATGGTTTGCTTGTGTTGCATTGGCATACTCTGCATGCGAGTTGTCCTGATCCCTTACAAACTCATCTCTCACACATCATGGAGATGCAAGAAAACCAGAGGAGAACCAATCAAGCATTGAAGATGATTGTACTGTAGTTCATAAGCATGTTTTGATATGTTCATATTGTAGTCTTGAAGGGCTGAAATGATTAAGCCAAGTTATGTAATATTTGATGTATTTATCTACTTGCTTTTGGATATTGTAAGGGAATACTTTTATATGTTGTAAAGGAAAAACTCAATTAGATGGTAAATGATGTATAATCTTGGAAAAATGATCAAATGAAGATATCTTGAATAAAGCTTATTAGCAATTGTGATTTGATGTTAATGATATTTTTGTAAATAGAGACTACTTGTATGATTGCTTATTATAAATGTGAGTGTAAAATATATGATGATATTTGGTTGTTTAGTAGCATCATTTATTTATATGGATTATAGTAAAAGAGAGACACAATTATGTAATCAATCCAAAGATTTAAACTTAAGGTATAGGACCCACCACCACCATCAAACTAACAACACCTTGATGACAAGAAATATTTATAATAACGCTTAAGACGTTTAACCCAAGTTGTATGTAAGTTTCCATAAAGAGCAATAGATTAATGGAGTCTCCTAAGACACTACCCTTTGTTGGTAGTTTGGAGAATTGGAGAGAGGTATTCCTTTGGTGAGGAATTATTCTCCTAATTGGTTGGAACAACCATCAAGATGTCCTCTTGTCATTTGGAAAATGTATTATGAGGACATAGCCATTGCACTTTGATATTCATCCACCATTATGGGATGGTGAGATGGTGTTGTTGGGGTTGATGCTCCTACTTGCAATTGGCTCAGAAAGACATATAGAAGTTGGTGCTTCTATTTATTTAATCTATTGCAATTCAGAATACTTACATATTAAGTGGGATAACTTTGTCTTAGAACGTTATTATAATCTTAACTTTTCGAAAGGTGACCAAAAAAAAAATGTGTAGTGACAATTGGGGATGTTACATTTGGTATCAGAGCCTAGGCTAACTGATAGATTCTAGATAAATCTAGGTTAGTAAAAGATATGGGACATGGATCAAAACATGAACTCCCTAACTCTTTAAGATGCATATTTGATAAGGAATAAGTCAGTTATTGAGAACATTGGTGCATGAGCTCCTTTCTCCCATGAGTAGATCCACAATCATTCGAAAGGTGGAAGAGCTAGGTGAACCCCCCTATACGGGTCTTGAACGGTGTACCCTAGACTCTTTTTGGAAATTACTCGACATCTGTGTCTCGTGACTTACTTATTACTTACTTCAAGTATGTATGATTTTCAACCAGAGTTAGAGGAAGAAAACTAGGATACAACATAACAACAATAAACTATTAGAAAATTGTTCTGGTTAATTAGAATCTTGAACCTTGGAAATGAGCAAGTATTAATATGACTCTTTATTCTAGGTTAACATGGCATCAAGAGGGAAAGGTAAGAGGATAGGGACCTCGCAACAAGCTAGTCCCAATACTCCTGAAGCCAGACAGTTAGGGGAAAGTTCTAGAAACTCGAATAAGGAAGTAGAAAACCTTGTCGCTACCATGTCTGTTATGCAAGATCAAATCCAACAGATTCTGCAAGCTATAAGTTCAAAATATAACACCACCAATAACCATGGAGTGGACATTTCAGATGATGAGGCCAGAGAGAATGAAGATCCTGAAGAACAGGCAAATAGGATTCATACACAGAAGGAAATTGGTAATGATATGAAATACATTAAAGTGACTAAGTTCACTGGAAAGGGAGGTGAGACTATGGTAGAAGCATGGTTAGAAGAACTAGAGCTTCATTTCACTATAAGACATTATTCTTCCACCACTAAAATGGTGTTTGCTCTTTCTCATTTGGGAGAAAGAGGAGTTGACTGGTGGAATGCCTATAGTAAGGACCTTGACGTATCTCCTAATAAGTTGAGGTGGGAGGTCTTTGTGGAAGCCTTTAAGGATAGGTTCCTTACCAAGAAATTTTATCTGAATAGGTATAAGGAGTTTTTTGCACTTCAACAAGGCTCACTCTCTATGGAAGAATACTATGAGCAATTTGTAAAACTTCTTAAGTATGTACCATCTCAAAATATGAACAATGAAATGAAAATAGAAAAGTTTGTCCAAGGATTGAGGCCTGCACTTAGTGATAGTGTAAACATGCATGTTCAGAAAACTATGCAAAAAGCCTATGATAGAGCCCGAAGAGCAGAAGCTAATCAGGCTGCTAGGGAAGTTCGAAACAATTCCTCAAAGTGGACACACAAAGGACAAAAATTTTAGAAGAAGAGAAAATGGGATAATGGTCAAAACCAGATAAACAAAGGAAATTCAAAATTTGTGAAGTATGGTAATGGTGGCAGGAAGGATTTCAGGAAAGAATTCCGCTACAAGAATAATAACGGGGACTTTCAAACTCCTCAACAACCAACTCCATTACGAGCAGTAGATACTGGGAAGTAGGTTCAGGAAGGAAACTCAAACCCAAAGGTAAGATGCTTTGATTGTGGAGGTCCACATTATGCTATCAATTGCCCAAAGCGTGCCAACACTAGCACATATAGGTCGGGTCACAAGATCTACGCAACAACAACCGCACAAGACTTGGATGGTCAGGCCACTCCTCTACTTATGAATGGTAAAATTTTTAATAAAGATGTTAAAATTTTGATAGATAGTGGGGCTACAGATAGTTTTATTTCAAGTAACCTATTAAGGGATATACCTGAAAATCCAGGATCTTTGGCACAAGGGTGGAAGGTTGAGTATGGGTCAGGACAGACCTACCAAGTTAGCCAATGTTTTCCCTCAACTCAAATTACCCTACCTAATGGCTTTACTAGATGGCATCTATATGTAGCACCCTTACATGCATTTGACATCATCTTGGGGATAGATTGGTTGAAGGCTCATGAAGCCTTGGTAAATTTCCATGAAAGATGGATTGAGTTTACTAATGAAAATGAGGACAGACAAAGAATGTTTAGTGAAGCAAGGGAATTTCAACCCAAACTAATTTCAGCTATGCAATTGAAGAAGACAATTAGAAAAGGAGGAATGGTCTATGCAGTGAAAATCAAAGAAAAAGAAGAAATTCCAAAAGAAGAAATATTTAATAAATTTCCACTTTTGCAGGAATATAAGGATGTATTTGTTGATGAAATACCTGGTTTACCACCTAAACGAGAATTTGATTTCACCATAGAATTGTTTCCAGGAATAGAGCCTATCCATAGAGCTCCTTATAGAATGAATCCCATCGAAATGCAAGAATTGAAGGTGCAACTCCAAGAATTGCTTGATAAGGGATTAATAAAACCAAGTGTATCACCATGGGGAGCACCTGTATTATTTGTTAAAAAGAAAGATGGTTCTTTGAGGCTTTGTATAGATTATAGAATGTTGAATAAGGCAACAATCAAAAATAGATATCCATTACCAAGGATTGAAGATCTATTTGATCAATTGAAAGGTGCTTCAATTTTTACCAAAATTGATTTGAAGTCAGGGTATCATCAACTAAGAATCCGAGATGAGGACACACACAAAACCGCGTTCAAGACTAGATATGGTCACTATGAATTTATAGTCTTGCCATTCGGTTTGACTAATGCACCAACAACTTTCATGAATTTGATGAACAGTGTGTTCAGAAATCAGCTAGATCAGTTTGTGTTGATATTCTTGGATGATATTTTGGTTTATTCTCGTAACCGTGTAGAGCATGATAAGCATTTAAGGATAGTATTAGAGTTGTTAAGGAAAAATCAACTCTATGGGAACTTGTCTAAATGTGAGTTTTATGTTTCCCAAGTGCATTATTTAGGGCACATAATATCAGTGAATGGAATCATTGTAGATCCAAAGAAAATAGAAGCTATTTTGAATTGGCCACCTCCAACAAATGTGACAGAAGTTAGAAGCTTCATGGGATTAACAGGTTATTACAGGAGATTTGTGAAAGATTACTCCAAAATTGCTTATCCTATAACCAACCTTCAAAAGAAAGGAAAGGAGTTTAAGTGGACTGACAAATGTGAAGCAACATTTAATTTGCTTAAACAAAAGCTTACCACAACTCCTATTCTGAAGATACCAGATCCATCTGGGAATTTTTTAGTTTGCACTGATGCTTCATCAGAAGGACTTGGAGGAGTCCTATTCCAAGATGACTCTGTAGTAGCATATGAGTCTAGGAAACTCAAAAAGCATGAGGTTAATTATGCTACTCATGATTTAGAGCTTGTTGTAGTTGTGCATGCTTTGAAAATTTGGTGACATTATCTGGTGGGTAGACCATTTGAGTTAAGAACTGATCACCAGAGTTTAAGATATATTTTCACTCAACCATTGTTAAATGCTAGGCAAAGAAGATGGATAGAATTTTTAGCCAAATATGAATTTGGTATTGAATATATTAAAGGGAAAGAGAACAAGGTCATTGATGCTTTAAGTAGGAGAAGGCATATAGCAGCATTGACTCGTAGTCATGTGGATCTAATGGACCAGGTCAGGAAAATGCAGTGCCAGGATCCAAAGTGTAGTGAAATTCGGAGTAAGATAGAGCAAAATCTGAAGGAAAATCTAGGTTATAGCATAAAGGATGGACTTTTATGCTTTAAGGAACGTGTGGTCATCCCTAAAATGGGTGATCTAAGAAGAATGATTATGCGAGAAGCTCATAACTCACCTTACTTTGCTCATCCTGGAGGAGCTAAGATGAAGGAAAATATGAAAAAGACCTTTTACTGGTCTGGCATGAAAAAAGACATCACCAATTTTGTGGCACGATGTTTACAGTGCCAAAAGGTGAAGGCTGAACACCAGCATCCAACAGGAAAGTTGTTTTCCCATCACATTCCTACTCAGAAATGGTAGGTGATTTCGATGGATTTTATTGTCGGATTGCCTAAAACAAAATATCAGCATGATGCAATTTTTGTGATAGTAGATAAGCTCACTAAGGTTGCACACTTTATAGCAGGTAGTACCACAGATGATGTTGTAGTTGTTGCCAACATATTTGCTAAAGAAATTTTCTGGTTACATGGATTTCCTGAGATGATAATCTCAGACAGGGACTCTAGGTTTACTTCTGAGTTCTGGTAGGCTCTCCATCATGCCATTGGCACCACTTTGAATATTAGTTCTGCATATCATCCAGAAATGGATGGATAGATAGAAAGGGTAAACCAAGTTTTAGAAGATATGTTACGCATGTATTGCATGGACCAGAAGTCTCGTTGGGAAGACTATTTATATCTGGTTGAGTTTACCTATAATAATAGCTATCATTCTTCTTTGAAAATGGCCCCTTTCGAAGCCTTGTATGGTAGACGATGCAGAACACCATTATCATGGGACAATCCCGAGGATCGGGTTGTCATTGGACCAAAAATGGTTAAAATCATGGAAGAGCAGCTAGCACTGATCCGACAAAGGCTTAAGGAAGCCTCGGATAGACAGAAGAGTTATGCAGATTTGAAAAGAACTCCTAGAGAATTCTCTGTGGGTGATAGGGTGTTTCTAAGAGTGAAACCTAAAAAGAGTGCAATTAAATCAACCAAATTGGATCCTAGGTTTGTAGGACCCTTTGAGATTGTGGAAAAGATAAGTCCTGTAGCCTATCGGCTTGACTTACCACCTAACCTGTCAAAGATCCATAACACTTTTCATGTATCTCTACTTAGAAGATATATTGTTGATCCTAATCATGTGTTAGATGTTTCTAACTTGCAGATGGCCGATCCAACAACCTTTGAGGTGAAACCTGTGAAGATCTTGGAATTTCATTCCAAGGCTATGAGGAAAAGAAATATTGAGTAGTGCAAGGTCCAGTGGGACCAATATTCTGAGAAAAATTCCACTTGGGAAAAAGTGGAGGACATGAAAAAATATTTTCCTTATTTATTTGATAATGTTTTGAGATGATGCTATGTAATAATACAGGTTGAGACATCTACCACTCATGAAAGTGGAAAAACTAAGCAAACCTTATGTTTTATTGATTAATTTGTAATATTGTAGGAAACACAGGGGACTGTGTTTATTCTAAGGGGGGAGTATGTCACGACCCACCTTGGAGGGACTCTACTATTTGTATTATGATAGCTGATTTATAATGCTTAATGTACTTGCATTATATTAGTTTTAGTCAAGAGAAAATGATGTTGCATGCATTGACTGTTGCAGGAACAGGTATTCTTGAAGGTGGAAGATTTACCACCGAGAGATGAGAAGGGAAATGATGACCAAGACAACTCAACAGGTAAAGCTCATATTCCTATCATCACTAGTTACCTCCCTGATGGCGGTGTTACTAGAGAATAACTCTAAAATTCCTGCCACTCAAAGGAAAAATAGTGATGGGGGATACTGAGCACATGCATCGAATGCTTGTATGCCTTTTGAGTGATTTATATGTGATTGCATGAGATTGGGACAATAGAATTTTACCTTGAAAATGCACACTAAATAATGGTTCACTATTCACTATTCACTATTCATTGTTCACTATTCACTATTCACTATTCACTATTTACTATTCACTAATTACTATTCACTATTTACTAAATTGGGTGAATTATCCAATTTTGATTGGACCAAAATAAAGAGAACATTATATTGACTTAATGGTCCTATCCTTTCCTCCACATGGCAACTTTAGGATGACTAGAATGGTAGGTGAGATTCTTCCAATTTCAATCTTGCAACACCCGTCTACTAAATAGTAGTAGATAGACACCCTTTTTATTAAAATAATTAGATGCCCATAAAGTGGACCCAATTTTGATTGAGCTTTAAAGGACTTTAGAATTATTAAAAAATATATATATCCCATCCTTTTGGGAATTACCCACTTGGCTCCCCTACATAGGTGGAAATAAAAGGGAGATCTCTCCTATTATCATTAATAGTCCTAACTTTGTATCTATTCTATACCTCAATAGTATTAGTTTTGTATTTGTTCCCATGAAAAGGGGACACAAAACAAGATAAGATCACCTACCTTATCCTTATTTGGACCCTCTTCAACCCTCTACGTGACATGATAAGTTTTAAGGGACCCAAGGCATATTTTAATAATAAAATAATGAGGCCACTATTTGGCCATACGTGAGAAATTTTCCTATAAATAGAAGGCACCTTGGGAAGGAAGGAGTATCCAGGAAATCTCGGGGCTTAGGGATTATGCTCTCCACTTAAGTGGATCAGAAACCAAAAAGCTTTGAGAAAGTACTAAGAATTAGGTATAAGGGGTTGGAAAACCTAGGGAGTATGCTCTCCACCTCGGTGGATCAGAAACCAGAAGGTTTGAAATACTCCCTAGTGGTAGAAAAATATATTTAGAGTGGTCCTTTGAAGCTGAGAAGATAATAAGTTGTGCTGGAAAGGAAGCAAGAGGAGGAAATACCCAAGTCAAAGTAGGAACACCTTGCAAGGATTCTAGGTTGGAACTTTCCACTCTACCTCTTTATTAGAATTTTATCTGTTTTGAAGTGAGGATGTTTTATACTACTTGATTATAAAGTGTAACCATAGTTAATGATCTACAATGTATTGGATATATGAAGGCTTACTATATAAGTGCATAGAGTTAGTAATTTCTATGTCTTTCAATGAAGAGTGGTTTCTATGTAGAGAGTATTATAACCTTGTATTGGAAGATAGGTTAACTTAAGTAAGTTAAATATATCATGTGTTGGAACCATTATTGGAATTGTCTTGAATAATCAGATAGTATTGCATATGTTGACTTGATGTCTAATAGAAAAGTGAAAGTTTTGTATTCATGCATTGAAAGTTGCCAAGTGATCATTTTATCTCTTTTGTAAGATTTGTATTTATATATTTTGGATATTTGGATTAAAGAGATCTATTCCAATTTAAATGCTTTGTTTGGTGACAAAATAAAGTGATACGTTTTCTTAACATTATATGTATGGTAAACTTCTAGTATTGAAAATATTGGTGTCTTTTACCTTAGGAAGAGGTATGGGACTCTTCCTTGAATGAAGACAAACCAAACATATGATGATAAGGATTGTGCAGTAGACTTTACTTTGCATGATGATTTATGCAACTAGCAAAGTTAATATTGCATGTATGCATTTAAATATGAAAAAGCATGGTTTGCTTGTGTTGCATTGGCATACTCTGCATGCGAGTTGTCCTGATCCCTTACAAACTCATCTCTCACACATCATGGAGATGCAAGAAAACCAGAGGAGAACCAGTCAAGCGTTGAAGATGTTTGTACTGTAGTTCATTTTGTATAAGCATGTTTTGATATGTTCATATTGTAGTCTTGAAGGGCTGAAATGATTAAGCCAAGTTATGTAATATTTGATGTATTTCTCTACTTGCTTTTGGATATTGTAAGGGAATACTTTTATATGTTGTAAAGGAAAAACTCAATTAGATGGTAAATGATGTATAATATTGGAAAAATGATCAAATGAAGATGTCTTGAATAAAGCTTATTAGCAGTTGTGATTTGATGTTAATGATATTTTTGTAAATAGAGACTACTTGTATGATTGCTTATTATAAATGTGAGTGTAAAATATATGATGATATTTGGTTGTTTAGTAGCATCATTTCTTTATATGGATTATAGTAAAAGAGAGACACAATTATGTAATCAATCCAAAGATTTAAACTTAAGGTATAGGACCCACCACCACCATCAAACTAACAACACCTTGATGACAAGAAATATTTATAATAACGCTTAAGACGTTTAACCCAAGTTGTATGTAAGTTTCCATAAAGAGCAATAGATTAATGGAGTCTCCTAAGACACTACCCTTTGTTGGTAGTTTGGAGAATTGGAGAGAGGTATTCCTTTGGTGAGGAATTATTCTCCTAATTGGTTGGAACAACCATCAAGATGTCCTCTTGTCATTTGGCAAATGTATTATGAGGACATAGCCATTGCACTTTGATATTCATCCACCATTATGGGATGGTGAGATGGTGTTGTTGGGGTTGACGCTCCAACTTGCAATTGGCTCAGAAAGACATATAGAGGTTGGTGCTTCTATTTATTTAATCTATTGCAATTCAGACTACTTACATCTTAAGTGGGATAACTTTGTCTTAGAACGTTATTATAATCTTAACTTTTCGAAAGGTGACCAAAAAAAAAAAATGTGTAGTGACAATTGGGGATGTTACAACAATCCATATTATAATCCATGGCTCTTAGTTGTAAATACTTTTAGTTCTAATGCTTGTTTCTTGATTTACCAAAATTTATCATAGCTATTCCATTTTGGCAATTTTTTCCTTAGGTGAACAAATCTAGCAAATATAATTCGACAAACATCAATGTTAAATGAGACTAAATAAAAAAATTAAACATATAACTTGACACCTTACTATCTATGCAAGTCATTCCCACACCTACTTGACTCCCTTGTGCATCTATCCCCACTGACATTGGAAACAAATGACCAGGGAAAATTTTAAAAGGAGCTCAAGATAATTCATTCATAAAAGTATTTGCTTATTGACCTAATTCTTGTATGAAATGAAGTTTTTAATAAATATTTATATTTATTCTTTATTTAGAAATTTAAATTAATTTAAAATATTTATTTCTATATTTCATACTTAATGACAAAGCTGATTTTATCAGTGGCACACCTATGTGGACACATATGTATTCCTTCTTGAACACAAACTTTAGCAAGGGAACTTAGGTTCTAACTATTGTGCCTAAATTTGACTAATTTGTTAGGTATATGGAGGCAGTTTAAAATTTTGTCCCTCTTTGTTCCAATGGAAAATTACCTTATCCATGAAATGACCATGATAAATAAAGGATGCCTTAGTTGAAACAACAAACCACTACTGAGTGCTATGCTATTTCAGCAGAGGCATCCTTTTTCAAGTGAGATCCTAAGAGGGCGGTTTTAAACCACCCTCTTAGCCCTAAGACGACGGTTATAAATTGCCCTCTTAGGTAACCCTAAGATGATGGTTTTAAAATGTTGTCTTAGGGTGACCTAAGAGGGCGATTTATAATTGTAGTCTTAGGGCTAAGAAGGTTTAAAACCACCCTCTTAGAACCAAAAAGGGTACCTTTTTGAGGTGGTTTTTAGCCATCATCATATGACGTGGACCTTTTACGATGCTCTCATAGACGATGGCTGAATATCTGCATTTAAAGGTCTTTAAGTGTGGTTAAAAACTATCATTAAAGCAATTTTTCGGTGTAGTGATATACATATACGTATACATATACATATATATATATATATACATATATATACATATACATATACACATATACATATACATATACATATACACATATACATATACATATACATATACATATACATATACATATACATATACATATACATATATATATATATATATATATATTTGTGTGTGTTGGATGGAATTGGGATGATTTATTAGCATAAATGAACATATAATAAGTGGGCCAAAACCATGTTAGAAAAAGGATCATGAAAATATGAAGTTCATTTGGATGTGCATGGTCCTCATTGATAATTTATATATTTTAAAACTAATTTAAATAGTATTTTATGTAAATAGTCGTTTATATTCATTGGATGTACATTAAATATAATTGTTTATTAATAAACCTAAAATTATATGATGTATACATTGAAGATGTTTATCTATGGTTATAGATTCATAATACCTATAATGGAAAAACTATATTTAACATTATTTATATTTTTCTATAACTTCGGTAAATTTCAAGAATTAGGGTCTTCAAACTTAGTAATATTCTAGGATACTTTTCTTAGCCAACTTTCAAGATACTTTCTAAGACATATATATCTAATATAGACCTATCATCAAGGATATATGGATATTTTATGATATTATAAGACTAATACTATGGATAGTAGTAGGTAGTAGACATATATAAGGTTAATATTTACCTCAAGGACTACCCCTTATCTATGTCAAGGGATGTTAGCTTATTAAATATATATAAATACTTATAGTGCAATTTATTCTATTATGTAAGTTCTTATAGCTTAAAATTGTTTTGTTGTCTTAAATAGTTGGCCTTGAATATGATAATTGCAATTACAATTTTTGAATGTATTTCATATGTTAATTAACTAATACTAGTTTATGGATCTGAACTTGGTAAGTAGCTTATGATGTAAATCTAGAATTATGGAACCTTATAATTACCTTATCATCCAATAATGATTCTTGGTTGTTTTAATGACTTATAATGGAGATAAAAAAATTTGATTTACTTTTCTTTATCTTTAACTATGAGTTTTCATGAAACTTGGTAATGGAGATATGATCTTGATGACTATGAATGACATAATTGAATTAAGGTTTATTCATTTACAATACGACAATGAATTTATCCTTTGTATGAAAAATTTATTCACATAATTATGCTTTGATTTATAAAGAAATTATTTTGCTTGCTTTGCCTAGTGAGTTAAGGAATTTCCTTAATAAATATATTTTTTCTTTCTGAGTCCTTTTGATAAGATGAATTGTTGGCACAAGGATTTTTTATTAGTAATGCATAAAATCTATCATAGAATATGAGTAGATATTTTTTTTTGTTTTTAAATATATGAAATTATGAATAATTTCATGATGCATTTTCTAGGATGTTGTACCCTTCAATAGTATGACATCATATTGGATATATGTTGTAGGTATAAATATAGCTCAAATCTTGAATGGACTAATGTATCAAATTCAAGCTAGGAAGTATTATATTACACTTAAAATTTCAATACCTATTACATAAATTAAAGAACCACTTATTATTACACTTAGACTAGTTTTTTTACTTCTTAATAATGTTGGATACTAAAATGAAACAACGATAATGAATTCCACTCTAACCTTCCAAACATATTAACATATTTTTTTTTTTTGGTAAGTAAGAGAATATTATAATTAACACCGGGTTTTAACTGGTTGACCCAAAACCATTTTACAAAATAGGGTCCACTGACCAACTGGAAAAAGGCCAAGCCCTAAAAGTTTAAATCGACAACAAAAATGGCCAAGACCTACTCTTCCATTAGAATACAGCCAAACTAAACTATGGAAGCCTAATATTATGGCCATCAGAAAAGAAAGACGCAAAAAAGAACTAACAAAGACAAAAACTAATCATGCAAGCACCATGCAGAGTAGCTTGTGCCCATATAAAAATAATAGAATATGGTCAAAAAAAACATCCCATAGAATGGACAGCCAAGAGGCCAAGCAGTCTTCCTTGTAGTCCTCATCTAACTTCTTATCATCGTTCTTGCCATCATCTTTAGATTTTGCCTTCGACTCCTTGTGCCCCTGGAACTGGCTGGCTATAAAACAGAAGATTTAGGGAATCACACAAATCAACAGCTGCACTGATGAGGCCAGACAGAATCTTCAACTGGTTGATACTGTTGGAGGCTAATGAAATTGTCATCTTCTCCAAGACTATTATGGTGGGGTCTGGTGCCTCATTGTCAGGGATCTCCAACACTTTGTTATTTCTTTCTAGGGCCTTTTTGCGACATCAAATCCAAACACACCTTGGGAAATACTTGAGGCCAAAGAAAATGTTTCCCATGCATGAATTTGTAGATAAAAAACCTATATCAGTGCCCCACCAGCTGCAAAAAACACTAGTCACATGAACAAAAAAAACAAATATGACAAAATCCATTATAAGGTTCAAATTTTTTTTTTTAAATGCCCCCATTTTCTGTCATTGATCCACTTTAAGCCTTCCAATCTAAATTTTTTCATTATCTATCACCATTGAGACTGCATGAGGAAGATTTTTAGTCCACGTGATCAAATTTGCTGCTACAATGCCTTCATTTGCCAGCCTATCAGCTGCCATGT
Source organism: Wollemia nobilis (assembly GCA_028583015.1). Taxonomy (NCBI): domain Eukaryota; kingdom Viridiplantae; phylum Streptophyta; class Pinopsida; order Araucariales; family Araucariaceae; genus Wollemia; species Wollemia nobilis. Next base: position 1,298,299 of record JAQPPZ010003340.1, read on the forward strand.
TTGCTTCCCGGAAGGTATGCAAAATTATGGCCTCAGGTCGGTCATGAATTAGAGCCCTTGCTTCATGGATGTAGTCATCAAATCTCCAAGGAGCTCTCTTAGTGTTCTTTAGAAGATTTATAATAATAAGAGAATCACCTTCCACCAACAGTTTCCCTGGATAATTCTCTGCCACCTTGAGGCTCCTCCAAACTCGCCCTTGCTTCACCCACATTGTTAGTTTGAGCTCCAAGATGTTCAAGCAAAAGCTACAAGCACCTCACCCTTGTGGTCTCTAAGTAAGCCACCAGCCCTGCCTTCACTGGGTTGCCCCTAGATGCCCCATCAAAATTTAACTTAATCCACCCTAGGGGGGGTGGGGTCCATGTGATCATGGTTCTAGGACAGACTTGAGGATGATTGAGGCCATCAATGAGAGGTAAGTTTAATGACTGGCCTAATGAAGCTTCAAAAGGATTTGGAGGTCTAGATGCTGCAGGCACTAAAGAAGCATTCTCATTAGCATATGCTAAAATTTTTGACAGGACAGAGGATAACTGAGAAACCTTATCCAAGAAGGCCCGACGATTCCTTTCCAACCATATCTACCACAAGTAGTGATGAAGGCAGATCTTCCACATATACCTAAGACGCCTATTCAAAAAGGGGGAAGGCCACTGGACAAATAAGTCAAAAATGGATTGAGGATGGACCCAATAAATATGAAACACTTGTAACAGACCTAACAAGATTGAGACAGAAAAATTACAATATAGAAACAAATGATCAATAGACTCCCACTCAGACATACAGAGATAACACCTATTAACAACAATCACACCTCTTTTTATTAAGTTATCCATGGTGAGGATCTTATTTTGGATGGCCGACCATGCAAAAAACCCAACCTTCAAAACAATGCTTTTGGGCCAAACTTCCAAGTGATGGAAAGTAGGTTCATCATTATCAATAAGCATCGGATAAGCGGTCTTGACGAGAAAATTCCCCATTGTCCGAAGCTTCCCAGATAAGCTGGTCCTCAAGAATGCCGAAGGGAGTAAAGATCTGTTTTAATTCATTCTCCAGTATTATTGATGCCCCTGGTAGATCATTATTCATTATTGGCTTCCACACCCTTCTATTGTTTGACAAAGTAATAAAATCTGCAACTTTGGTACCAAAAAATTCAATTTTCCAAGCTCTAAGGGTTGAAATTATGGGGTCTGCAGAGAGGGGATAGTCCTTTAACCATTTGTGGTCCCAAAAATCAATGTTTCTTCCATTTCCCAGTTTCCAACGTAGCCCTTTGCTTAGCAAGTTTTTAGTTTGAAGGATTGATTTCCAAAAAATTGATCCCCTGGGAGGAAAGGAATAACTTAAGAATTCAATTTCTTGCAAATACTTTCTTCTGATTATAGTAATCCATTCTGCATTTGCATTTGTCAAAAGACGCCATGCTTGTTTGGCCAAGAGGGCCATGTTTAAATGTTGTATTCTCCTTAGCCCAATACCTCCAAACTCCCTTGGTTTGCAAACCCTATCCCAGGACACCAAGTGAAAGCGCTACGTAGATTCAGAACCAGTCCATAGGAACCTCTTCTGGATCTGTTCAATTTTAGTGTAGACACTTGTAGGAGCTTTAAAAATAGAGAGAAAGTAGACATGGATGCTTTGAATGGAAAACTTGGTGAGAACTGCCTTGCCAGCTTGAGATAACAAATTCCCTTTCCATCCAGCACTGACTTCCTCGAATTCTTTCAATTACATTAGTCCACATGGAATCGGTAGCTCTGCCTGTAAATAAAGGAAGGCCTAGGTATGTGGATGGAAGAGTAGACACTCGAGCATCCAAGAATCCTAGCAATCTTAATCTGCCTCCGAATGGGAGTGTTAAAGAAATAAATTTTACTCTTTGAAAAATTTACCTTTTGCCCCATGAACATCCTCATATAGCTCTAGAATATGTTTTATGACCTTAGCCTCAAAAACCGATGCAAGAGTTAACAACAAAGTATCATCCACAAATTGTTCATGTGTAACTCGCTCGTGTTTGTGATGATGCTTTAATTCTCGAAATAAGACCAATATTACAGGGTAGCTTTGATTGTCCTCCCAAGGGCTTCACCACAATGATAAACAACATGGGAGAGATAGGATCACCTTGCCTTAGGCCCCTTTTACTTTGAAAGTATCCAGCAGGAGCACCATTAACAAGGATCGAAAACCAAGGTTTCATAAAACATCCTTCCAAAAGCTTGATCCATTCATGATGAAAACCAAATTTCTGAAGAATTGCAGAGACAAAACTCCAGTTTATGCGGTCATAAGCCTTGTTCATATCCAGCTTGAGAGCAAAAGCAGGTTTTTTGTCCGGACTACCGAATGGAGGGCTTCATGAACTGTTATGACCCCATCAAGGATGGACCTTCCAGTGGACTGAATCGCCTTGAAAAACATCAATAAACATAGGAAGGATCTTCCTCATTCTATTTGCAATTGCCTTGGTCAAAATTTTATAAACAACATTACAAAGGCTAATAGGTCTAAAATCCATCATAGATCTAGGAGTAGGAATCTTTGGGATTAAAGCAATAAAAGTGGAGTTAAAACTTCTCGAATATGCTTTGTGGACTGAAATTCCTTGATAGTAGCACATACATCAAAACCTACAATATCCCAAAAATCCCGAAAAAAATGAGGTGAAAACCCGTCTGGACCTCGGAGCTTTATCAGGGTTCATTGAGAAGAGGGCCTCTTTGATTTCTTCATCCGTGAAAGGCTTAATTAACTCCCCATTCAAGTCATCAAAAATTAAATGAGGAATATGGTAAAGCATTGATTCTGAAGCTAAGGCAGAACCGAAATGTTCTTCTCCTAAAAGATTCCGAAAATAGGAAACCGCTTCATTTCGATTTCATTAGGACTAGAAAGGGGTGATCCATCATCTCTAACAAGTTCTTTAATTCTATTGTGGCTTCGTTCCTTAAGGTAGATGCATGAAAAAATATTGTATTGGCATCACCTTCTTTTAGCCGAGTAGCTCTAGACTTTTGCCGCCAAAAAGTCTCCTCGCAGCTAGAACATTATGGTACCCGACAAGGGATTTCTTTTCATCTCGCTCGTAGGGAAGGGTCTGGCAATCCCTCTTCAAGTTTTTTCTCAATGGTTGATAACCTTTCAGAGATGGCTTTCTTTTTTTCAAAAATATTTCCAAAAATTTCCTTATTCCAGATCCGTAGATTTTCTTTCACCACTTTAAGTTTCTGTGCTAATCTGAATGAAGGCTCGCCTCGACAAGAATGCTTGCCACCATCGAGAAATTCGTCTCCGAGATCGGGGTGGTGCATCCACATAGATTCAAACCTAAAAGGCCTTTTGAATTTTGGAGTCTCTTCAATTTCTAGTAAAATCGGGTTGTGGTCAGACCCAATGCGAGGCAAGGACAACAGATTTGCATCCCCAAAAGATTGTATTGCTTCTTGTGACAAAAAAAACCTATCAAGCTTTTCCATTATAAGTTGATTTCCAGACCTCCTATTGCTCCAAGTAAATTTAGCATTTTTTAATTTGACATCCAATAAATTGTTGTTGTTGATGAAATCTTGAAAGTCCTCCATACTTCTTGCTGGAATTCCTACTCCCCCTTTTTTATTAGAGGGGTAAATAGGGGTATTAAAGTCCCCCGCCACTATCCATGGGATATCCTGAAAAGCTTCCTTGAAATGACTGAGTAAATTCCATAGATCAGCTCTCCCAGATATAGAATTAGGGGCGTACACATTTGTTAATATCCAAGAAAGGTCATTAACCTTATCCTTAAAAATAATGCTCATTACCCTTTCCCCCAATTGAATAACCTTGCCTTCCACCTTCCCTGGATTCCAGATACAAAGAAGACCACCTGAGGTTCCATTGGCTTTGCAAAAAATTGCTTCTCCATTTTTCCAGATATTGAGGGCAATTTTTCTAGACAAAACTTCATCGACTTTAGTTTCTTGCAAAATAAGAATAGTGGGATCAAAATCTCTTCTTAAATATTTGACTAACCGCTGTTTAGGAAGGCCATTGAGCCCCCTTACATTCCAGGATATGATCTTCATTTGGAACTTTTAAAGTTTTTTTCCTCTTCCCCTGCCTTGGACTTGAGGGGGCTTAAGAATTTTATTTTCTTCAAAGGGAAGATTTCCAGTTGGTGGAAACAGAGTAGTATGAATTCCATTAGCTATCTCATCTTGGACCTCTTCTTTCCATTGCTGGGCATTTGAATTTCTTCCCTTTTTTTTCTCACCTCCACAGTCAATCATGGGGGATTTCATTGAGCTTCTAGTCCGTTTCGGGCTAAATTTGGTTTGGGTAACCTGTTGGATAACAAGTGCTGGAAACCCCTTCTCGCGGATTGGGACAAAGACAAAGGTGAAAAATGTCGCTTGGAAGGGCTGATTAACTCTGAAAGCACTTTTTCTCTTTCTCGGACAGAAAAGGACTCATCATTAGGGCATTCTTTATGGCCAACAGGAGGAGGATTGGAAGGTCCAGATTTGGTTGGGGAGTCAAGGTAAGCGGAAGACCAAGATTTATATCCTCAATATTAGGCCCTTCATTCTGATTTTCCTCTCGTAATTATTTGGTTTTCAGCCAAAATGTTAAATTTATTTAGATTCTCGAAAGGAGAGCATACCTTTTGTTGGTCAGTTTGTGATGTAGCAATTTGCTTGTCCTTACCATTGTCCATGTGAAGCTCAGCCTCATTCTCCATTTGTCCCAAACCAGAGGCCTTTGCCTTTTCAACATTTGGATCTTTAACCCTGTACATTCCTGTGTATTTGCCATTATTTTTGAAAGATTGCCGCTTGGAATCATTATTCCTAGGAAGGGTTTGCTGGCTTCTCAAAAAAGAGCATTGTCCTTTGAGATGGCCTTGAATATTACAGTCAGAGCAAAATGCCGGTCTATTTTCATATTCGATGACCTGTAATATTGTTTTATTTCCATATTCTAACTCCACATGAGTAGGAAGCTCAGATTCTAGGTTTGCATTTACACAAATCCTAGCATGCGTCATTCTGGTGCGTGCAAGGGTTGGATTATCAATGGCCACCAATTCCCCTATGGTCTTGGCAATACCCTGAAGAAAATACTCATGCCACCAATGAAACGGGAGATTTGGGAGACGGACCCAAATGGGGGCAAAGTTTATGCTCTGCTTTTCTGGGTCAAAATCCTCAGCCCATCTCCTAAGAAAAAGACTTCTTCGGCCCAAGAACCAAGGTCCTCCTGTTATAATACGACTAGCATCTTCACTATTGTTAAGGCGTACCACAAAAAACCCCCTTGATAATGCAATAATCTCCATGTGTCCGAAGTCTTCCACTTCAAGGATGCCCATCGTCGAATCGTTTCAATATCCGGCTTGCCCCCTATGAATTTGCCTACCAGAGAAAAATTTTCCATCGATATAAAGTCTGCCATTACGCTTTTAGGCACGGATACCTTCTGCCCATTGGGAGTGAGAGGTGGTAAAGAATGTAAAGAAACCCTATTGCCACCTTTAAGGGCCTGTGCAAAAGACTTATTGCCCTCAGAATTCTTGATGTGGGCCTTCTTATCAAAAATAATATCAGGGGGTTCGTGTCCCTCTAATTTTTTAAAACCCTCAGTGTCCTTGTCACTGTCCACCTGCTCTTCCTCAGTTGCTTCAGAACCTTGCTTGTTCCCTCCTTGAGCCTCACAGCTTCCAGGGGTTTGGAAACCCTGTTTCCCACCTCCAACAGAATGAAAAACATGTTTGCAAAAATTGCACCTGCCTCTGCTCCCGCTTTTCTCCATTCCTGCCTCCGCTCCTGCCTGCCAACATATTAACATATTTAATTATATATTTCATTTTTTATTTCTTTTTATTTTCAGGAAGGATGTACTGATATGCCTAATTGTTAACCTATGCTCTTATACTATAGTAACCTTGGAAGATCAAATTTTAACTTGAAAAATCTGTAAAGATTGTTGAATCCCTACTTATTTTATGTGTATCATCAAAGGATATGTATAAAAATAAAATATTGCATGATATTGAGGTGATTCAATTCGTATCCATGAGAAATCAATAGCTACAATTTTATCAAAGATATAAATCTCTTTGCATCACCCATTCATTTGGAGAATAAACATGTACACAAAAGAGCCAAAAATTAATTGTTGAAAGTATTTATTTTTTATTCACATACACAACGTTAGATCAAAATGCACACAAGTAAGTATTAAGTAGCCATGTGCAGATAATAAAAAAATAATAAAATTCCTTATATTGTATTGAATAAAATAAGTAGGGCAAGTTGTTTGATTTCCAAAAGGATATTTATAATTTTTTATGAAGATATATTTGTAAGTAAAATTATTCAAAATATTTAGATATATTGATCCTAGTATGTTTCTTGCATAAAATTTTAAACTGGAATTCATTATTTAGATCAACTAAGATGGAATGACTACATAGAAAATATTCTATTTGAGCTCCAAAATATACATCTTCCAATTTCACTTGATTCAATATTTAGTTTCCAATTTAACATTGAATTGCTTTTCATCTTGAAATCTACATGTATCTCATCTAAAAATAACTTCTCACACTTTCTTCCCTATTTTCAAATATTTTCTAATGAATCAACCACTTTTGGTATTCAAAACTACTAATCAACCAATTTCTTGCCCAAATATTAGGATGAACTATTGATTGATAATTGCATCAACTGATATTAGGATGATGTGATCCTAATCCATTAATAAATGAATTAGTTTTCCCTTATGTGCTCAATTTAAATTAACCATGATTCCTCCATTAATAGATTGACTATGTGCATAATATCAATATTGATGTTATATTTAGATGAATCAATAATTTTCCTTAAAAAAATTTAATTCTCTTCTTTCAAATGTTGATCTATGTTTTGATTGGTCAATCTTGTATCATGCTAACATGTTCAACTAAGTGATAAGTGATCATATATTAACAATTCGTGAATCAAATGACTATGGATTATGACATCCATGACAGTAAATTTTTATCTTTCCTTACATTTGAACACGAAATATGGTAACTTTAGAGGTGCCACTAGTGTTTTAAAATAATTATTTTTTATTTCTTCAAAGCACATTTGCACTTTATTGAACTAATTTTAATCTATTTGTGAAAATATGATATATTTTATAATTATTTACTCAACAAAAAGGGGTGAAACCACTATAGTTTTAGCTACTTCTAGGGTTCTAATTCTTGCTTGGTCTTGAGTCATTGGTATCTTATTCATTAAATGTGGAGTCTAATAGAATTTAAAATAATGAACGAGCCTAGAAAGAAAGTGAAATAACTAGGGGATTCCATGGCCCATCTTAGATGTGTAACAATATTAGCAACATGTTCTAATTAAAAACTATGGTATATGCACTTGATTTATTGTCTTAAATATTATATCCTATTAATCACACCCTTTCCTTGAGATATTTGTATTATTAGTAGTTTTCCCTTTACATTTATATAAAGTCAATTTAATTCAATGATGCTCTTATAAATCTTATTAGCTTCTTCAAAAATTTAATTTTTTTAGGATTGGGCATGCATGACAATATTTCTTCAATTAATTTTACAAACTAGTTACTAGATATCATACCACCTCATTTATTCCATAGGTCTCACATTCCTCTATTGACCAATTTAACAATTTCATATCTCATTCCTTCCTAAATTTTCTAAAGATTAATTCTAAACATGATAAATTCATATAGCTCATGTTGTTCTTGTCAATGACCACCACTTTTACTATCATTTCTCTTTTATTAATAGTTCTAATTTGTTGGAGCACTATAAGAGAATTATCACAGATATGAGTTGAAATATGTGAGGATCATATACTATTGAGTTTAAAATTAATTTCTCCCAATATGATAATATGCTTAATGCTATGTTTCTTAATCATTTAAGTATAAATGTATGTATGAATATTCCTCTATTTTTGTTCCAGTCTATGAGAAAGTCCTTTGTGGATGTGCAAGGTGGACGAGGCTAGGCTCCCCTTCATCAAGGCCTTGCTCTGCTTATTTTCAAACAGGCAGATTTGGAGCATGGCTTGTCTGCTAAGGAGATTCTAAAACCATTCATGGATTTGACCTTTCCTATTGCTAGTGGTTCCAAAATGGCCTTGGAGGATTCAACTAATATTAGTTATGATATTTACTCATTCACATTTGGTTTGGACCTTGAGAAGGTCTTAAGGAAGATTCAGGTCTTGACCAGAGGTGTTCACAATAATAATTCTTGTGATGGAATTTGTACTCCTGCGTCTGGCTCTTACTACAAATTAGAATCATCTTGTTTGGTGGTTGAATTTGGGTGTGTGGATGTGGCCCTTACGTCGAATAACATGGTGGAGGGTAGTGGTACCCGTAAGTCAAAATGTTTACAAGATAAAAACCATGAGGATGGTGGCTTCTCCCCTCTCCCCCCCATCCTAATTTGGATGTCCTACCGAGATATTGTCATAGGGATAAATTTTTCAAGGATGTTTATGTTTCGGAGGACATCCTTGAAAAGAAAAGGTTTGTCTTTCACAACCTGAAACTGATTGACATCAATCAAAGGAATATTTGGAGCTCACTGAAGAGTGTGTTGGATTTCTCCAAGGATGTTTCACGTTTGGATACTATGGTTGCTTAAGAGGTGGGCATGTTATGCTAGAACCGTCCCAGTTCTCCCTTCTATTATTATTCTTGGGTCTTGGGTTTAGTGCAATTTTAACTTTTGTTGTGCCCTGGTGGTTTCTGTTTATCTATTAGTTGGGTGGGGTGTCTAGTTCTGTTGTTGCTCTCCCATGTGGTGTTTTTATTGTATTCCTATCAAAACCGTATTTTTATCTTAATAGTACAAAAAAAAATGCTTAATCATATATCTACACTCTTTGATGTACTATATGAATATGTTCATTCTTTTGAACTTGTTATGTATTTGGTTTGATTAAAAAACAAGAATGATTTTGTTTATGGTTGAACACTATCACATCATATATTGATCTATTTATTGAGTTTTTATTATTGGTGTAAGATTGAAAATCTAATCATCTTTCTCCTACTTCATTGCTTTGGAATTATTTTGGGCCTATTTGATATTTTTAGCTACATAATTCCTTTCCTTCTTCATTGTGTATTACATTCTCTATGTAGATATTGTGTTTCTTAATTTTATTTACATGGTGTATGTAGTTGATTGAGATAACTTTTGAGATTTGAACCACTACCTTAATCTTATATTTTTATCCTACCTATTTCAGATTGAATGTGAATATGTGTGTTTTGTAATTAGAAGAATCAGTTATTGGATTAATTTTACCTTTGGGTTGATTTCAACAAAGTTTCTTTTCCCTTACTTGTGCCATGATTTTTTGTTTGTGTGTGCAATATGAATATATAAGAATATAAACTTGGTCATGACATAATTTTTTGTTATGTCATTAGAATTTTGGAAGGATTCCTCAATCTATTACATGCTTTGATCTCCTCTCAAATATTGACTAATTGGTTTGAATAAAAACTACGCGTATTGAGAAAGGGTGATTGTGAATAGGTTTGACTTGGTTAAATATATTAAATTTTATTTCATTTTGTAATGGAAATAATTATTGTTGAGTTAGATAGAATACAAATGGATGTGCTCTATATATAAAGTGCAAATCAATAAATCTAGCCAGCAGGTTCACTTCTCCAAGGCTGATTGACCAAGACGGGATGTGGTCCCAAAGCATATCATATACATATGAAAGAAATTACCAAAGAATTATTAAGAGTAATTGTCAATACAGAGCTTGTGGGAGATTTTTTCAGTACTCTACTATGTGTGTCTACAGCTTTTTATTTCTCCATTGTTTCAAGGAAGGGATCTATGTCTATTTCTTTTTTTGTAATTATGATGCAGGTGTGTTTTCTTGGGGTATACCCAAAATATTGTATGGGAAGTTTCTTTTTGATAATAGGCTATGTGCCTTACCGGATGTAATGGATTTGGCGGCATGTAGATTTTACATATATAAAATCCTTAGTAAGGACATGTTCATCAACAGCCCTGGACTGATTTTTGTAAAAGGTTTTGGGTCAACCTATAAAACTCGGTATCAATGCTATAGTATCTTATCTACCAAAAAAAAACATAGGAACATAACGAGATAGATGATATGGAAGCATAAATTTTCAAGAGGTGATTATTATCATTACTTGAATTGTAAATAATAATGATATAAATGATGTAGAGGGTGGTGTTGTCATATGAACCATGGTTGATAGGAAAAATAAAAATTATGAGACAAGAGTTATGATTGGTTGCATCACTATTGGTTAGGTGGATGGGGGTGTTGCTATGACAATAAATGGTGGTATGATTATGATGGTGGATAGAATACAAGTGGATATTGTCCTGGTAGGAATCATCATGGATGAATTTCATATTATCATGCTCACTTTAAATGAAGTTGTTTACATAACTATCATATATGGGAGTTGGGTGAAAAAAATATAAAAGAAGTATTGAGACTTAAAGACATGGTAAACATTCCTATGGATGGAAATGTGAAATAATCAATGGAAAAAGACATGAGGGGACAACAAATGTGGTAAACTTTGTATTCATCATAGTATGAATGGATAAGTTTGGAAGAGTTTATTATAATTGTAATGATATCAATTCAATCTCAAATACGCAACTCTTGATTTTCATATATATATATATATATATTACATTTTTTTATTCTTCTTCTTCTTATCCTTCATCCTCTTATGCTATATTTCTTCGAAAGTGTCATCTTATAAAATATTTCCACTCATTGGATGACTTTGTTCCATTATTTCTTAGTTGAAGGAGCATCAATAGCATACATCACTCATTTCCTATTCCTCTAGATAGTGAATTCATTATTTTTGGAGAGCTTCACTAGTGAAAAATCCATATACCAGTTCAATTTTGGTTCCAAATAATTTTAGAACAATATCTAGGGTGTAATGGTTGGTCATGTCATCCTAGAACCAAGAGTGGGGTTTCTATATGTTCATCCTACTATAATTAAAGGGCTATAATCCCTTATTCATAATGGATCAATGCGTCTAATCCTATATATCCTATTGATATGGAAATTGAAGTATCTATTCTATATATTTTTATGTTAAATGGTGGCTAGGTAGACTTTGGCACCTCAATTGGTGTTTATGTTGATTTGTATTCTAGTTTGGGTTATAGGAAAGATGGTCAAATGGAACCCTTTATCTATTTGGAATCCCTAATAGTAACCATTTATGAATACATTTATCTAAATAAAACTCCATACATCATTTTGAGTTTTATGTTTATTGATGTGATACTACCACAAAGATATCCTTTCGTTCTACTTCTTGGGTCTTTATTGTCTCTTCTATATGATTTTGAACTAGATCAAGCTAAAGTCATTATCCACTTGTAAAATTTATAATTTATATTTAATGTTACATGTATCGATCCTTATGCACCCCAATGTGAGTATTTTGTCTAAGCTCTAGCCTCTTTTATTCAAAATGGTGATCTTCATGCGATTGGTCTTGTATTTTTCTAGATCATATGGTTTCTCCTTTTAGTATAAAGTAAAATAGGGATATATTTGAGATTGGATTCTATTATATCCATTATCTCATATTCGTTTAACATTATAAATCCACATGGATACCTCTTTACTTATATCAAATTCCATTTTAAAATAATGCATCTACTCATGAAGGTAAGCAATTTTGATGTTACATATGATCAAAATCATCAAAGTTTTCTAGCCCAAAGCTATGGAGTGTCTCCTCTAGTTATCTACTACATCCCATGACATTGGGAGTTATTCTAAGATATTTATATTTTATTGTGCAATACACTCCCTTTTTTTAGTGTACTTATCATTTTTATTGATATGGTCGAGTTACTTGATATAATCATGGGCTAGAAGATGATTTGAAATAAATGTTGGTATGTGGGAGTGTTTCATGAAAACCACATGCAAAATATATAGCATTTCATATTCCCTTAATTGTCTTCTTCTGTTATAATGTTTTTGATAGTTATTTTCATTATTGATTAAAAAAAATAACTAACATTAATAAAATAGTTTCTAAACTTCACTATTATTTGCTAATCATGTGTCATTCTCCCATCAATTTAAGAATAGTATGTCAGTTGTAAATGCTACCCATATCTAAAACTTGGGTAGCTCATCCAATTAAAATAAATAAATATCATTACCCAATATTGTTAAATGTCATTCATCAAAGATGGACTATTTGAAGGGTGTTTACAAATGCTTCTTTATATAAATATGGTTAATGTTATCAATGTTCTAAATTTTGAAAATATTGAGGTGTTATAAGTGCTTAAATGGAAAGGAGTCTAAAATTACCCTTAGCTAAGTTCCACTTCTAAATGATATGTTATTTAGCTTTGGGTTCTAACTCATATGTTAAATGTAGTAGTTTATATTTTATGCATCCAAATTCTAAAAGTGGCCAAGAATTTTAACATCACCTTAACTATGTTTAACTTCTGATTAAAATGTTAGCTAGGTTTGATTTCTATGAGTTTGAAGTCTAAAAGTGGAAATAATTATGAACTTCACCTTAGCTAAGTTTCACTTCTAAATGATATATTATCTAGTTTTGAATTATCTATTACTTTTAAGTCCAAAAGTTGTAAGGATTTTGAACTTCACCTTAGTCATGTTCAACTTCTAAACAATGCATTAGATAGGTTTGAGTTCTTTATGTTTTGAAGTCTAGATATGGTAAGGAGTATGAACTTCACATTAGCTAAGTTCAATTTTTAAATAAATTTCTAGCCCCCTTTGGGTTCTCAATAATTATATATTTATAATATTCAATATATAGAAATAATGTGTATGAACTTAGTTTTAGTTTTAAGTAACATTCAATATCTAAAAGTGATAAGGTATTTGAAGTCTCCCTTAACTAGTTTTTTATTCTAAATGATATGTTATCTAGGTTTTGATTTTTTTAAACCCAAATGTAGATAATGTTGTTAGATATCATTCATTACAAATGTAATATTGGAAGGGTCTTTGAAAAACATATTACACCAAAATAGTGATTCATTTATTTTAGTTGGAAGGTTTGAAATGCCTAGGTTTTGATAGATCCTATTTTATTTTTTATAAATAAGCATTTCATTAGTGTGAATCATAATTACAAATACTCGTCTACATTAATTATAATTAGAAATAGATATCTATATTTGACTGGGTTTTGCATTCAACAATGGACTCCTTTTTGCATTTGAGCAATTGGTATATTGATTTATAATAGTTCACATCATTGGTTTTGAGGACATTTTTTTGAAACTACACTAACTATAGACCCATTGATTGGTTCATAGGATATTTCCCTTGTGAGGGTTGAGAAATAAATAATACGCATACTAGTTCATTTTATAATTCCATTTTGAGATGTAAGAATATGGATATAGAATATTTTGTTGATACTAAATTGAATTTAGTCCAAATGTTTGTTTCATAAAATTGTTTCCTTATATGGGTCAAGAATTTAAAATATACTCAATATAGTTCATTGTATGATACCCTTGTAATATTTGAGAATGCAAATAATACTTAGTCTATTAGAATAGTTGAAATACCTAGGAAGAAATTTTTTCTAGACAAACTTTATTTCTAAAATGAACAAGATAACTAGGAATAACAATTAATTATTCCATCAATAAAATAATTTGTTGATATTAACAGAGTATTATGATATCATAATTAGTGTGATTCTAAAGGAAAATTATGTAAACTCCTTTGATCATGGTATTCTAGCAAAATAATTGATCAAGTTGGTTAAAACTAAACCATCCAAGCAATAGGTAAGTATTTAAGGAGATATTATAATGATTAGAAAAATAAGAGGTGATAGAGAAACATCTTAAAGGAGTTATAAACATAATTTTCTTTTATAGGTTTAGAATATATTCATCACAATTTTGTACCCTATAAGCTAGATTTACTTTTTGTTCAATAAAATATGACACACAATTCTACAATACTTGAAATAAAATGATTTGTATGATGTCAAATATTTATTATTCTACAAATAATGAAGGAAATAAATGGAGAAGCAAAGAAAATAATATGGGTTTGGAATGAATAGATGAGTTAATATTTGGTATAATGGTCAAATTTTTGAATGCATATGCTATATTTATGATTAAATCACTTGAAAAAAGAGAATACATGTAATTCAAAAAAGTATTTTTTAAGGTCAATATTGATTGTCAATTACTTTACAATATCGGTGGCCAAATATGTAGGGTATTACTAGATTTTCTAGAATACTATGGTTTTATTTGCTATACTAGTGTTATAAAATTGAGATGTAAAAGAGGAATAAAAGTAGGTTTTAGGTCACATTATCAATGCAACATATAAAAAAACTTGATGGATTAATTAACCTTTTTTTAAGACTACTATTAAAATGGAATATGTATGTTTTATATGTGTGAACTTGTTTGAGTGTCATGATGTTGTAGTAACATTCTAGTTAGTTTGTAGAGGAAGAATGCCATCTATGGGAAACATATTTTTACTTAGTGTACTTATTCAAATAAAGAGATACGCATGAACATGGTAGTGTACATTATGTAGGAACTTGATACAATATGTAGACACCAAAATCACGTCATATTGGAGAGGTTACCTAAATCAACCTCTTTGGGACCATATAACTCACTCTAGGTAATCTTAGGCCTAAAATAGTGGTTTTTACCATTTAAATAGGGACTTTTCCCTTTGTATCCCCCTTGGCCACTCAAGCCCTTTCCTACACTTAGCTCTTGGTCACCATATGGCCACCCTTCCACAAGATGACATTAGGTGCTTGAATGACCTAACCTTAGTTTAAACTAACCTAGGGCCACCTCATCACCCCCGTCACCTTGCCCCAAAGGCTATAAATACCCCTCTCATTTGAAATGAAAAGATATAATAAGAATAAAAATAGAGGATAGGATATTGAGAGGTATAAAAGGAGTAAATGCTATTGGTATGTTGCTCGGATATTTATGCATGTATGTGAATGCTCATTATCCATTTATATTTGCATTAACCATTTTCTATTTGCATATATCATATTTGTTTGATCTATCTTAAAAGGTGCTACTAAACCTTTTTGTCTATTTTGCACGTGTGTAGGTTTCAGATTCAGGGATTCCAAAATCTAAGTTCAAGATCACATCAATTTGAAGTTCCTAGATCCGAAGATATAGATCCATTACAGTGGTCATGAAAATATCACCTCCCACTTTGAGTGTAGCAAAAATAATATCACAACACCATATTTCATTGTAAAAAGGGGATCATCTCCTTTGGCGGTTGGATTGTAAAAATATCATTTTCAAAAGGGATCTATTGTAACTGAGAGTTTACTTTCAATAAAATAAAAGAGTTTTTATTTTTTCATGGTGTTATATTTTTTTTGAATTCTTGGAATGCTTTGCATTTAGCATTAAGAAGAAATATACCTTGAATGATTTGTATTATCTTTGACAATTTGATGATGAACTAGTCTTGGACTATGGAAACAGGTGGTGAGTGGTCATTTCCAAATTACCTTTTGCCTTTCCTGTAACCGAGTTCACTCGGTTATTCACAAAGAGTTGTTCAAAATAGATTTCACTATTGTTACAATTCAAACAATATCAAACCTTTGAGGAAGCTTTAGATCAGGCCAAGGTCAAAGAGGATGTTAAGATTCAGAAAGGGGAGATCAAACTTAGAAAGAATGAAAGGAACAAAAATACAAAAGGCAACCAAGTTCAAAAAACCCACAACATTTAATCAAGTTGTCTTAAATATTCCAGGGCCTACAAAGCCTAATCCATCACAACCAGACAATTATCAGACCCAACCTCCTCCTGTGTAGTATAATCAGCCCCAAAAAAATCAGGGGCAAGGGCAAAAACACCCTTCACCTTATAATTATATGCCATTACCTGAGTCTTTGGAATCACTCTTTAATCGATTATGTAAGTTCAAGGCTATCAAATTTTTAGATATCCTCCCCTCAGATCCTAATAAGACCAAACCAAAATGGTATCGAGAGGATTAGTAATGTGCTTATCATCGAGTAAATGGAAATGAAATTCAATCATGTATTAATTTCAAGAACATAGTAAAGGATATGCTTAAAAAGAATGAACTCCAAATCATGTTTTTCATCCTTTGAGAATTTATTGATGCTTTATGCTCCACCATTGCCACAATAGTCCTTCTTATTTAGGTTGGGCTAAAGACTATTCCGACATAGTGCCATATCTTGGAGGGTGCAATGTAGTATAATATATTTTTGGGAGGGCCTTGGATGTGAGACATGAAATGTATCCCATCCATTTTGCATCAATGTCTTAAATACATACATGAGGGGTAAGTCCATGTGGTTCATGCCGATATCAAACCCTTCAAGTATTGTAATGTGGTCCATAACCTGTAAGATTCTACCTTGCCATCCATACATTTGTATATCAAACCAAATGATCCCATAAAGAGTCTAGATATGGTGCCACATTCCACCATTAAAACATCCCCATCCATGCCATTGCCATCTATTTCACCCGATTTCCATTCTTCCTCCTCGAATCATTCGAGCAAGCAAAAGTTGAAGGGACCAATCAAGGAGATTCCTCCCTTCATTTCCATCATTTTAGCAAAATATGATCCAACTCCTATGGAGTTATGGATGCGTTGAATCAATCCATACATCCCTTATCATCCTCCACCCCACCACATGTCACAATTCATTTTGCCAATCCTGGACTCACTGATTATTTGGTACAAAATTTTATATTTACTCCACTCATTGAATTCATGCAAGACATGGGTATGCCTTGCTTGCCACCACTACCTATTGGTACCATTGTACCCTTGGATTTTCCTCGAATCAAATAAATTTTATCTATAGGGGCCTCACTGAATCCACTAGTTTATCACCTATGGTGGCAGAAAATGTTGAGCCATTTCTTGGGAATGTCACTTATCTTTAAAACCTAGATTTTGCCCTGTAATACTTGCATCACTGCCATTGGCATGGAAATGGTCTTGGTCGGTTTGAACAGGGTCTTCATATGCCTTACCAACCATAGTATCAACTTCCTACATACAAATTTAGCCTAGGATACTCTGTGTGTGTGCCATATGAGTTCCTTTGGGTTTTGAGGATGAAATAAATGAGAATGATTACATTGATCCAGGCTATTTTCATATTTTAGGAGACCATATCCTTGTTACCACAATTTATGTCTAGCTTCCTAACTCCCTCAATGATACATCTAAAGAGTATGAGGATGATACAGAACTTGTGTACCTCAGTCCTTGCCATAGTCAATAGCATTTTGATTTTATCAATGAGGTATCCAAAGAACCTGAGTACATGATGAACTTAGCCTATTTAGGACCTACCCACATGCAGTGGATTGTGGACCAAATTAGTATGAATTCTTGTTTTTTCTCTAATAGACAATATACCAGTAGTTGGATTCCTGATATAGAAGGAGAGGCTGATTGACTTGAAGAGGGTTGTGGATCCACTCAAGATCAACATGACATATCCATTTATTCCTTTTACCATGAGTCTGTTCCCTATGGAGATACCCATTTTTCCACAGCTATGACCACCATAAGATCTGATCATTTTAGCTCCTCCTAAGTCTCATACAGTCATACAAATTCCACCTTAGCCACCTTTGATGCATGTGAGGCCACCCAATTTTGATGGGCTCCATCCACCTATGAATGGAAATCATCCACCATCCATCAATATTATTTCCATTGACCTAACCATGCCACTTCATAATCTCAATGAACCTTCAAAATCATTGCACCTCAACCATGAGGCCATCAATTTTGATTGTGTTGCAATTACCCTATCACCCTCAAATTTCTTCCCTTGTGAAGAGATGCTACTATAATAACCCCAAATTACCCAACCAAAACTAACCATCATCACCATTTTTTTAAACTTACATACATATGAGAGTCTTTTATATATATTTTTTCCATTGAATAAGTAGTCACATGAGTTTCCAAGGCTATGCACCACACAAGAATCAACTTGATCAGAGTTTATCCATGTGTATGGGAGTGGCCAGTGTCCCATAATGATCAGCGGGAATTTTCTAGTTTGTTTCAAGTAGAACGCTCATTTCCTTTTTTAAGTTTAACTCTAAGTTAAACTAGTTCCAACCATAGTATTTTAAATATAACCATGGGACATTCAACTTAACCATAGGTATCTATCAATCTAACCAAAGGTATCTTTCATCCTAGCTTTAAGCGTATGCCTTGATGACTATTCATTGTTTTCCAATGATATAATATTTTTAGGTGCAGTGCTTAACCAACCAACCATACCCCATATGGTTTGTTAAGGGAATCATCCAACCGATTCTCGTAGACATATGTTGTCTACCACTTTATCTCATTGACTATTAACTGTTTAGATCTCTCATTTGTATAATCTCTGATATGTTTATGTTCATCCTGTGTTTCCACATTTATACTTACAGAATTATAAAGATCCAATTTAACCATTCATACTCAAAGCAACCACTTGAGAATTCAAGTAATATATATTAGATCAGGTAAACAATTTGTTTTTAGAACATAATACTTCAAAGAGGTTTACACTGATTATAGCCTATACAATCAGATATTCAGAAGTTACATTATGAAACCTTTTTCAATGAATCATAAATTCCTACAAGCTATTACATCATTTATTTTGCAAAAAGCTCTTAATGTTACAAATAAAAGCCCCATTGAGTTGAATATAATAACAACTCCTTCTGGTATTCAAATCTCTTTCAAGGTTCATCAGGTTTTTCAAGAATAGTTGTAACAGTCCAACCAATACTAGGTGATAGGTTACTCAAGATCAGGACAATCCAAATTATGAACATGCATATCTAACTACAAAATGCCATGCAACAGTAATCCATAGAATGCATACAGTTTTTCAGCAACCAAGCATCCAACACAATTCAAGAGTAGGAAATCCCATACTTTCCTAAGAATGAACTTTTCCCATTCCTTTCATCCCATATTTCATCACACAGAAAATATGCTCTTAAATCTATACTAACTGCATTCATTGACATGGCTATGGAGAACCCCCATATGTTCCCAATAAATGCAACCCAGTTACCCTTTCTCCCATATTAGACTATGCCATCATAATATTCTGTTTCTTAATTTAGCATGCATGATTGTGTAAACATGATTCTATTTGTACAATGCATTGGAATCATAGTATGGTAAAATGTGCCATTATACAATTTTGTTACCAAGACTCAAGAGACGTAAGCACCCAAAAATAACATTTAAACAATCTTGTTCATAACATAAAATCACAATGTCAAAAGAATCCACTACTAGCATCTTTGCTAGATTTGGCCAAAAACATCCATCATAATCAATCAAACTCTCTAAGAGTAGACCAAACTATTGCTTTACCGCATATTTTCAAAAAGGATTATTCCCTTTAATGTAAGTCACTCTAAGTTTCAACCTAGAAATAACTTCTTATATTGTGACATATACATGTAGCATTGGATTTCATCAAACAGTTTTGTATCATATTAATATTGTTCATGACTAGAGATATTCATAGACTCACGAACATTTCAAAACTTTATACCATAAATGGACAAGCTACCCATATAAATTTTCCTTGGGTAAACTCTATTTTTTTTTATTTAATAACAAATCCAAGTTTATTAAACTTCTAGTAATAGTTGTACATGTTTATTAAACATTAAAGTTGTCCATTAAATTAAAGTTGTACATGTTTATTAAACATTAAAGATGTACAGTTTATCAAGTATTAAATGTTTATTAAACATTAAATTTGTACATGTTTATCAAACATTAAAGTTGTACATGTTTATTAAACATTAAAGTTTTACATGTTTATCAAACATTAAATCTGTACAGGTTTATTAAACATTAAAGTTTTCCATTGAATTAAAGTTGTAATTTACCAAAAATCAATGTCATTTTAGGATTTTATAGGACAATGACTGTGTACGATCTGCATCACGTAAACTCTCTCTCTAAAACCCAACCCAAGTTGAATTGGAAGTCCCTTGCACTCACCGAACAGGACCAGGGTTTCAACGTTTGTCCAGAGGATGCATTGCGTCCCATCCGAAAGACGTCGTTCGAGAAATTTCTAACGAAGGCGCCGACCAAAGCGTCTACGTTATTTATTTATGACACACCCCCTCTAGATGACAAACAAATCTAAACATCACCAATGACCTTCATATCTACAAATAGAGTGATTCTTGTCCCTCATCCCGCAACCAAATCGCTCGGTTTATGACATGGCTGTCCAAAACGTACTACACAGGGCATGAGAGTCCTATAATGGGGCTTGAGCGTTCTTACCGAAGGTAAACCTGCACTCAAGATCGTGGAACAAGGCTTCTTATATATAAAACTTGAGACCACTCTATTTCTAACACATTCAAGAGTCACTCTTCTTTGTTTTTTTTTTAGAATAAAACCTAGACTTAGCCCATGTGCCTACTATACGTAAGCTTCCACCTTACCCATACAAGCTCACATCAAGTCATATTCAATTTCGTAAGTTTCTTTATAAAATGGTCCATTAAACTTGAAACCTCTAAATTTATTTAGAAGAACATTTTTACATAAAGCTAATGCAAACCATGTTTTTAGACAAGAATCCTCACAAATTGCAGAACAACAACAATCTTATACTCAAAGCTTTTCTGTATACTCCATTAAACCCTTTATCCCTTACAACAGTAAGGCTACTTCTATATTATCTCTTCATTCCTTAATCAAGCATACTTATTATCTATAGGGTATCTGGAATTCATAATCTTGACCTGGATCTTTCATTGACTTCCTTTGTCCCAAGCTCTGGCAAGACCCCTAGTTCTTTGTCCCACATGTTTTTTTTTCTTCAAACAAAGTAACGAGGTGAGGAAAGCTAAGGTAAATCACGAGGCCCTTCTAGTTTCTGATCCGAGTAAAACCCGGAGAGCATACTCCCTAGGAACCTCTAGATTTCCAAAACCAATTTGCAAAAAATGCGAGACTTTTGGTTTCTGATCCAATTTCTATTGGAGAGCATACTCCCTGATCTCACTCCATAAATATTGTTATGTCCATGCCTTCCCAAATACCTCTATTTATAATGGAACTCACCCTTCCCCCATAACCATTATTTTATTATTAAAAATTGTTGAAGATGAGCCCATCATAAATGTTGTCTAGAAATTGGAGTTAGTTTGACTTTGAAAACAAGGTGGTCCAATCACAACCCAACACATACCAATTCTTCAACTAATATTTTCTTCATTGCTAAGTAACTAATTAATTAACTTAATTAATCACAATTAACTTGTAACTAATCTAGGGATAAAATAGCACTAGATTTAATGCTTCTTTAATGTTGTCCACTAATCAAACTTAACACAAATTAAAGATCTTAATTAACCAAGTAAACCAATCTTAGCAATTAATTTCTCAACTAAGGAGACAAAGAAACATTCAAGTAAATGCCTTAAATGCCACTAACAATTTATATTTAGCAACAAATTCTCCTAGTTTAGCCAAGCATACTTTATCTATTTTTATTTCATAATTACCTCTATGAAATCAAAACCTTAAGCTATATAATGCAAACACAAAGTAGGGTAAAAATTGGGATGTTACATACTCCCCCCATAGGCTAAACACAGTCCTCTGTGTTTCATTCCCAAGGTTAGTCAATTGCATTTAATTCATCACAAAGAACAAATCAAGCATTTTGCAACCACATCCAAATTATGCAATATTTTATGCAAGCTAATCATGCAAACCCCATTTCCACACCAATATTATGCATAAGGGGTTGGAATAAAAATGTACTTGTAAAAAATGGTGAATCCTAATCTAAATCAATGTGAATCATGACAAATCCTAAGCAAATCAAATCAATCATCTTCACACCAAAATTTGAGACATTTGTGATATTCTCACAATGACACTGAGAGGGGGGGTGAATCAGTGTAACTATTTAAAAATTAAATCTGCTACTCTTAAAATTTAATACTGCAAGCTTAAAAACAAATACAGCAAACATAGCACAAGAGCATCACACAACACAGGATTTAACGAGGTTCACCAATGTGGCTACTCCTCAAAAATGACCGTTTGGACTACGATCCAAATCCAGTCTTTGCAAGGATTCAATCTTTACAAAAGGTTTACCAGCACCCACTGGAAGGAGCACCAACCCCTGATTTATCTGCTGCAACAGATATGAGCACCAACTCCTTTTACCAAGCACCCACTTGGATTTTAATTTTTAATAAAAATAATGACATATAAAATGCCTTCTCTTTTTCAAGACCCTCACTGGTCTACAGCACATACAAACATCCCACAGAAGCATAGAAAGAATTGTTAGAGACTCAATAGCTTCTATTCAAATCTGAAACCTCTCTGTTGTTTTTACAAGAAAAATGTGTAGGTTTCAAAAATTCTTGTTGTTGTTCATCCAGCTCTTTTACCACACTACGCCTTTTGATGTATTCAATAATGCACAGTGCAGTAACCTTCTAACTGTGCCAGTTCGATCCTTATATCCTTGATTTCCTCGAATGGCTCAATTTGAAACGGCTCAATTTTCCCTCCAACTTTTTCATGCATTTTTGGCTGTAATTGATCTGTCAAAATCTCTCTCTGACACGTTCCACCTTTTCGCCGTTTTCTTCTGACATTCTACTCTGCTGGTACTGACACCCTTTTCTATGCAGACTGACAGCCTTTCTGCGCGTTTCGATGCTCTTTGACTCTGTTCTCCTAAACTCTACGTAACTGCCCTTCTAGAACCTTTTCACTTTCTTGTGACACTTCTTTTCTATTTGCGTCGATCTTTCTATTCGGCCTGCTACTGCCTTTTCTGACACACGCAACCTGTTAATGCATCTCTGTAAATGGTTCTCGGTATAATCACTCCTGCAACAGCTGTTCTGCATTCAATGCATTGATCCGTTACTGCCGCCATGCCAGCCATGCTGCATTACGGCCCTGCAACAGCTGTTATTCTCTTAAATGTGCTGCTTCGTGACTATCCTTGTTACTCCAGTTAACTGCTGTAGTTTTTCTTCTAGTCTTTTTTCAAACACCTGTCACTGGGAACTGCACATTTGACTCCAGTTAACTTTACTGTAACTGGCAGCATGCTTGGTCGACACCTGTCACTGTGCATGCATATTTAACTTTTTCCCGCCAAAACCATTACCTGTCGCGATATCGCGACGTTTTCTGCTTTCCTGCACTTTCCTTCGCTTGCCTCCGCGAAATTGATACATGTCACGAAATCGTGACACATTCCGCTTTTGCTGACGTCATCCTCCATGTTGTCGCGAAATCGTGACATTTCTGGCTTGTTGAGGCTTCTCTGGAAACTTGTCGTGATATCGCGACATTTTTAGACTTGCTGACGTCATCTTCAAAGATGTCGCGAAATCGTGACGCTTCCGACTTGCAACGGCTTTTCTGGTAACTTGTCGCGATATCGTGACATTTTTAGACTTGCTAACGTCATCTTCAAAGATGTCAATCTTTATTTTTCCTCCAAGAATTTTTTTTTCACCTTCCAAGTTGTCACGAAATCATGACGTTCCTTGCTTCCTGAGGCTTCTCTGTCAACTTGTCGTGATATCGCGACATTTTTAGTCTTGCTGACGTCATCCATCATGGTGTCGTGAAATCGCGACGCTCCTAGCTTCCAGCAGCTGCAAACACCTTACTTGTAGCGAAATCGCTACAACTTTCTAACTTAACATTTTTCTTTGTTGCATCTTCCGAAAATCTAGCATGTATCGAGATTGTTACGATTTTGTTGCCTTGGTGCTTCCTCGTGCTTCGTCTTATCAAGCTTAGACTTGTAGCGAAATCGCTACATCATCTTGTTCTGTGATATGCACTTGTAGCGAAATCGCTACACATATCCCCATGGCTTCTTGACTTGTAGCAAAATCGCTACACTCTTGCACTTTCTATCCTACCCCAAATCGCTACACTCTTGCACTTTCTGACATGTAGCGAAATCGCTACACTTTTCAATGAACTTTCTCTCTCTTCAGATACGTCGTGAAATCGTGACACTTTTCATCTTTGACGCCTTTGCTCCAAGCTTGTCGCGAAATCGTGACATTTCTTCATGAACTTTCTCTCTCCTTCGATATGTCGCGAAATCGTGACATTTTCTTATGCACTTTCTCTCTCCTCCGATATGTCGCGAAATCATGACATTTTCTTATGCACTTTCTCTCTCCTTCGATATGTCGCGAAATCGCGACAGGAACCATGTCGCGATATCGCGACAGAAAACATGTCGCGATATCGCGACAGTTTTCTTCCTTGTCTTTTTCTGCAAGTTTCTGAATCTGGGTCCCCTCTGTTTTTCTTGAAATTTTCTGCACTTGATCTGACTGACCTCTGAACTGCATCACTGCATCAATCTATCTTTGTTGACAACAATTACAATACTTTTGCACTGCTTTTGCTGCACCTTGCTCAACAATCTCCCCCTTTGGAATTGTTGGCAACATACTGTAACCTTGCTCAAATTCTTCTCCCCCTTTGCCAATAATGCCAAAGGGCTGCTGTAGACTCCCCCTGAGTCTATGCACAACATTCTCGAGCATAAATAACTTGAATGCTCCCCCTGAGAATGTATTTCCCATAGCTAGTCAGTGCTTGGGAAGTGTGACTACTCCCAACTTCTTTCGAAGGTATTCAAAAACTTCCTTTGGTAAAGGTTTGGTGAATATGTCTGCTACTTGCTCTGTAGTGGGAACAAATTCCAATCTGACCTCTCCTTCTGCAACCTTATCCTTCAAGAAGTGATACCGGATTGCAATGTGTTTGGTGCGGGAATGCATTACTGGATTCTTTGAAATGTTGATTGCACTAGTGTTATCACATTTGATTGAAATGGGCTCATTGAAGTGAATACCTAGATCTTTCAATGTTTGTCTCATCCATAGTATTTGTGTACAACATGTTGTTGCTGCAATGTATTCTGCCTCGACTGTGGATAGAGAGACTGATTCTTGCTTCTTCCTGTGCCATGCTACCAATTTATCTCCAAGAAAAAATGCTCCTCCACTTGTACTTTTTCTGTCATCAATGCATCCTGCCCAATCTCGCATCGGAATATGCAAAGAGAGTGAAGTCTTTTCCTTTTGGATACCACAGCCCATACTCCATAGTACCCTTGAGGTACCTAAAGATCCTTTTCACAGCTGTTGCATGAGTCTCTTTTGGACTAGCCTGAAATCTTGCAACCATGCAAACAGCTTGTAAGATATCCGGTCCGGTGGCTGTCAAATACAACAGGCTCCCAATCATTGATCTGTACATTGTTTGATCAACATCCGGAGATTTATCATCCTTGCTCAACTTGCGGCTTGTTGTCATGGGGGTGCTCACTGGCTTACTATCTTCCATAGTGAACTTTTTCAGCATTTCTTTCACATATTTAATTTGAGAAATAAAGATCCCCTTTTCAGTTTGATTAACTTGTAATCCAAGGAAATATGAAAGTTCACCTATCATAGACATTTCAAACTCTTTCTCGCATTTTTTTTGCTATGTCTTTGCATGATTCATCATTGCTACTCCCAAAAATTATATCATCTACATAAACAACTAGGACAATGAAATTGCCATTTTCAGTTTTCACATATAAATTGCTATCCACCATACCTTTCTTGAATCCTTGCTTAGTGAGATAGCTGTCCAATCTTGCATACCAAGCTCTAGGTGCTTGTTTCAAGCCATACAATGCTTTCTTCAGATTGCAAACAAAGTTAGGATTATCACAAAGTTGAAAACCATCCAGGTTGTTCAATATATACTTCTTCTTCAAGATTTCCATTCGGAAATGCTGATTTTACATCCATCTGATAAACCTTGAAATTCTTATGAACAGATAAAGCCAAAAATAGTCTTATTGCTTCAAGTCTGGCCACTGGTGCAAAAGTCTCTTCAAAATCAATCCCCTCAACTTGGGCATATCCCTTACAGACCAGTCTCGCTTTATTCCTTACAACCTGTCCATCTTCATTCAGTTTATTTCGAAATATCCATTTAGTACCAATTATGTTTTTATTTTCAGGCCTTGGTACTAACTCCCAGGTTTTGTTTTTCTCAATTTGATCTAGTTCTTCATTTACTGCCTCCATCCAGCTTTCATCCGTGCTTGCTTCAATAATATTTTTGGGCTCAATCCTTGGATAACGAGAGAATAGTTATTTACTACTCTTCTTCTTGTCTGAATGCCAACTGTAGGGTCCCCAATAATCTGCTCTTTGGGATGATTTTTCTGCCATTTGCCTGTTCTGTATTTTCTATTTTCTTCTCTTTCCAAATCATCTGAATCTGATTTTTGTCTCTCTTCCTTTTCTTGATCTTCATCTTCTTCAATAAATTCTTCATAGGTCGGGTAGTTTTCATTATTGCTGATTTCTTGTTTCCTGCCTTCATCAACTTTTACATCCGCACTCTCCACAATTTTCTTTAATCTTTTGTTGTAGCATGTATAAGCTTTGCTTTTTGTTGAGTAACCAAGAAAGATACCTTCATCAGCTCTATCTTCAAACTTGCCAAGATTGCTTTCAGTTCTTTTAATGTAACATTTGCTCCCGAACACTTTGAAGTATTTTGCTGTAGCCTTTTTGCCAAACCACAGTTCATAAGGTGTTTTGCTTTCATGTGGCCTCAACATACATCTATTCTGAATGTAGACTGCAGTGTGAACTGCCTCTTTCGGAACCCGTCAGCAATTTTGCTCTCGGTTAACATGGTTCTTGCCATTTCTTGCACAGTTCTATTCTTTCTTTCAACTACTCCATTCTGCTGAGGTGTTCTTGCTGCTAAAAACTGTCTTCTTATTCCATGGTTTTCACAGAATTCTGCAAACTCATCTGAAATGAACTCTCCTCCTCTATCAGATCTCAAACATTTAATTCTTTTTCCAGATTGATTCTCAACAAGATTTTTGAAGGTTTTAAACATCTCAAAGGCTTCTGATTTCTATTTTAGAAAGAGTACCCATGTCATTCTAGAAAAATCATCTATACACAGCATGAAATATTTGTATCCATTTATGCTCTCTGTCCTCATGGGTCCACACAAATCAGTGTGAATCAGTTCTAATGGCTTGCTTGTGAAATACTCTTTTGCTTTGAATGTAGATCTGGTTTGCTTCCCCTTTTGGCATGACTCACAAATGTTGTTTGATGGTTTACCAATAGTGGGTATGTCTCTTACAGCTCTTTTCGAGCTGATTTTTACCAGATTATCAAAGCTTATGTGACCGAGTCTTTTGTGCCACAGCCAATTTTCTTCCTCCTGGCCAACCAAGCAAGCTCCTTCTGAAGTCTCCGAGAGTGTATACAAATTTCCAGAAGTTCTCAGTCCAGTGGCTATTAACTTTCCATTTTTTGTCTTTCTTACTTCACAACCCTCCTTCTTGAAAATCACTTCATGACCTCTGTCACAAATCTGACTTACACTCGGTAAGTTATGCTTCAGACCTACCACAAAAAGAACTTCCTTAGAGTTGATTTTACCGTCACTTAACTTAACTGATCCTTTACCCACTATCTTTGCTCCATCATTGTTTTCGAATTTCACAGAACCACCTTCGTATGTCTGTAGCTTATCAAACTTCTGTTTGTCTCCTGTCATGTGACTGGAGCATCCACTATCCAGAATCCAAGGAGCAGATTTATTCTGTGCTTTGAGAGTTGTTTGAACGATCAGGGATTCCTTGTCTTTCTTTGGTTGTTCCTTTTCTTTCCACTGAGATTTGACAGCAGATCTGGTTACTTGCTTTACCTTCTCCCTTTCATTGGCTTGTGACAGTTTATTGGGAAATTTTTTGTACTATTTTGATCCAACTGAGTGATGCTTTCTTTCCTGGTATTTATTTCCTGCAAAAGAGCTATGACAATTCCTTGCAATATGGCCGAAGTTATGGCAGTTATAACATTCTACAGCATAATCTATCAAAGGAGAAAAAATATTTCTACTAGTAAAATTTCTTTGTTCTACATTATATCTACAACTTGAAATTTTATGACCATATGCATTGCATTTAAAACAATAACCAGAAAAGGAACGAGTGTACTATGTAAATGGTTGTTGCCATGTTGTAGTAGGAGCCATGGGTCTTCTTCTTCTATGATATGTGACTTTGGTAAATCCATCATTTGTAGAACTCCTTTCAAGCTTGGACTTATTGTTTTCCTTTGCATGATACGGTTTATCTTGTTCAACTCTGATTTTGTCTTTATTCTTTATAGGTTCTACAGTTATAGCCTTTGAGTCCTTTGAGGATTCTCCTTCATCAAAGCCCAACCCAAATTTGATACCCGTAGGTCTTTGATCATTTAACATTTTATTCAGCTTGGCTGAACTGTCTTCGAATTTATAATGACAACTCAGTTTCTGATTCATCTCTTCTAGCTGCAGCCTTAATCCGACTATGTCTTCTTCTAGCTTATTGCACTCATTTATTTTCACGGTTAGCTGAGCTTCAAAATCTTTAGACTTTTTCTTGTATTCTTCAGTTTGTACTTTCAAACTGATTATTAATTTGCCAGCATCCTCAAGTTTTCTTGAAATATTTTTATTTCTTTTCCTTTCTGCACTTAACTCTTCAAGTGCAGCAACTAACTCACCTTCCAGATCTATCTCAGCCTCATCTTCTAATTTTTCTTCACACTCCTGTGTTTTCTCAGTTGTTTGTTCTTCAAAAGCCATGAACAAGGCTTCACCAGTTTCTTCTTCTGAGTCCTCACTGGAACTGTCTTCAGAAGAATCAATATTCTGGGAAATGAAACTTTTCTTCTTGAAGTTCCTTTTTCTAAACTGCGGTTTCTTTTTCCAGACTTTTCTTTCTTGGTGTGTCCCTTCATCACTTCTATTTTTCTCATTCATTGGGCATTTTGCTGCAAAGTGCCCGATGCCTCCACAGTTAAAGCACTTGAACGGTAGCTTGCCTCTGTACTTTCCTTTTCCCTTTACTAACTTCCTAACAAAGTTTGCTTCAGTCTCATCTGTAGATTCTTCTTCCTCAGATTCCTGTTTAGATTTTATATTTTTTTGTGCTTGGAAAGCTGCTTCTCTATCTGAGGGCTTAGTTTGACCAATCCTCATTTCATATGCTGTTAGAGAACCATGCATTTCATCCATACTAAAAAGATTTAAATCTTTTGCTTCCTCTATGGCAGAGACCTTTGCATCAAACTTTTTATTGAGAGTTCTTAGAACCTTCTTTACAACAACTGCATCTTCCATTTCTTCACCGAGTCCTCTTATTGCATTGATGATCCCATTTACTCTCAGCAGATAGGCTTCAATGTTCTCATCATCGGTCATCTTTAATGCTTCGAACTGGGCACGATGTGTTTGCAGCTTAGCTTCCTTGATTTTGCTATCTCCTTCATGAATGCTTTGCAGTTTGTCCCATATATCTTTAGCAGATTTGCAGTTCATGATGCGTATCAACTCACTGTCTACTAATCCACACATAATAGCATTCTTGGCTTTCGAGTTGTTCTCAAACTTTTTCTTCTCAACCGCATCTGTTGGAGGAACAGTGGGTATGGTGTATCCATTTTCAATCGATTCCCAAATGTCATAACCCAATGCACATAGATAGGTCTGCATCCTGAGCCTCCAGAAGGAATAATTTGTTCCATCGAACAGAGGAGCTTTGTTAGAAGAAAAACCTTCACCACCGGCCATTGTGTGTCTTCCAAGATCACCTTAGCTGATTAAGCTTGTACAGGTGCCTTGCTCTGATACCAATTGATATTCTCACAATGACACTGAGAGGGGGGGTGAATCAGTGTAACTATTTAAAAATTAAATCTGCTACTCTTAAAATTTAATACTGCAAGCTTAAAAACAAATACAGCAAACATAGCACAAGAGCATCACACAACACAGGATTTAACGAGGTTCACCAATGTGGCTACTCCTCAAAAATGATCGTTTGGACTACGATCCAAATCCGGTCTTTGCAAGGATTCAATCTTTACAAAAGGTTTACCAGTACCCACTGGAAGGAGCACCAACCCCTGATTTATCTGCTGCAATAGATATGAGCACCAACTCCTTTTACCAAGCACCCACTTGGATTTTAATTTTTAATAAAAATAATGACATATAAAATGCCTTCTCTTTTTCAAGACCCTCACTGGTCTACAGCACATACAAACATCCCACAGAAGCATAGAAAGAATTGTTAGAGACTCAATAGCTTCTATTCAAATCTGAAACCTCTCTGTTGTTTTTACAAGAAAAATGTGTAGGTTTCAAAAAATCTTGCTGTTGTTCATCCAGCTCTTTTACCACACTACGCCTTTTGATGTATTCAATAATGCACAGTGCAGTAACCTTCTAACTGTGCCAGTTCGATCCTTATATCCTTGATTTCCTCGAATGGCTCAATTTGAAACGGCTCAATTTTCCCTCCAACTTTTTCATGCATTTTCGGCTGTAATTGATCTGTCAAAATCTCTCTCTGACACGTTCCACCTTTTCGCCGTTTTCTTCTGACATTCTACTCTGCTGGTACTGACACCCTTTTCTGTGCAGACTGACAGCCTTTCTACGCGTTTCGATGCTCTCTGACTCTGTTCTCCTAAACTCTACGTAACTGCCCTTCTAGAACCTTTTCACTTTCTTGTGACACTTCTTTTCTATTTGCGTCGATCTTTCTATTCGGCTTGCTACTGCCTTTTATGACACACGCAACCTGTTAATGCATCTCTATAAATGGTTCTCGGTATAATCACTCCTGCAACAGCTGTTCTGCATTCAATGCATTGATCCGTTACTGTCGCCATGCCAGCCATGCTGCATTACGGCCCTGCAACAGCTGTTATTCTCTTAAATGTGCTGCTTCGTGACTATCCTTGTTACTCCAGTTAACTGCTGTAGTTTTTCTTCTAGTCTTTTTTCAAACACCTGTCACTGGGAACTGCACATTTGACTCTAGTTAACTTTACTGTAACTGGCAGCATGCTTGGTCGACACCTGTCACTGTGCATGCATATTTAACTTTTTCCCGCCAAAACCATTACCTGTCGCGATATCGCGACGTTTTTTGCTTTCCTGCACTTTCCTTCGCTTGCCTCCGCGAAATTGATACATGTCACGAAATCGTGACACATTCCGCTTTTGCTGACGTCATCCTCCATGTTGTCGCGAAATCGTGACATTTTTGGCTTGCTGAGGCTTCTCTGGAAACTTGTCGCGATATCGCGACATTTTTAGACTTGCTGACGTCATCTTCAAAGATGTCACGAAATCGTGACGCTTCCGACTTGCAACGGCTTTTCTGGTAACTTGTCGCGATATCGCGACATTTTTAGACTTGCTGACGTCATCTTCAAAGATGTCACGAAATCGCGACGCTTTCGACTTGCAACGACTTTTCGTTCACCCTATCGCGAAATCGTGACACTTCTTAGTTTTGCTGACGTCACCTTCCAAGTTGTCGACGAAATCATGACGTTCCTTGCTTCCTGAGGCTTCTCTGTCAACTTGTCGCGATATCGTGACATTTTTAGTCTTGTTGACGTCATCCATCATGGTGTCGCGAAATCGTGACGCTCCTAGCTTCCAGCAGCTGCAAACACCTTACTTGTAGCGAAATCGCTACAACTTTCTAACTTAACATTTTTCTTTGTTGCA
Source organism: Wollemia nobilis (assembly GCA_028583015.1). Taxonomy (NCBI): domain Eukaryota; kingdom Viridiplantae; phylum Streptophyta; class Pinopsida; order Araucariales; family Araucariaceae; genus Wollemia; species Wollemia nobilis. The sequence continues at coordinate 1,330,113 of JAQPPZ010003340.1, forward strand.
TCTTCCAAAAATCTAGCATGTATCGAGATTGTTACGATTTTGTTGCCTTGGTGCTTCCTCGTGCTTCGTCTTATCAAGCTTAGACTTGTAGCGAAATCGCTACATCATCTTGTTCTGTGATATGCACTTGTAGCGAAATCGCTACACATATGCCCCATGGCTTCTTGACTTGTAGCGAAATCGCTACACTCTTGCACTTTGGCTTCTGGACTTGTAGCGAAATCGCTACACTCTTGCACTTTGGCTTCTGGACTTGTAGCGAAATCGCTACACTCTTGCACTTTGGCTTCTAGACTTGTAGCGAAATCGCTACACTCTTGCACTTTGTATTTCGGACTTGTAGCGAAATCGCTACACTTTCTTAATTACACTTTTTCTTTGCTTTTCCGAATTACATGTAGCGAAATCGCTACACTTTCTTCACTTTGCTGCTTTGCCTCCAATATGTCGCGAAATCGTGACATTTTCTTATGGACTTTCTCTCTCCTTCGATATGTCGCGAAATCGTGACATTTTCTTATGGACTTTCTCTCTCCTCCGATATGTCGCGAAATCGTGACATTTTCTTATGCACTTTCTCTCTCCTTCGATATGTCGCGAAATCGCGACAGGAACCATGTCGCGATATCGCGATAGAAAACATGTCGCGATATCGCGACAGTTTTCTTCCTTGTCTTTTTCTGCAAGTTTCTGAATCTGGGTCCCCTCTATTTTTCTTGAAATTTTTTGCACTTGATCTGACTGACCTCTGAGCTGCATCACTGCATCAATCTGTCTTTGTTGACAACAATTACAATACTTTTGCATTGCTTTTGCTGCACCTTGCTCAACAATCTCCCCCTTTGGAATTGTTGGCAACATACTGTAACCTTGCTCAAATTCTTCTCCCCCTTTGCCAATAATGCCAAAGGGTTGCTACAGACTCCCCATGAGTCCATGCACAACATTCTTAGGCATAAATAACTTGAATGCTCCCCCTGAGAATGTATTTCCCATAGCTAATCAGTGCTTTGGAAGTGTGACTACTCCCAACTTCTTCCGAAGGTATTCAAAAACTTCCTTTGGTAAAGGTTTGGTGAATATGTCTGCTACTTGCTCTGTAGTGGGAAAAAATTCCAATCTGACCTCTCCTTCTGCAACCTTATCCTTCAAGAAGTGATACCGGATTGCAATGTGTTTGGTGCGGGAATGCATTACTGGATTCTTTGAAATGTTGATTGCACTAGTGTTATCACATTTGACTGAAATGGGCTCATTGAAGTGAATACCTAGATCTTTCAATGTTTGTCTCATCCATAGTATTTGTGTACAGCATGTTGTTGCTCGCAATGTATTCTGCCTCGGCTGTGGATAGAGAGACTGATTCTTGCTTCTTACTGTGCCATGCTACCAATTTATCTCCAAGAAAAAATGCTCCTCTGCTTGTACTTTTTCTATCATCAATGCATCATGCCCAATCTGCATCAGAATATGCAAATAGAGTGAAGTATTTTCATTTTGGATACCACAGCCCATACTCCATAGTACCCTTGAGGTACCTAAAGATCCTTTTCACAGCTGTTACATGAGTCTCTTTTGTACTAGCCTGAAATCTTGCAACCATGCAAACAGCTTGTAAGATATCCGGTCTGGTGGCTGTCAAATACAATAGGCTCCCAATCATTGATCTGTACATTGTTTGATCAACATCCAGAGAATTATCATCCTTGCTCAACTTGCAGCTTGTTGTCATGGGGGTTCTCACTGGCTTACTATCTTGCATAGTGAACTTTTTCATAATTTCTTTCACATATTTAATTTGAGAAATAAAGATCCCCTTTTCAGTTTGATTAACTTGTAATCCAAGGAAATATGAAAGTTCACCTATCATAGACATCTCAAACTCTTTATGCATTTTGTTTGCTATGTCTTTGCATGATTCATCATTACTACTCCCAAAAATTATATCATCTACATAAACAACTAGGACAATGAAATTGCCATTTTCAGTTTTCACATATAAATTGCTATCCACCATACCATTCTTGAATCCTTGCTTGGTGAGATAGCTGTCCAATCTTGCATACCAATCTCTAGGTGCTTGTTTCAAGCCATACAATGCTTTCTTCAGCTTGCAAACAAAGTTAGGATTATCACAAAGTTGAAAACCATCAGGCTATTCAATATATACTTCTTCTTCAAGATTTCCATTCGAAATGTTGATTTTACATCCATCTAATAAACCTTGAAATTCTTATGAACAGCTAAAGCCAAAAATAGTCTTATTGCTTCAAGTCTGGCCACTGGTGCAAAAGTCTCTTCAAAATCAATCCCCTCAACTTGGGCATATCCCTTACAGACCAGTCTCGCTTTATTCCTTACAACCTGTCCATCTTCATTCAGTTTATTTTGAAATATCCATTTAGTACCAATTATGTTTTTATTTTCAGGCCTTGGTACTAACTCCCAGGTTTTGTTTTTCTCAATTTGATCTAGTTCTTCATTTACTGCCTCCATCCAGCTTTCATTCGTGCTTTCTTCAATAATATTTTTGGGCTCAATGCTGGATAACATAGAATAGTTATTTACTACTCTTCTTCTTGTCTGAATGCCAACTGTAGGGTCCCCAATAATCTGCTCTTTGGGATGATTTTTCTGTCAGCTGCCTGTTCTGTATTTTTTGGCAGAACATTACCTGTCGCGATATCGTGACGTTTGCTGCTTTCCTGCACTTTCCTTTGCTTGCCTCCACAAAATTGGTACATGTCGCGAAATCATGACACATTTCGCTTTTGCTGACGTCATCCTCCATGTTGTCGCGAAATCATGACATTTTTGGCTTGCTGAGGCTTCTCTGGAAACTTGTCACGATATCGCGACATTTTTAGACTTGCTGACGTCATCTTCAAAGATGTCGTGAAATCGCGACGCTTTCGACTTGCAACGGCTTTTCTGGTAACTTGTCGCGATATCGCGACATTTTTAGACTTGCTGATGTCATCTTCAAAGATGTCGCGAAATCGTGATGCTTTCGACTTGCAACGACTTTTCGTTCACCCTGTCGCGATATCGCGACACTTCTTAGTTTTCCTGACGTCACCTTCCAAGTTGTCACGAAATCACGACGTTTTCGACTTGCAACGGCTTTTCGTTCACCCTGTCGTGATATCGCGACACTTCTTAGTTTTGCTGACGTCACCTTCCAAGTTGTCATGAAATCGCGACGTTCCTTGCTTCCTGAGGCTTCTTTGTCAACTTGTCACGATATCACGACATTTTTAGTCTTGCTGACGTCATCCATCATGGTGTCGCGAAATCGCGACGCTCCTAGCTTCCAGCAGCTGCAAACACCTTACTTGTAGCGAAATCGCTACAACTTTCTAACTTAACATTTTTCTTTGTTGCATCTTCCAAAAATCTAGCATGTATCAAGATTGTTATGATTTTGTTGCCTTGGTGCTTCCTCGTGCTTTGTCTTATCAAGCTTAGACTTGTAGCGAAATCGCTACATCATCTTGTTCTGTGATATGCACTTGTAGCGAAATCGCTACACATATGCCTCTTGCTTTTCAAACTTGTGTCAAAGTCGCTGCCCCTTTGCACCTTTATTTCGAACCTGTAGCGAAATCGCTACACTTTGCTGCCTTGCATTTTGAACCTGTAGCGAAGTCGCTACACTTTGCTGCCTTGCATTTTGAACCTGTAGCGAGATCGCTACACTCTTGCATTTTATATTTCGGACTTGTAGCGAAATCGCTACACTTTCTTGACTTATCACTTTTTCTTTGCTTTTGCTAGCGAAATTGCAACATGTAGCAAAATCGCTACGCTTTCTTCACTTTGCTGCTTTGCCTCCAACATGTCACGAAATCGTGACAGTTTTCATGAGCTTTCTCTCTCCTCCGATATGTCGCGAAATCGTGACATTTTCTTATGGACTTTCTCTCTCCTCCGATATGTCGCGAAATCGTGACATTTTCTTATGGACTTTCTCTCTCCTCCGATATGTCGTGAAATCGCGACATTTTCTTATGCACTTTCTCTCTCCTCCGGTATGTCGCGAAATCGTGACAGGAACCATGTCGCGATATCGCGACAGAAAACATGTCACGATATCGCGATAGTTTTCTTCCTTGTCTTTTTCTACAAGTTTCTGAATCTGGGTCCCCTCTATTTTTCTTGAAATTTTTTGCACTTGATCTGACTGACCTCTGAGCTACATCACTGCATCAATCTGTCTTTGTTGACAACAATTACAATACTTTTGGTCTGCTTTTGCTGCTCCTTGCTCAACAATTTGAAGCCCTAAAATGTAAATTAATCTTTGGGGTAAATTTTGACCTATTAAATCACCTTATAACTTCATAAAAGCACCACCATTAGATCATACTGAAAAAGAGCTTTCCAAAGAGTACAAATATGCCTATGTTTGGATATATATTATGGTGAATTGACCCTAAGAAAACATTGGTCCTAAAAATTTTAGGCGAATGGGCCGACGTCGAGGGTCCTCATATTCGCCAATTTCCAATTTTGGAAATCCTAATATTTTCCACTATGTATAACCCTATTCTACACTATTATTTTTCCTGTGGTTGGCATTTTTAATATAGTCAACTATCACCGTTACACTAGGAGACTAGTCTAGGACATCACAGTCGAATAGTGTAGTCAGGGTGATGTAAAGGCAATTTTTTTTAAACCCTTTGGATTATCTTTTTCATCATTTTCCTTTTGTCAGTTCCCCATTCTTGGTGGTTATGTAACTCCTTTCAAATGATAATAACAACCTCTCCCACCTAAAAAGTGTAGCTAGACCTGAAATGCAGTAAATAAACATCAGTAGTACCATGTGCTAAAAATATAAAGTACTTATACTGCATAATCATGTTTTAGTTTTTACATAATAATGTCCATTATTTCATCAAGCATCATCAAAATTTAGTCAATCCATACATAGCATAATAAAATCCATTAGTCCACTTAGTTTGCATAAGTATCCATCATGCTATCACAAATTCGGACATTGAAGCATCTCTTAATGCATCACAAAAGAGCATCATCATAACAATACCATAAAATGTTTTCTTAAAGATAAGGTGAAATCATATTTCCATAATAATTTAGACATTGCAAGTCTAATTATCGATAGGTTTAGCAAAATATCATACCAAGGAGTTTTCAACCTACCAATTTTACTATCCTTAACATATGTTAAACTTATGGAAATTAGATTTTAGAAAGGACATAATCTTAATTTCACACATCCTACTTCAAGATACTCCTATAACCTAAATTTATCTTTGTGACAATTCTTAGTTTCTATTACCAATACATCACCTCGAATGTCACTTGGTATTCATTTTTAGCCAATATTATGCGGGAGCCTATCTTTAGAGGGTTTTTTTTAAAAGGAGTTTTAAAATAATTTTTTTATTACTAAAAATGGAATTATTTGACGCAAAAATAATTTGCCAAAAATGGTAATTATTAAAAAAGGTAAATTTTGATGAAAAAATAATTTGCCTAAAATAGTAATTACTTAAAAAGGTAGTTTTTGGTGGAAAAATCAATTTGCCGAAAATAGTAATTTTTTATTTTTAGGGCTTTAAGCTTTAGGGTTTTCTTTTAGGGTTTCTTTTAGGGCTTCAAGCTTTAGGGTTTTCTTTTAGGGTTTCTTTGGGGATATATATTCCCTTGGTATTGCATTGTAAAAGTGGAAAGTGATATAGGAATGAGAAAATAATATTTATTGGTTTATTTCTATGTATTGTAGCTTTTATGTGAATGAAGGGTTTTATTGATTATTTTCATTTATTGCAGTTTTTATGTAAATGGGAGGTATTTTGTTTTGACCTCTTGCAGTTGGATTTACATCACAATCTATGGACTAATCTACTATTTTTACACCTTACAAGATTTAAATGTCAAGTACAAACCTCAAAAGAGCCCCAAATCTATTTCTTAAGACTCATAATGCTTTGATTGTGCCCCTCTGATTCACTAGTGATACAATAGTGGGAGGATAAAATACTCGAGCATGTGAAATATTGAGTGTAATTTTCACCATATTAGTATTTGCTGTGACTTTCTTAGTCCACCTTTACTCTAAGTAAGACATCACACCAAGTGCATTATCATCCATTGATAATATTGGTGACCACAATTATACCAACTAAAGTGTCATTTATGGGTCTTGAACATGATCTTATCAACTTAATGAGAGGGTCCCATACTGTTAGTGCATAGTTTTTCTGTTAGCTATTATTATTACATTATTTTTATGCTCAAACTATAGTCCGTTAAACATATATTATTTGGGTTAATTCCTATTTGTGAGATATGCTTCGTACGGGTTATTTTGAGTCCCATTTGTAATATTTATCCAAACTTACACCAATGAATGTTGTTGGTTCTTTGACATGGTATCAGAGCTCCAGGAGAGGTACTATAATTTAAACTCTAGGTGGAGCTCGATGTTGTATCTATGATGGATCTGAGATGAAGTTCCCCACATGGATCTGAGACAACATTCCAGAACATGATGGAATTCATCGACATTGAGGAAACGATCATCATGATCTATTGAAAAGTTCCTCATGAGATACTGAAGCGGGGGGTCATTTCCTCATTTTTTCAAATCACCCAGAGGAGGCAAACTACCTGACGTGGAGGAGCCACCGATGGAGGTGGCTGACCAGAGTGAGCTCCACCATGGGCGGGGATAAAGAAAAGGATATTGTCCTTTTGTTTCACCGACAGTTAGAGTTGGAGTGGTTGGCCGCCCACATATAGGGTGCTGCTGAGATCCAGGTTAGGGGTTCAAACTCCACCGACCCGCCCAAGGTAACAATTTTTTTTCAATGTTTGATTTTATTTTTTTTTGTTTTTTAACTTTAAGTTTATTAAATATTTGTTTTTTCTTAGAAAACTTATATTTAATAATACTCTAAAGTTTTAATTTATTGAAAACCGATTTTCAAACTTAAAATTACATACCTTGGAGAACAATTTTTTTTTCTCATCCTACATCTTGCACAATAGAGGGGGGCATTTTTTTTATGCTTCATAATTGCAAGTTTATCAAAAGTGGATGAAAAAGGGGGGAATAGTGAGAAATGTTTTTTAGCATTTTGGCATTTTGTAATAAGGTGCATTTTCGATGGAAACTGACACCTTAGGTTCATTTTTTTGGGTGCTTTCTAATGTATGTTGCATTTCCATTTACATTTGCACTACTTCATTAAGTAAAATCAAGCACAATTAAGTATCCAAAATTTGAACCTATCCGTGCAATTCATTTTGCATCGTAGTGTTTGGTATTTATGATACCTATGGCCCACACTTGCAGGTAATGCTATCGTACTTTGGAATACTGTATCTATCACCTAACACAGCTACAACAATGATGTTTGATCTTGTTCTCTATTCATTGTCGAGGAGATATAAGTTTACCATTTTTTCTTTTTCTTCACTCCATTCCACTACCCTAATAGATCTTGTTGTTAGACGTAAATCTTGATGAATGTTCTAATACCCAAAGTGTTTAGGGGAAATTACACCCCATACATGAGGATAGAAGACCTTCTATGATAGGTTTCTAAGGTAAGTATTTAGTACCGCCTATGTTCCACGTATCATTCTGATCTCAAAATTATCTATAGTCTCCCTCATGTAAGGGCGGTTATTTTTTGAAAGGTTCGGTATAAAGGCCTGGCAAAGGTATAAAGAAAGGGGGACAAATTGGTGATATAAGGAACCCTCATTATGGCTGCTATCCAAAAGTACCTGACATATTCTCAGTTACTAAAAGGTTCCAATTACACACCATGGAAAATAAATATGAAGGGTATTCTCCAAATGGAAGATTTGTGGGATGTTGTTTCTCGAACAACAACAAGACCTTCACCAGTAGCTGGATTAACTCAAGCTACACCACCAACTGCAGATTAGACTACTCATTGAAAAGTAGCTGGTTCTAAGACTACTCATTGGAAAGCAGCAAAACATGTTCTTCACTATGTCCGTGGTACTATTGAATATGGCCTAGAATACAAGAAGAATGATAAATTATTCTTGCAAGGATACATGGACTCCAACTATACCAGATCATATGGTGATCAAAAATCAACTTCAACATATATTTCATCTTGGATCTGGTCTTGTCTCTTGGCACAACAAGAAGCAATAGGTGGTTTCTATTTCATCTACAGGGGTATAATATTGCACTGCACATGAATTCGTGTATGAAGTGATATGGTTGCATCACATTTTGATAAGTATGGGTCATCCATACAAATATCCAATGCAATGGATTGGTGACCAAATTAGTATAAATTCTTGTTTTTCCTCTATTAGAGAATATAACAGTAGTTGTATTCCTGATATAGAAGGAGAGGTTGATTGTCTTGAAGAGGGTTGTGGATCCACTCAACATGAATATGACATATCTATTCATTCCTCCTACCATGAGTCTGATGCAATATCCGTTACATCAGATAGATTAGAGGATGTAGCAGTAGTTATTGCTGCTATCAATGATCTTGAGGAATTCTACCTTTATTTTTTCCCTGTGGAGATACCCATTTTTCCACAGCTATGACCACCACAAGATCTGATCATTTTAGCTCCTCCTAAGTATCATCCAGTCATACCACTTCCACATTAGCCACCTTTGATGAAAGTGAGGCCACCCAATTTTGATAGGCTTCATCCACCTATGAATGGAAATCATCCACCATCCATCAATATTATTTCCACTGATCTAACCACACCACTTCATAATCTCAAAAACCCTTCAAAATCATTGCACCTCAACCATGAGGCTATCGATTTTGATCACGTCGCAATTCCTCTATCACCCTCAAATTTCTTCCCTTGTGAAGAGATGTTACTATAATAACCCCAAATTACCCAACTAAAACTAACCATCATCACATTTTTTTTTAAATTTACATACGTATGAGAGTCCTTTATATATATATATATATATTCCATTAAATAAGTAGTCACATGAGTTTCCAAGGCTATGTACCACACAAAAATCAACTTGATCATAGTTTTTCCATGTGTATGGGAGTGGTCAATGTCCCATAATGATTGGTGGAAATTTTTGAGTCTGTTTCAACCAGAATGCTCATTTCCCTTTCTAAGTTTACTCTAAGTTAAACTAGTCCCAACCATAGCTATATTTTCAATATAACCATGGGTATCATTCAACTTAACCATAGGTATCTATCAACCTAACCAAAGGTATCTTTCAACCTAGATTTAAGTGTATGCCTTGATGACTATTTATTGTTTTCCAATGATATAATATTTTTAGGTGCAGTGCTTAACCAGCCAACCATACCCCATATGGTTTGTTAATAGAATAATCCAGCCGATTCTCGTAGACATATGTTTTCTACCAATTTATCTCATTGACTATTAACTATTTAGATATATCCTTTGTATAATATTTGATATATTTATGTTCATCATGTGTTTCCACATTTAGACTCACAAATTTATAAAGATCCAATTTAACCGTTCAAACTCAAAGCAACCACTTGAGAATTCAATTAATATAAATTAGATCAAATAAACAATTTTTTTTTTATAACATAATACTTCAAAGAGGTTTACACTGATTATGGCCTATACAATCAGATGTTCAGAAGTTACATTATGAAAAAAAATTAATGAATCATAAATCCCTACAAGCTATTACATCATTTATTTTGTAAAAAGCTCATCTGTTAATTTTTTGGGGCATATTCAACATTGTAGAGAGCCTATCATTAAATTTCATGATCATGAGATCAAGGTAACTCTAACTAATGGTCCCAATCCTCCACTGCATATCATTGCTAGTGTGAATCAAATTCCCTACAAGCGGGTGTTGATCGATACAGGTTCCTCAATCAATATCATAAAATTGATGTGCTAGAGCACCTTAGCCTCCCATCCTCACATGCCATATCATCTACATTCATCCTTTGATAATTTAATTATACTTTATGCTCCACCATTGGCACAATAGTCCTTCCTATTCAGTTTGGGCTAAAGACTATTTCGATATAGTGCCATGCCTTGGAGGGTTCAATGTAGTATAATATAGTTTTGGGAGAGCCTTGGATGTGAGACATGAAATGTGTCCCATCCATTTTACATCAATGTCTCAAATACATACATGAGGGGTAAGTCCAAGTGGTTCATGCCGATACCAAACCCTTCAAGTGTTTTAATGTGGTCCATAACCTGCAAGAGTCTACCTTGCCATCCATACATTTGTATATCAAACCAAATTATCCCATCAAGAGTCTATATCTGGTGCCAAATTCTACCATTAAAACATACCCATCCATACCATTGCCTCTTGCACAATGGTCATGATAAAATTACCTCCCATTTTGAGTGTAGCAAAAATATGATCACGACACCATATTTCATTGTAAGGAGGGGATCATCTCCTTTGGCGGTTGGATTGTAAAAATGTTATTTTCAAAAGGGATTTATTGTAACTGAGAGTTTAATTTCAATATAATAAATGAGTTTTTCTTTTTGCATGGTGTTATATATTTTTTGCATTCTTGGAACACTTTGCATCTAGCGTTAAGAAGAAAGCCACCTTGAATGATTTGTATTATCTTTGACAATTTGATGATGAACTAGTCTTGAACTATGGAAACAGGTAGTGAACGGTCATGTCCAAATTACATTTTACTTTACCTATAACTGAGGTCACTCAGTTATTCACAAAGAGTTGTTAAAAATAGATTTCAATGTTGTTACAACTCCAACAATATCAAACCTTCGAGGAAGCTTTAGCTCAAGCCAAGGTTAGAGAGGATGTCAAGATTTAGGAAGGGGAGCTCAAACTTAGAAATAATGAATGGAACAAAAATCTAAAAGGCAACCAAGTTCAACAAAAACCCGCAACAGTTAATCAAGTTGTCTTAAATGTTTCAAGGCCTGCAAAGTCTAATCCACCACAACCAAATAATTATCAGGCCCAACCCCCTCCTATACAGTATAATCAACCCCAACAAAATTAGGGTAAAGGCAAAAACACCCTTCACATCACAATTATATGCCATTACTTGAGTCTTTAGCATCACTCTTTAACCTATTATGCAAGGTCAAGGCTATCAACTTTCCAGAGATCCTACCCTTAGATCCTAACAAGCCCAATCCAAAGTGGTATTGAGAGGATTAGTAATATGCTTATCATCGCGTAAATGTATATGACACTCAATCATGTATCAATTTCAAGAACATAGTACATGATATGCTTAACAAGAATGAACTCCAAATAAATAATCCTCTTGTCAAAAAAATCAACATATGGGCAAATTTTTGGATCCATTGCCTACACATGAGGTTCCCGTAGGTCAAATATCGTAGGTTAATGAAATAGCCCCTCCCATGCATGGGTTTTTCAGGATGATCAATATTGTGACATAGAATAAGAGATACCCAACTCAGGATGCACCACCTGCAGCTCCAATAAATACCCCTTACACATCATAACCTACATTGTCAATAAATCTTGCCCCAAGTCCACTAGCTCATCTAGTGGTAACTATAGAAGTAGGCTTACTCAGATCCTATGAAATGCATCAACCAAAATTTCCATGTATGAGCTAATACAACAGTCATACCCACATCGTAAATCTCTAATGGACATTTTAAAGTCCATTGAATTGTAAACCCAAGACCCCAACTCATTTCATGATCATGAGATCAAGGTAACTCCTACTAATGGGCCCAATCCCCCACTGCACATCATTGCTAGTGTGAATCAAATTCCCTACAAGTGGGTGTTGATCGATACAGGTTCCTCAACAAATATAATAATAAATGATGTGCTAGAGCACCTTAGCCTCCCAAAATCACATGTCATATCATCTATATTCATCCTTTGAGAATTTAATGATTCTTTATGCTCCACCGTTGACACAATAGTCCTTCTTATTCAGGTTGGGCTAAATACTATTTTGACATAGTACCATGTCTTGGAGGGTGCAATGCAGTATAATATATTTTTGGGAGGGCCTTGGATGTGAGACATGAAATGTGTCCCATCCATTTTGCATCAATGTCTCAAATACATACATGAGGAGCAAGTCCATGTGGTTCATGCCGATATCAAGCCTTTCAAGTATTTTAATGTGGTCCATAACCCACAAGAGTATACCTTGCCATACATACATTTGTATATCAAACCAAATGATACCATCAAGAGTCTAGATATGGTGCCACATTCCACCATTAAAACATCTTCATCCATGTCATTACCATTTGTTTCACCTGATATCCATTCTTCCTCCTCGAATCCTTTGAGCAAGAAAAATTTTAATGGACCAATCAAGGAAATTCCTCCCTTCATTTCCACCATTGTAGCGGAATATGCTCCAACTCCTATGGACTTATGGATGCATCAAATCAAGTCATACATCCCTTATTATCCTCCACCCCACCATAGGTCACAATTCATTTGGCCAATCCTGGACTCACTGATTATTTGGTACAAAATGTTATATTTACTCCACTCATTGAGTCTACGCAAGACATGGGCATACCTTGCTTTCCACTGCTACCCATTGGTACCATTGTACCCTTGGAGTTCCCCCGAATCAGATAAATTTTATCTATAGGGGTCTCGCTGAATCCACTAGTTTGTCACCTATGGTGGCAGATAATGTTGAGCCATTTTTTGGGAATGTCACTTATCTTTCAAACCTAGATTTTTCCCTGCAATACTTTCATCACTACCATTGGCATGCGAATGGTCTTGGTCGGTTTGAACAGGGTCTTCAGATGCCTTACCAACCACAGTATCAACTTCCTACACATAAATTTGGCCTAGGATACTCTATGTGTGCTATATGAGCTCCTTGTAGATTTCCTCTAATGCCTAACCTTGGGTTTTAAGGATGAAATCAATGAGAATGATTATGCTGATCTAGGCTATTTTCATATTTTAGGAGACCATATCCCTGTTGCCACATTTTCTGTCTAGCTTCCTGAATCCCTCAATGATACATCTGACGAGTTTGAAGATGAGACGAAACTTGTGTACCTCGGTCCTTGCCATAGTCAATAGCCTCCTGATTTTATCAATGAGGTATCTGAAGAACCTGAGGACGTGATGAACTTAGCCTATTTAGGACCTACCCACATGCAGTGGATTGGTGACCAAATTAGTATGAATTCTTGTTTTTCCTCTATTAGATAATATAGCAGTAGTTGGATTCCTATATATAAGGAGAGGCTGATTGGTTTGAAGAGGGTTGTGGATCCACTCAAGATCAAGATGACATATACATTTATTCCTCCTACCATGAATCTGATGTAATATCCATTATATCAGATAGCTTAGAGGATGTAGCAACATTTATTGCTCCTATCAATGATCTTGAGGAATTCTACCTTCGTATGTTCCTTGTGGAGATACCCATTTTCCACAACTATGACCGCCACAAGATCTGATCATTTTAGCTCCTTCTAAGTCTCATACAGTAATACCACTTCCAACTTAGCCACCTTTGATGCATGTGAGGCCACCCAATTTTGATAGGCTCTATCTACCTATGAATATAAAGCATCCACCATCCATCAATATTATTTCCATTAACCTAACCATGCCACTTCATAATCTCAATGACCCTTCAAAATCATTGTAGCTCAACCATGAGGCCATCAATTTTTATCATGACACAATTCCCCTATCACCCTCAAAGTTCTTCCCTTGTGAAGAGATGTTACTATAATAATCCCAAATTATCCAACCAAAACTAACCATCATCATATTTTTTTTAAAAATTCACATACGTATGAGAGTCCTTTATATTTATATTTTCCATTAAATAAGTAGTAACATGAGTTTCCAAGGCTATGCACCACAGAGGAATCAACTTGATCAGTGTTTTTCCATGTGTATGGGAGTGGCCAATGTCCCATAATGATCGATGGAAAGTTTCCAGTCTGTTTCAACCAGAACGCTCATTTTTCTTTTTAAGTTTAACTCTAAGTTAAACTAGTCCCAACCATAGGTATGTTTTCAATAAAACCATGGGTATCATTCAACTTAACCATAGGTATCTATCAACCTAACCAAAGGTATCTTTCAACCTAGATTTAAGTGTATGCCTTGATGACTATTCATTTTTTTCTAAGGATATAATCTTTTTAGGTGCAATGCTTAACCAACCAACCATATCCCATATGGTTTTTTAAGGGAATCATCCAACCGATTCTCATAGACATATGTTGTATACCAATTTATCTCATTGACTATTAACTATTTATATCTTTCCTTTGTATAATATTTGAAATATTTATGTTCATCCTGTGTTTCCACATTTATACTCACAGAGTTATAAATATCAAATTTAACCGTTCATACTCAAAGCAACCACTTGAGAATTCAATTAATATAAATTAGATCAAATAGAAAAATTTGTTTTTAGAACATAATAGTTCAAATAGGTTTACACTGATTATAGCCTATACAATCATATATTCATAAGTTTCATTATAAAAACTTTTTCAATGAATCATAAATCCCTACAAGCTATTACATCATTTAGTTTACAAAAATATCTTAATGTTACAAATAAAAGTCCCATTGATTTTAATATAATAACAAATCCTTCTGGTCTTCAACTCTCTTTCAAGTTTATCAGGTTCTTCAGGAATAGTTGTTACAGTCCAACCAGTACTAGGTGATAAGTTACTTGGGATTAGGACAATCCAAATTATGAAAATACATATCTAACTACAAAATTCCAAGCGGTAGTAATCCATAGAATGCATATAGTTTTTTAGAAACCAAACATCCAGTATAATTCAATATTAGGAAATCCCATACTTTCCTAAGAATGAACTTTTCCCATTCCTTTCATCCCATATTTCATCACACAAAAAATATGCTCTTAAATTTATACTAACTGCATTCATTGACATGGCTATGGAGAACCCCCATATGTTCCCAAGAAATGCAACCCAGTTACTCTTTCTCCCATATTAGAATATGCCATTATAATATTCTATTTCTTAATTTAGCATGCATGATTGTGTAAACATGATTCTATTTGTACAATGCATTGGAATCACAGTATGGTGAAATGTGCCATTATACAATTTTGTTACCAAGACTCAAGATATGTAAGCACCCAAAATTAACATTTAAACAATCTTGTTCATAACATAAAATCACAATGTCAAAAGAATCCACTACTAGCATCTTTGCTAGATTTAGCCAAAAACATCCATCATAATCAATCAAACTCTATAAGAGTAGACCAAACTATGCTTACCACATATTTTTAAAAAGGATTATTCCCTTTAATGTAAGTCACTCTAAGTTTCAACCTATAAATAACTTCTTATGTTGTAACATATACATATATATGTAGCATTGGATTTCATCAACCACTTTTATGTCATATTAATATAGTTCATGACTAGAGATAATCATAGACTCACAAAAATTTCAAAACTTTATACCATAAATGGGCAAGCTACCCATATAAATTTGCCTTGGGTAAACTTAAACTTTTTTTGTTTAATAACAAATCCACGTTTATTAAACTTCCAGTAATAGATGTCAATGTTTATTAAACATTAAAGTTGTCCATTAAATTAAAGTTGTATATGTTTATTAAAGATTAAATTTGTACATGTTTATCAAACATTATAGTTGTAAATGTTTATTAAACATTAAACTTGTTTATCAAAAATTAAAGTTGTACATGTTTATTAAACATTAAATTTGTCCATTAAATTAAAAATTTACATGTTTATTAAACATTAAAGTTGTACATGTTTATCAAACATTAAATCTATATAGGTTTATTAAACATTAAAGTTGTCCATTAAATTAAAGCTATAATTTACCAAAAATCAATGTCATTTTAGGCTTTTACAGGATAATGACTGTGTACAATCTGCATCGCATAAAATTTATCTCTAAAACCCAACCAAAGTTGAATTGGAAGTCCCTTGCACTCACCGAACAGGACCAGGGTTTTCAACGTTTGTCCAAAGGATGCATTATGTCCCATCCAAAAGACATCGTTCGAGATTTTCTAACGAAGGTGCCGACTAAAGCATCTACATTTTTTATTTATTTATTTATGACACACCCCCTCTAGATGACAAAAAAATCTAAACATCACTAATGACCTTCATATATACAAATAGAGTGATTTTTATCTAGGGTTATGCACAAGCACGGAATATCGCAAATTGGCTCTATTTAGGATTTTTTAAATTTTGAAAAGGTTAATTTTGGATCTTTTCATTGGGGCCCATTCATCGGAAATTTATGAGATGAAATTTTTTTGGGGTTAAATTTGCCCACCGTTGATAATCAGGAACCTAACTTTATTTTAATTCACCGACCTCAAATTACATATGATTTTGATTTTCCTGCCCAATTGGACTTCAAATTATAAATGATTTTATATTTTCCGCCCAAATCGCCTTCAAATTATAAATGATTTTATTTTTCTCGCCCAAATCACCTCATATACTATGCGTATATATACTATACTGGGTATCGATAAACATACATCGAAAATACTCTAACTCAAAAATAGCTCTAAAATAACAAAAAACTTGAGAAGGTTGCAGAGGAGTGTCGATTGGCACAAGACAATTGATTGCAGAGCCGTGACTATCGAAATAAACTGATCGATTGCAGATAAGTGTCTATCGATGCAATACTATCGGTTGCAGAGCCGTGTCTATCGGAATAAGTCGATCAGCTGTAGATCCATGTCTGTCAACATAAGCCGATCGATTGTAAAGTTGTGTCGATCGACATAAGCCAATCAGTTGCAGAGTTGTCTGTCGATAGAATCCGATCGGTTGCAAAGCCATGTTTATTGATAGAAGTAGATTAGTTGTAGAGTCGTGTATGTCGGTATAAGTCGATCGATTGTAGATCTACATCTATCGGCATAAGTCGATCGATTGCAGAGTCGTGACTTTCGACATAATCCGATCAGTTGCAGAGCTATGTCTGTCAGCATAAGTCAATCGGTTGCAAAGTTTGTCGATTGGAATTTACCAATCGATTACAGATGTGCTGCTCGGTATTGGTTTGTCGATTGTAGAACCGTCTCGATCATATTTAGTTGACCAATTTTAGAGGTGTCGATTAGCATTCGTCTATTGGTTGCAGAGGTGTCGATCGGCCTTGGTATGTCGGTTGCAGGGTCATGTCGATCGACATTAGTCTGTCGATTACAGAGTAGTGTTGATCGGCATTAGGTTTTTGGTTATAGTGTTTTCGACCTAACTTTTTTAGTTGTATGGACGTGTGGTTGGCATTCTATTGCTTGTAGTGACTATCAATTGGTATAAGCCAATTGGTTGTAGAGAAGTGTTTATCGATAAAAGCGTATCGATTGTAGAGGATTCATGACTAAAAATCAGTAGAGTATTCTCATTCCATTGTTCTTTTATCCAAATCTCTTTTTCTATTGTTTCAGGAGAATTTCTTTTGTTAGAGACTGCTTCTTGTCTCTTAGAGTATGTTTAATATGCAGTTTAGAAGCACTATCTGCAACTCTGGTCGATAAGTATTCCCTATCATGTTGTGTGTTAGGATCATATGTTCGTCTTGAGGTATGTTTGCTATTTTCCTTCAAATTTATATACATTTCCTAGCATCTAAAGGTTTTTCTTTACAGATACAATGTCACCTACTGAATATGGAAAGAAGGGAGGCCAGTCTTCTTGTAAAAATATAATTCTAAAATATTTTACACCAAAATACAATGAGACATCAATCTCTACAGATTCTACATAAATTGTAGGTACAGACACCTTTTACCATTAGTTTTCTAAATTTTTTGTTCTTCTCAAATGTAAAACCTTTCTCTATTAATAGATAAATGGTTTTATGCTTATCTACCTCTTTTTAAATTCTTTCTAAAACTATTTTCTGTTAATTCTTTAAAATAGTATATTTTTTACGATAAAAAATTATAGAGAACACCAAACATTGGATGCAGTTAACATTGTCGATCCTGATGTGCATTCACTCAAAGATATTCTAGAATATGAGATGGGACCACATGATAATTTTCCTAATAACGACATTCAACAACCACTACAAGAGATTTTAAATGCAGATACATCGACCAAAAAAGAAAATGATAGTATAGTTAAAATTCAGACCTCTTGAGAATCTTCTAGTCAAAAATCTAAACGTCAAAAGATAAGAGAATGGACTATTGGAAGGTATTTTAAAAATGAATGGGCATGATTATACCCATTTATTGAGTGATATGAGAAACTAAATGTGTTTAAATGTATTATTTGTACATGGAAGCTGGGAAATGATCATTAAGAAAGACAATAGAAAAACATTGTGGGAAAGTTTACATCAAAGAAATACGAAGTGATGGAACAATTAATAGAATTCATAGGTAGAAGGATGCAACAGAATGTGTGCATATGAGATATGCTCTTAAATATGATAAAGCAATGAAACAAAAATAAACTCTCATTGAGAAGGATGGAAAAATTGAGGCACAATTTCAAAAAGTTAATAATACTTTATTAGCCTCAAAGAAATTGCAGTTTGCTATTGTATACAGTATTCTAAAAAAAGGTTGACCCATGTCTGATTTTTTTGATTTTAAGGAAATACTTCAACTAGCCAATGTACAAAACCTTACCAGTTCACATTGATCAGATCGAAGTGGTTGGAAAATGGCAAAATTTCTATCACTGGTTGAGAAGGAAAACCTGAGAGAGAATGTGAAACAAGCCAAATTCATTTCACTTTCCATTGATGAGGTGACAACTGTTGACAAAACATATTGGATTTGCATACATGTTTACACATTCAAAAATCATTTGAGACAACCTCATTTACTAGCACTACATAAGATGATTGAAAATTGTAATGCGAAAAAAATTTATAATGTTGTTGTAACCAATTTAAAGGATATTACCAAAATGGATAAAAAGGAAATTGCCACAAAGTTAATTTGTGTTGGAGCTGATGGTGCGGATACAATAAAAGGACAAAGGAATGGTCTTTGTGTGAGGCTTTAGACTTCCATTGCCCCATATGTTATTCTTATTCATTGCATGGCTCATCGAATGAATCTTGCATACAAAATTGTGAGCAATTTTGATAATGTATCCAGAGTAGAAGAACTCGTTTGCGATATAAACTCATACTTTTTATGCAGTTCAAAAAGGTTTGCAGAGTTTCAACAGTTTTCTCTAGGTGTAATGAAAGACAGAAAAATGTTAAAAGATGTGGAAACTAGGTGGATTTCATTGTTTCTTCCTGCAAAAAGGGTATTTTCAGAATATCAATCCTTGGTTGGGTTTATGTATGCACATCATAGAGATGTTGACAAGGCAAAATATTTGCTTTTTCGTATGACTAACTTGGAAACTCTTCTCACATTATGTGGTATTATACCAATGTTACAAGAAATGAATACTATGATTAAACTTGCATAGGAAAGGGTAATTTATATTGTTGATTTCATGAGGATGAGAAAACAAATATGTATGGTTATTGATAGGATTTATTTATTTGAAAAACATTTTGAGGATCCCAAGTTTGATAGTTGGAATACGTTAATTAATGTCAATGAACCGAACAACTTTTTAAAGTTCAACATCAATGATAATATTTGTATTTCTATCCATTGAAAGTTGATTCTTGTATACCGTTTTGAAAAGTGATTAAATAATATGATAGATGATGTTGAACAAGTGCCCGTTACCCATTCCAGATTCGATGAGGTTTTGGATAACACTAAGAATAAATTGAAAAGAATTGCAAATGCATTAACAAGTGAAATAAGAGATCATTTTAAGAGAGATGAGACACTTGAGGCCATGGATGTTGTTAATCCTAATTTTTGGAATCCTTGTGGTGACCAAAGTAGTAGAAGTGAGTTGTTTGTAAAATATATGGGTAATCTTATGAAACATTTCTCTAAAAGTGTGGAAATAAATGGCATTGAAATCAATGGTATTCTAAACAAAGATCTTTTGAGACATCAGTCAACCAATTTTGGAATAACAATGGATAATCAAATTGCACAATTCAAAAATCCACATGAGACTGGTTCAATCATGCATTTCTGGAAAAAATTGTATCGAAGTAGTGTCTTGCAAGATACTATGAGTGAATACTTTGTTTTATATGAATTATTTCAGACAATGATTTTGGGATCTGTTGAAGACGAAAGGGTTTTTAGTGCATTAACTTTTGTTAAATCAAAAGTTCGTAATAGGTTGGACAGAAATTTGGAAAATTGTTTGAGAATGTATGTGTCATCGTACGAGGTGGATAACTTTCCCTATGATAGAGCGTTGACATATTGGAAGTCCTTAGCAGAAATAAGAGGTCTCTCTAATATGGTTGATAATGACGAAAATGATTTAGCTAGGAGTGATGATGAGATTATGGAAACATAGAATTCACAGATTCTTAGTTCTTGTGGAGAAGTTGATAAAGCTTTGTATTACCTTCCAGAAATGTAAAAATTGCAATGATTATATGACAAATTCATATAATCTAAGATTTTTTTCGGATTTGAAATCATTTTGTAAAATTTTAGTGATTTGAATAAATTCATATTAACAGTGATTTTTCGGATTTGAAATATTTCATATTATCAAAGATTTTTTGTATTTGATTTGTTGTAAAATCTTATAATAATTCAATTTTCAATGATTATGCATGTTTGCTTTTTAATGTTATGGATTGTCTATGTTTTCAAAATTTATGATGTATGCTATAGCTTTGAGTAAGTTGAAAATTTGAAAACCATGTATACGTAATGATGCTATGTTATTGAACTAAATGTATATGTTGACAAAAAATAGTTATTTTTCCTTTGAATTTAAATGTATGTATGTATCATTAGTATCATTAGTTGTATGATATGACAAAATATAGTGATTTTTTATGATTTATGCTTTGTCATTGAGTAAACCGTGTATGCATATTAAAAATTTCTGTACATATGTATGAAAAATGCATGTAGTATATTACTCTAGATATGGAAAACGAAAATTTAAACCCATTCATAGATATATCCAAATTACCATATTCATTTTTATACAACTATAATGACTAACTATGAGTATGAATGCACTAAAAATTGAAACCCATTCATAGATATATCCTTCGTAAACTCACTTGAAAAATAAAAACAATATAGCTTAATAGAAATGAAAATACTCACTTTTATACTACAACAGGAATGAATATGAATAAACTGAAATTTAAACACATGCATAGATATATCATTCGTAAACTCATTTGAAAATTGAAATATAAAAACAACATAGCATAATATAGGGAAATTGAAATTTAACTCTTACATAAATATCTCCATCGTAAACTAACATTGAATATGAAAACAATATAGCATATTAAAAAAGAAAAAAACACTTTTCTATACAAGAACAAGAATGAATATAAATAAACTCAAATTTAAACACATGCATAGATATATCATTCGTAAACTCATTTAAAAATTGAAATATAAAAACAACATAGCATATTTGAAACACCATAATACTTAAAAGATGAAAATAACACACAATTATAAAAATGTATTTCTTAAAAGTAAAATAATAAAAGCAAGTATCTTGTTTTCATACGAAAACATATGAAATGTCATAAAATTGTCTTTCAAAATATCAAATTTTAAAATTCAATTTCTTGCTCCAAAATTTTTTCCCGTTGGCAGTGGATGTAATGCAGCCCCAGGTGGGGGTTGTCAAAGATCAGGAGAACTAGATGTTCTAGGTTTCCTTGTTGATCTTCTCCATACAGGTAGTGTTTTTTCCTTCGAAGGTGTTTCGGAGTCTCATGATTCCTCTTGATTATAACCTCTGACAACAACACCTCTCTTTGAAGAGAAAGATGATGCATTTTTCTATGTATATATAAAATGTCAAAATTACAAAAAGACAAATAATGGAAAAATAAAAAATTTTATTTAAATATTGATTAAAAAATTACCTGAACCTACTATTCTCTCATGGTTGCATTGTCCAAGATTGAGTGCCATGATGTTGGTACTAGAGTGTTCTGCAAATTGTAAAAAGATTCATAAAAAAAGCAATAATATAATTACATGTGCTAACTGTCGGTGAGGGTGAAGCATGGGTTATCACATTCTCTATTTCCAATCTGATCCGATGTGAGACATAGGTGGACCAGTCAAATTTTTGGTGTGAAAAACAACGGACCAAATACGCTAAGGCCCACATTAGAATTTCTATCGGCCTTCCTTGCAGAACGAGTCTAGCAAGGAAGAATTCGCAACATGCCCGAAGAAATTTATTTTCAATCGCTAGTATGGTCAAACCCCTTCTAGACTTGGTGGACGTAACTACAAAAAACAAAATCAGTAATACACCAATGACTAGAATTTAAATTCAATTAAATAAAAAAATAGTTATACATTGAAAAGATTCCAACTGCACATTGAAGTTGGTCTCCAGGTAGAGTTTATCTTCATTAGTTAATTGGTATTTGGAAGTGATAGGCTCAACACCAACGTGGGGAAATGTTGTCAATCTGGCGACATCCATGGATGTGAAAGAAAGAATGATATTTTTATTTTCGACGATAAGATTTATCTTACCCAAATCCATATCATAAGCTGCAATGATCCTCTCCACCAGTTTAACGTCCGTATCAAAATGGGGCATTGAAACAAGACCCCGAAGACCAGATTCCATGACCCAAGACATGTCATAACTCAGTGTTGATAAAATTTCTAAAATCAAGGGGCAAACCAGGTTTTTATAATTAACTTTAAACATTCCAAGGGTTGCAGGGGACGCCATAGGGTGTACGGGTATGGATAAGAAGACACAGAGAATGGTATGCGACACTTGACAGAAAAGGATTCAAAATGGAGGAAAAGGGTTAAAACTGGCTTAAAACTTATGGTAAAAGGTTAAAACTAAGATAAATATGGAGGAAAAGGGTTAAGAATGCATTAAAACAAGAGGAAAAGGGGTAAGAATGCGTTAAAAAGGGAAGAAAATGATTAAGACTATGATAGAATAGACAAAAAAATGACTAATAATCCCTTTATATAGAATTCTCTACATACAATCAACTTTTGGATGGGTGACACGTGGCCTCTACATGTAATCGTTTCATAGAGGGTTGACACATGGCCTCTGAATGCAATCGTTTCACAGATGGTTGACACGTGGCACAGATGCAACGCTATGCCTGCAACCGATCGACATATCTGCAGCCGATCAACATGTTTACAACCGATCGATATATCTGTAGCCGATCATATTGCCTACAACTGATAGGTATACCTGCAGTCGATCTGCATATCTATATCCAATTGGTATGTCTGTAACCGATGGACATGTCTACAGTCAATCGGCATGTCTGAATCGATCGACATGGCTACAACAGATCGGTATGTTTGCAGTCGATCGACATGGATGCAACCAATCGACATGGAAACCCATGCGTAGATATATACAACTATAATACAAATGACCATATTCACTTGAAATATAAAAACAATATCACAAAATAGAAATGAAATTACTCACTTTTATACTACAACAAGAATGAATATGAATAAACTAAAATTTAAACACATGCAACAATATGAAACAATATAGCATAATAAAAAAGACAAAACACATTTCTATACAACAACAAGAATGACTTTGAATAAACTAAAAATTCAAACTCATTTGAATATTGAAATATAAAAACAACATAGCAAAATCCACAAGAAAAAACTCATTTTTATATCACAACATGAATAACATTGAATAACATGTAAATCTATACCTATGCATATATTCTACGTAAACTCAAGCATATTTGAAAGTTGAAACACCATAATACTTAAGAGATGAAAATAACACACAATTATAAATGTAAATAGTGTAATAGTAAAATAATAAAAGCAAGTATCTTGTTTTCCAATGAAAACATATGAAATGTCTTAAAATTGTTTTTAAAATTTATTTTTTCCCCTAGAATATTTTCCCCCTTCCTCCACTAATTTTTCCTTCTCATTGGCTTCCACAATCTCCATAGCAATGGCCCCTCACTCATCTTTCCCTTGTTCAGATCCTTTTTCCACATCCACTACTTCCATGATTACCACATCCTGCATTTCGATAACTCTTTTCTCGGGTTGGGTAACAGTACTATCAATTGCTCCAGAATTGACAAGGATCATCTCAACATTTTGCATTCCATCGAGAAGGGTTTTTTCTTCTTTGCCAACATCTTTAGATGTTGGTCCTTGAACTTCTTTACCCTTCTCCTTAAGCAAAACATCAGGATCCAATCCATTGCGGATAATGATTTTCCGCAAAATGTTATTTTGTCGAACTGATTCCTTTGCTCTTTTTTTCATTGCCATGGAAGCGTTTAAGAACTCCTTTGCCATCCTGAGATAGTCTGTCAAGTTTTGAACCTGCTTCTTGAGATTTTCATACTTTACCTACAAAAGGGAAAAAAGTTAATCAACATGAAAATATAATTACATTTTAAAAAAGAGAACAACAAATTTTTGAACACAAAAGTGATTGAGTCAAACCTCAACAACATTCTTTGCAATTACAACAACAACAACCTTTTTCTTATCATTTGCCCATTCATTGTAATAAGCTTGGGCCTCACCATTTATATTCTCCAATCTGTTCATTATAAACTTTAAAATTTCATCTGTGTATGATGTATTCAACTTAAACATGCCATATTTTACTTGTTGTAGTAGAGCCTCCATATTTTCTGGTTCATTTTCAACAATAGAATTTTTTTTTTCTCTTTTTGAAAAATTATTGTATCGGGCATTAATTTCCTTTATCAACACCTTAGCCCGATACTCCCATTTTTTCATTTCTGTTAGAAGTAGAAAATATTTAATTGTAGATTCAACATTATCAGAAACCAAATATTTTTTTGAAAAATTTATTATATCATCCTCTTGTTGAGGAGGAGCCTGACGGGTGCTTCTTTCCCTTGGAGGAGATTTGCTTGAATATTTTGCACCTTCATTTACTTTATCTTGAACCAATTATGATAGTTGAAATTGAGTGTGTATGTTATCTTGCAAAAAGTAATCTTTATCAAGTGGAACATCAACCAACCCAATACCAGAAGCTTTCGGTATATCCTTAAAAGTAAAATTATTTACAAATATACGATCAAAACCAGAAAAAAGTCTTTGATGCTTCTCTCTCTGAAATTTGTTGTGTTGCTTCTCTATGTGGCCTAGATGGAAGAAAGTGTTTTCCAATTGGGAAGCATTGACCTCGCATTTGAGTTGGGCATTGTGGAGGAGGGGGCAACATTTGTTGATTTTGTTGACGACATTGTTGCGAGGGACCTTAAAACATAAAAATAAAAATTAGTTAAAATTTTTGTGAAGGTAGAAAATAAAAACTAGTTATAAAATTACATTATGAAAATTGGTTGCAAACATTGTTATAACACTTACCGGCAGAAGAAAAAACATCTTGCATAGATGCTACTGCAAATGGAATGTGGTCATGTTGTACATCTGAAAAAAAAAAAAAATTAAAAACAGTAAAAAAATTGTAAAAAAATTGTTTTGATAGTAATTAAAACTTACTCCTAGAAGATGAAACCTTATGCGTAACTATGCTCGTTGGCAACGGACATACAACAACATGTGGAGATCATCAACAAACATAATAAATAGATGTTCTATGTTTCCTTGATGATATTTTCCTTATCAATGGTGTTGCTTCCTCTACAGGTGTTTTAGAGTCTCCTGATTCCTCTGGATTATAACCTATGATAGCAGGATCCCGCTTTTAAGAGGAAGAGGATGACCTTTTCTATTTTTGGTATAAAATGTCAAAATTATAAAAAGACACAATGGAAAAATAATAAAAATTACTGAAATATTAAAAAAATTATCTTAACCTACTATTCTGTCATGGCTAAATTGAGAAGGATTGAGTGCCAAGATGTTGGTACTGGAGTGTTCTGCAAATTATGAAAATATTCATAAAAAAAAGCAATAATATAATTACATGTGCTAACTGTCGATGAGGGTGAAGCGTGGGTTTTCACATTCTCTATTTCCAATCTGATTTTATTTTAGACATAGGTACACCAGTCGAATTTCTAGTGTCCTATACAACGAACCAAATACGCTAAGGCACACATCATAATTTCTATCGGCCTTCCTTGCAGAACAAGTCTAGCAAGGAAGAATTCCCAACATGCCTGAAGAAATTTATTTTCAATCACCAGTATGGTCAAACCCCTTATGGAATTAGTGGAATTAACTACAAAAAAACTAAAATTAGTAATTGTACATTCAATCACTGATAAGAATTTAGAATCAATTAAATAAAAAATAGTTATGCCTTGAAAAGATTTTGATTGCATTTTGAAGTTGGTCTCCAAGTAGAGTTTGTCGTCATCAGTTAACTGGTATTTGGAAGTGACAGACTCAACACCAGCGTGGGGCAATGATGTCAATCTGGCAACATCAATGGCTGAGAAAGAAAGAACGATGTTTTTGTTATCGATGACAAGATTTACCTTACCCGAATCCATATCATAAGCTGCAATGATCCTCTCCACCAGTTTAACATTCACATTGAAATGGGGCATTGAAACAAGACCCCGAAGACCAAAGTCCGTGATCCAAGATATGTCGTAACCCGATATTGATAAAATTTCTAAAATCAAGGGATAAACCAGGTTCTTATAATTAACTTTAAATATTCCATGGGTTGCAGGGGATGCCATAGGGTGTACGAGTATGAATAAGAAGATACAATGGAAAAGATTTCAAACGAGAGAAAAATGGTTAAAAACTAATTAAAAATTAAGGTAAATTGTAAAAACCAAGATAAAAGTGGAGGAAGAGGGTTCAGATCGCGTTAAAACGAGAGGAAAAGGCGTAAGAAAGCATTAAAATGAGAAAAAAGGGTTAAAAAGAGAGAAAAAATAACTATTAATTCCCTTTATATAGACTTTTTTGCATGTAATCATTTAATGGATGGATGACACGTGGCCTCTGTATGCAATCATTTAATGGAAAGATGACACATGGCACATAGCATTGCTACTACCGATGGGAACTCGACTATTGCAGTTCATCAAAATGGCTGTAACCGATCATCATGGTTACAACCTATCATCATGGCTACAACTGATCAGCATGGCTAAAATCGATCGACATGGCTGCCACTGATCAGTATGGCTATAATATATTTTCATGGCTACAACCGATCGTCATGGCTATAACTGATCGACATGGCTACAATCGATCATCATGGTTGCAACCGATCATCATGGTTGCAACCAACTATTATGACTATAACCAATTGGCATGGCTATAACCGAACATCATGGCTACACCCAATCATCATGTCTACAACTGATCGATATGGTTGCAATCGATCGCCATGGCTGCAACTGATCAACATGGTTTTAACTGATCGGCATGGCTGCAACCGATTAGCATGGCTGCAACCGATCAATGTGGTTGCAACCGATCGTCATGGCTGCAAACGATCATCATGGCTGCAACTGATCAGCATTTTTACAACCTATCAGCATGGCTACAATCGATCGTCATGACTGCAACCAATCATCATGACTGCAACCTATCATCATGACTACAACTAATCATCATGGCTACAACTGATCGGTATGCTTGTAACCGATATTCATGACTGCAACCGATCGGTATTCCATTTGTCATCATGTTGGCCTGATGTCTTTCATATCGACCTAAATATTTTAAGTATGCCATACTTTTTTAGATTTTGCAAAACCGATATTCATGGCCCCAAAAACAGAAAAAATCTCCATGGTTTGAAAATTTTTGGAGAAAAATTATTGCAATTCACCACGGTTTGAAAATTTTTGGAGAAAAATAATTGGAATTCACCATGTATACTTGCTCCATTTTTCATCGAGATTCCAATACAATCACCTTCAATTTATAAATAGATTTCGGGGTCGACCCCTTATGCATAACCCTGTTCTCATCCCTCATCCCACAACCAGTTCACTCAGTTTATGACATGGTTGTCCAAAAGGTACTACACAGGTATATGACATGGTTATCCAAAATGTATTACATAGGGTATGAGAGTCCTATAATAGGGCTTGAGAATTCTTACCGAAGGTAAACCTGCTCTCAAGATCATGGAATAGGGATTCTTAAATATAAAACTTGAGACCACTATGTTTCTAACACATTCAAGAGTTACTTTTTTTTTTTTGAATAAAACCTAGACATAGACCATGTGCCTATAATACGTAAGCTTACACCTTACCCATACAATCTTACATCAAGTAATATTCAATTTTATAAGTTTATTTATAAAATGGTCCATTAAACTTGAAACCTCTAAATTTATTTAGAACATTTTTACATAAATCTAATACAAACCATGTTTTCGCACAAGAATCCTCAAGAGTTGCAGAACAACAACAATCTTATACTTAAATATTTTATGTAAACTCCATTAAACCCTTTATCCCTTACAATAGTAAGGCTAATTCTATATCATCTCTTCATTCCTTAATCAATCATACTTATTATCTATAGGGTATCTGGAATTCATAATCCTGACCTCGATCTTTTGATGACTTCCTTTGTCCCAAGCTTTGGCAAGACCCCAAGTAATTTTTCCCACATGGCTTTTTTTTTTCTTCAAAGAAAGTAACGAGGTGAGGAGAGGTAAGGTAAATTACAAGGTCCTTCTAGTTTCTGATCCGAATAAAACTTAAAGAGCATACTCCCTAGGAACCTCTAGATTTCTAAAACCATTTTCCAAAAAGTGTGACTTTTGGTTTTTGATCCAATTTCTATTGGATAGCATACTCCCTGATATCACTCCACAAAAATTGTTATCTCCAAGCCTTCCCAAATGCCTCTATTTATAATGGAACTCACGCTCGCTCCATAACCATTATTTTATTATTAAAAATTATTGAAGATGAGCCCATCATTAATGTTGTCTAGAAATTGGAGTTAGTTTGACTTTGAAAACAAGGTGGTCCAATTACAACCCAACACATACCAATTCTTCAACTAATATTTTCTCCATTTCTAAGTAACTAATTAATTAACTTAATTAAACACAATTAACTTGTAACTAATATAGGGATAAAATAGCACTAGATTTAATGATTCTTTAATGTTGTCCACTAATAAAACCTAACCCAAATTAAAGATCGTAATTAACCAAGTAAACCAATCTTAGCAATTAATTTCTCAACTGACTAAGGAGACAAAGAAAAATTCATGTAAATGCTTTAAATGCCACTAACAATTTATATTTAGCAACAAATTCTCCTAGTTTAGCCAAGCATACTTTATCTATTTTTATTTCATAATTACCTCTATGAAATCAAAACCTTAAGCTATATAATGTAAACACAAAGCAGGGTAAAAATTGGCATGTTACATACTCCCCCCATAGGCTAAACACAATCCTCTGTGTTTCGTTCCCAAGGTTAGTCAATTTCATTTCATTCATCACAAAGAACAAATCAAGCATTTTGCAACCACATTCAAATCATGCATTCTTTTATGCAAGCTAATAATGCAAACCCCATTTCCACACTAGGGTTATGCGTAAGGGGTTGGACTAAAAATGTACTTGTAAAAAAATGGCAAATCCTAATCGAAATCAAGGTGAATCATGATGAATCCTAAGCAAATCAAATCAATCATCTTCACACCAAAATTTGGGACATTTGAAGCCCTAAAATGTAAATTCATCTTTGGGGTAAATTTTGACCTATTAAATCACCTTATAACTTCATAAAAATACCACCATTAGATCAGGCTCGAAAAGAGCTTTCCAATGAGTACAAATGTGCCTATGTTTGGATATATATTTTGGCAAATTGATCCTAAGAAAAAATTGTTCCTAAAAAATTTAGGCAAATTGGCCGACGTCGAGGGTCCTCATATTCACAAATTTCCAATTTTGGAAATCCTAACATTTTCCACTATGCATAACCCTATTCCACACTATTATTTTCCTTGTGGTTTGAATTTTTAAGATAGTCAGCTATCACCATTCCACTAGGAGACTAGTTTAGGACATCACAGTCCAATAGTGTAGTCAGGGTGATGTGAGGACAATTTTTTTTAAACCCTTTGGATTATCTTTGTCATCCTTTCCCTTTTTCTAGTTCCCCATTATTGGTGGTTATACAACTCATTTCAAATGAGAAGAACAACCTCTCCCACCTGACAAGTGTAGCCAGACTTGAAATGCAGTAAACAAACATCAGCAGTACCATGTCCTAAAAATATAAAGTATTTATACTGCATAATCATGTTTTAATTTTTACATAATAATGTCCATTATTTCATCAATAATCATCAAAATTTAGTCAATCCATACATAGTATAATAAAATCCATCAGTCCACTTAGTTTGCATAAGTTTCCATCATGCTATCACAAAGTCAGACATTGAAGCATCTATCAATGCATCGCAAAAGAGCATCGTCATAAAAATACCATAAAATGTTTTCCTGAGGTGATATCATATTTCCATAATAATTTAGACATTGCAAGTCTAATTATCGATAGTTTAGCAAAATATCATACCAAGGAGTTTTCAACATACCAATTTTACTATCCTTAACATATGTTAAGCTTATGGAAATTATATTTTAGAAAGGACATAATCTTAATTTCACACATCCTACTTCAAGATACTCTTATATCCTAAATATATATTTGTGACAATTCTTAGTTTCTATTACTAATAAATTATCTCGAATGTCACATGGTATTCAATTTTAGCCAATCTATGGACTAATCTACTATTTTTACACCTTACAAGATTTAAATGTCAAGTGCAAACCTCAAAAGAGCCCCAAGTCTATTTCTTAAGACTCATAATGCTTCGATTGTGCCCCTCTGATTCACTAGTGATACAATAGTGGGAGGATAAAATACTCAAGCATGTGAAATATTGAGTGTAATTTTCACCATATTAGCATTTGATGTGACTTTTTTAGTCCAACTTTACTCTAAGTAAGACATCACACCAAGTGCATTATCATCCATTGATAATATTGGTGACCACAATTATGCCAAATAAAGTTTCATTTACGACATTTGAACATGATATTATCAACTTAATGAGAGATTCCCATACTATTAGCGCATATTTTTTCTATTAGCTATTATTATTACATTATTGTTATGCTTGAACTATTGTTTGTTAAGCATATATTATTTGGGCTGATTCCTATTTGTGAGATATGCTTTGTACGGGTTATTTTGAGCCCCATTTGTAATATTTATTCAAACTTACATCAATGGAATGTTGTTGGTTCTCTAACATGGCATCAGATCTCCAGGAGAGGTACTGTAAGTTAAAATTTGCGTGGAGCTCGATGTTGTATCTATGACAGATCTGAGACGAAGTTCCCCACATGGATTTGAGACAACGTTTCATAACATGGCATAATTCGTTGGTATGGAGGAAAAGATCATCTTGATCTATTGAAAAGTTCCTCATGAGGCACTAAATTGGTGGGGGACATTCCTCATTTTTGCAAATCACCTAGAGGAGACAAAGGTCCCGACATGGAGGAGCCATCGGTGGAGGTGGCTGGTTGGCACGATCTCCACCATGGTTGGGGATAAAGAAAAGGACATGGTCATTTTGTTTCATCGATAGTTGGATCCGGAGTGGCTGGCCGCCCATAGCTAGGGCACTACCGAGAGCCAGTTCGGGGGTTCAAACCCCACCAACCTACCGAAGGTAACCATTTTTTTCAACGTTTGATTTTATTTATTTTTGTTTTTTAACTTTAATTTTATTAAATATTTGTTTTTTCCTAAAAAAATATTAATTTTTTTTTTTTTTTAGAAAACTTATATTTAATAATACTCTAAAGTTTTAATTCATTGAAAACCAATTTTCAAACTTGAAATTACATACCTTGGACCACAATTTTTTTTCTCATCCTACATCTTTCACAATAGAGGGGGGGGCATCTTTTTTATGCTTCATAATTGCAAGTTTATCAAAAGTGGATGAAAAAGGGGGGAATAGTGAGAATTTTTTCAGCATTTTGGCATTTTGTAATAAAGTACATTTTCGATGGAAACAAAAACCTTAGGTTAATTTTTTTTTGTGCTTTCTGATGTATGTTGCATTTCCATTTACATTTGCACTACTTCATTTAGTAAAATCAAGCACAATTAAGTACCCAAAATTTGAACCCATCTGTGCAATTCATTTTGCACCGTAGTGTTCAGTATTTACGATACCTATGGCCCACACTTATAGGTAATGTTGTCGTGCTTTGGTATACTGTATATATCACCTAACATAACTGCAACAATGATGTCTGAGCTTATTCTCTATTAATATTCAGGGAGATATAAGTTTACCATTTTTGCTATTTTTTCACTCCATTCCACTACCCTAATCAATCTTGTTGTTAGACGTAAATCCTGACGAATGTTCTAATATCCAAAGTGTTTAGGGGAAGTTACACCCCACACATGAGGATAGAAGACCTTCTATGGTAGGTGTCATAAACAAGATGATTCCATTTTAGTACCACCTATGTTCCACATATCATTATGATATCAAAAATACCTATAGTCTCCCTCAAGTAAGGGTGGGTATTTTTTTGAAAGGTTCGGTATAAGGCCTAGAAAAGGTATAAATAAAGGGAGACCAATTGATGATATAAGGAACCCTCATTATGGATTCTATCCAAAAGCACCTGAGAGATTCTCAGTTACTGAAAGGTTCCAATTACACACCATGGAAAACAAAGATGAAGGCTATTCTCCAAATGGAATATTTATGGGATGTTGTTTCTAGCACAACAACAAGACCTTCACCAACACCTAGATCAACTCAAACTACACCACCAAATACAGATCAGACTACTCATTGGAAAGCAGCTGGTTCTAATACTACTCATTAGAAAGCAACAAAACATGTTCTTCACTATATCTATGGTACTATTGAATATGGCTTAGAATACAAGAAGAATGATAAATTGTTCTTGCAAGGATACATGGACTCCGAGTATACCGGATCATAAAATGATCAAAAATCAACTTCAATATATATATTTCATCTTGGATCTGGTCCTGTCTCTTGGCACAACAAGAAGCAATAGGTGGTTGCTATTTCATCTACAGAGGCATAATATTGCACTACACGTGAAGCCATGTGTGAAGTGATATGGTTGCATCACATTTTGACAAATATGGGTCATCCATATAAATCTCCAATTCACTTGTTTTGTGACAACCAAGGTGTTTTGAACCTTGTTGAGAATCCAGTGCATCATGATAGAACCAAACACATTGATACACAATGTCACTTCATTCGAGATGAAGTTCCAAGGCATCGAATTCAGCTTCAATTGATGGGGGGGAAAATTTCAAATTCCAATCTCCTATTTTTTTCACCGATCAATCTTTCATTTCATTAAACTTTCAAAAGAAAAATTATAATACTAGCCCGCAGGCTTAGTTTCCCCTTTTTTTTTCTAATGCAAGCTGCCTCATGTTCGGTGATCTACCTACGCTCCCAGGAAGAATACAATCTCCCCAATCCCAAAACTCGGATCCTCCACCACCACCAGTGACTGTAACCTTCACCTATTTTTATCCTAACCAAAAACTACCACCAGTTCAACCGTGAAAACATGCATTGATGAGCCATCTAAACATCTCTGACCTCTAGGCACAGCAGTCGAGTGGCCGCCATGCTCAGCAAACTTATCGAGCAAGAAATCCTGCATTGATGAGGCATTTGACCACCTCGAGAAACATCGTCTGGGAACACATGCATTTTTGGGTCGTGAACCAGCAATATGTCGCAATATCATGACATGTCATGATATCACGACATTTTTCTTACTCGTTGCCTTTTCTCTCCTTCGGGTCATGATATCGTGACATTTTCCTCCTAACTGCCTTGTCTCTTCGTCGGGTCGCGATATCGCGACTTTCCTCCTCGCTGCCTTTTCTCTTCGTCGGGTCGCGATATCGTGACATTTTCCCCTCCGTGGCCTTTTCTCTTCGTCAGGTCGTGATATTGCAACATGTCATGATATCGTGACATTTTCCTCCTCGCTGCCTTTTGTCTTCGTCGGGTTGTGATATCGCGACATGTCACAATATCGTGACATTTTATTTTCGGCTCTTATTTCTTTCTTTTGGTCATAAAATCATGACATGTCAAGATATCATGACATCTGCCTTTTGCTTCCTTCTCGCATTTTTGGGTCACGTAATCATGACGTGTCACGATATCATGACATCTTTGCCCTCTACTCTCTCTTCACTTCTTGGGTCATGAAATCACGACATGTCACAATATCGCGACAGCTTTACCTTCTGCTCTCACTCTCTTCTTTGGGTCATGAAATCATGACATGTCGCGATATCATGACAGTTTTCTTCCTTGCTTCCTTTTCTGCTCCTTCGGTCACGATTTCATGACATGTCGCGATATTGGGGCAGCTTTGCCTTCTACTCTCGCTCTCTACTTTGGGTCACGAAATCGTGACATGTCGCGATATCATGACAGTTTTCTTCCTTGCTTCCTTTTTTGCTCCTTCGGTCACGATTTCATGACATGTCGCAAAATCGTGACATTTTCTTCTCTGACCCTTCCTGTTCCCTTTCGGTCATGATTTCACGACATGTCACGAAATCATGACATTTCTTCTTTTGGCCCTTCCTGTTCTTTTTCGATCGTGATTTCGTGACATGTCATGAAATCGCGACATTTTCTTTGGATGCCTTCTCTCTCCTACTTCGGTCATGATAATGCGACATGTCACGATATCGTGACACTTTTTTTATCATGCTATCACAACACTTTTTGCTCCGTGCCTTCTCTCCCCTTCCTGAGTCGCGATAATGCGACATGTCACGATATCGCGACACTTTTTCTATCACTATATCGCGACACCTTTTGCTCGGTGCCTTCTCTCTCCTTCCTGAGTCATGATAATGTGACATGTCACGATATCGTGACATTTTTTCTGTCGCGATATCATGACACTTTTTCTCCTTGCGGTATTTTTTTGTTTTCCTTGGGATACTCCTACATCAGACAACCAGGGTGGATTGAGAAGTGACCTTCACTTCTGTACTGTTCTGTCACCTTCTCACAACTTGCAAAATATTCAACCTCTTCAACCTCCACCCTCATTGTTGTCAGCAACCTCTTTTCATCCATCCCCTTCAGCAAACATATTCTAGCGCTGCTACATACCCTTTCGCCCGCCTCCTTCAAGGGCTTCAGCTTATAGCGCACTCCATTCTTTGTCACTGAGTAAGTATTGGCGCGACCATCATGCACTGCATGCTGATCAAACTGCCATGGCCTTCCCAACAACAAATGGCAAGCATCCATAGGCAGGATGTCACACAGGACCTCATCACAGTAATTCCCAATATTAAATTTCATCGAGCATTGCTCACTGACCAAAGTCCTATGGTCCTTCTGTAACCACGCTATCTGGTATGGATGTAGGTGTCTCCTCCTCTTTAAATGTAACTTAGTAACCATTTCTTCAGATACCAAGTTATCAGTACTACCATTATCTATAATAACATTGCAGACCTTACCCAAAATTTTGCACCTTGTGCGGAATAGGCTTCTCCTCTGGTCTGATCCTTTCTCTTCATTCAACAAGGTTCTCCTTGTGAACATCACTTCTCCTCTCTCTACCTCCTCAGAATGTTTTGATTCAGCTCTTTCATCTGCTACAGCAGCTCTGGTAGGACCCTTAGGTCTCTTATTCATCCTTTCTCGATGTTGTGGACACTCGTATGACCGATGTCCTTCTTCCCCACAAAGGAAACAGGTTCCATGAAATCCTCCTCTTCCATATCTACCTCTTCCTCTTTGGTAGCCATTGTTCTAATTATGGGATCTATATTCATTATCTCCATTCTGATCCTGGCTGCTGCTAGCTTCTTATTTCTTCTCATCTTGTCCTCCATCTATTCTTCCACCAGTTCTTTCTCCATGACCTCTCCCTCTTTGCTTACCCTCAAACCTTTTGTTCAGCTTCTCTTCAACCTTCGGAGCAAACTAGTAAGCATCCTCAATGGTGCTAATCCTAACCAGACTCAACTCTTCTTGAATACTAGTTCTCAACCCATTGATGTAACGGGCCACCTTCTCCTTGTTAGCCTTTGAATGGCCAGTTCGGATGGAGATCTTATAGAACTCCTCTATGTATTCTTTGACAGTTTTGCTTGACTGTCTCAAACTCTACATTTTCCTTAGCAGATCCAATTCGTAATCTACAGGAATAAACTGTCTCTTCATCTTATCTACCATTCCCTCCCATCTTGTTATTCTCTCCTTTCCTCTTCTATTTCTTTCCAATTGTACTCCCTTCCACCAGATGCTAGCATGACCCTTCATCTTGGTCTTAGCAAACCTAACCCTATTAGGATCTTCAACATCTTCATACTCAAAGTATTCTTCCAAATCATTGATCCAGTCAATCAACTCCTCTAGATCAAGATTTCCAGAATACGTAGAAACCTCCATCTTCGGTCTCTTTCCAATATGAGATATGGCTCTGTATAACCTGGCTTGTGCAGGATCTACAACCTCTTCTTCTTCCTCAAACTGGTCCTCTTCTTCCACTTCATCTTCACTTCCTTCTTCTCCTCTGGGCTCAAGCCCTCTATGCAGATCTTCTTGCAGGGCATGAACTTGCCTCTGCAAAGCTCGAAAATCTTCTGCTAGAATCATATTTCTTCCAGCACCACGGTTTCTTCGTGGAGGCATTTTGCTTGTGTCTCTCACAACCCTTCAATAGATCCTGGTGTAAAATGCCTCACGTTCGACGATCTGTTTACACACTCAGGAACTCCCACTCTAATACCACTGATGGGGGGGGGCAAATTTCAAATTCCAATCTCCTATTTTCTTCATCGATCAAGCTTTCATTTCATTAAACTTTCAAAATAAAATTTACAATACTAGCCCGTAGGCTTAGTTTCCCATTTTTTTTTCTAATGCAAGCTACCTCACGTTCGGCGATCTACCTGCGCTCCCAGGAAGAATACAATCTCCCCAATCCCAAAACTCGGCTCCTCCACCACCACCAGTGACTATAACCTTCACCTCTTTTTATCCTAACCGACAACTGCCACCGGGTCAACCATGGAAACATGCATTGATGAGCCATCTGAACATCTCTAAACTCTGGGCACAGTAGTCGAGTGGCCGCCATGCTCAGCAAACTTATCAGGTAAGAAATCCTGCATTGATGAGGCATTTGACCGCCTTGAGAAACACCATCTGGGAACACATGCCTTTTTGGGTCGTGAACCAGCAGTATGTCACAATATCGCAACATTTTTCTTCCTCGCTACTTTTTCTCTCCTTCGGGTCGTGATATCGCTACATGTCACGATATCGTGACATTTTCCTCCTCGCTGCCTTTTCTCTTCATCGGGTTGTGATATCATGACATGTCGCAATATCGCGACATTTTCCTCCTTGCTGCCTTTTCTCTTCATCGGGTCACGATATCGTGACATGTCGCGATATCGTAACATTTTCCCCTTCGCCGCATTTTCTCTTCATCGGGTCGCGATATCGCGACATGTCGCGATATCGTGAAATTTTCCTCCTCGTTGCCTTTTCTCTTTTTCAAGTCGTAATATCGTGACATCTGCCTTCTCCTTCCTTCTCGCCTTTCGCGATGTGTCACGATATCACGACATCTTTGCCCTTTGCTCTCTCTTCGCTTCTTGGGTCGTGAAATTGCGACATGTCGTGATATTGCGATAGCTTTGCCTTCTGCTCTCACTCTCTGCTTTGGGTCACAAAATTATGACAGTTTTCTTCATTGCTTCCTTTTTTGCTCCTTCGGTCATGATTTCATGACATGTCACGATATCACAATAGCTTTGCCTTCTGCTCTCGCTCTCTGCTTTGGGTCGCGAAATCATGACATGTCACGATATTGCGACAGTTTTCTTTCTTGCTTCCTTTTATGCTCCTTCGGTCACGATTTCGTGACATGTCGCGAAATCATGACATTTTCTTCTCTGACCCTTCCTGTTCCCTTTCGGTCATGATTTCGTGACATGTCATGAAATCATGACATTTCTTCGTCTGGCCCTTCCTGTTCTTTTTCGATCACGATTTTGTAACATGTCGTGAAATCGCAATATTTTCTTTGGACGCCTTCTCTCTCCTACTTCGATCGCGATAATGTGACATGTCGCGATATCGCGACACTTTTTTTGTCGCGATATTGCGACACTTTTTGCTCCACGCCTTCTCTCTCCTTCCTGAGTCGCGATAATGCGACATGTCGCAATATCGCGACACTTTTTCTGTCGCGATATCGCGACACCTTTTGCTCGGTGCCTTCTCTCTCCTTCCTGAGTTGCGATAATGCAACATGTCACGATATCGCGACACTTTTTTCTGTCGCGATATCACGACACTTTTTCTCCTTGTGGAATTTTTTTTTTTCCCTAGGATGCTCCTGCATCATCAATACATTCCCACCAATGCTCAGGTTGCAGATATTTTCACTAAGGCACTTGCATGTATCCAATTTGAGTTGTTTCGCAACTCTATTTGTATTGCAAAATAATGTAATAAATGGGGGATGTTAGCACATAGTTTTTTATTAGCTATTATTATTACATTATTGTTATGCTCAAACTATTATTCGTTAAGCATATATTATTTGGGCTGATTCCTATTTGTGATATCTGCTTCTTACAAGTTATTTTGAGCCCCATTTGTAATATTTATTCAAAATTACATCAATGGAATAAATCCCATATTTATGTGTTTCCTCAGTACAAATATTCTAGTCTCATCATTATTTTAGGTGTAATTCTAACATACTACCTAGTAGTTCACTCCAGATTATAGTTCTAGTAACTAGATTTTATCTTTGTGGACTAACCAAAGATGATCAAATTTTCACTTGTATCTCCTACGAGATAAAAATTATACAGTTTCCAAATAAAATATCTTACTCCATTTATTATCTTATCGTAATATAACATCACATTCATATTTTTCCAAGGGAATCTCATTTCCCATATATTATCATATTTTTCAAGCAATAGCATTTCATCTAATTTTTATGATCAAGGGGTAGTTCTTACAAATATGAGTTTCCAAGTAAGTTCAAGGTTGCAACTCACGACAGTCAACATGACCAATGTATATCTTGTGGATAGGAGTGGTACCACTTCTCCTATTAGGTAATCAAACATACCTCACTTTTTGAAATTCTCTCGTATGTTTCAATAGGAATGTCTTTTTCCCTTCTAGCGAACATCAAGCTAGATCCATGTTAGGTCTCTTTCAACCCATACTTTATGTGAGGTTTCTTTCAACCTAAATATTAGGTATATGCCTTGAATATTAAATGTCCTACCTCATGGATATGACACAAATATTAACTGCAATGCTTAACCATTATCCCATATCACATAATCAGGGTTAAGGGGGTTATCACACAAACCCACATAAACACAAAAATTGTCTACCATTCTTACTTGCTCTCATGATATGAGAGTGGATTTATTTTATCCACACTTGATCAATTCAATATTTTAGTTATCAACTCGTTAAAAGTTTTGGTTTAAGGTTATGTGTACTAAGTATGATTTCTCAGCAATCCTAGTTAACCACATAAAATCCCTTAGACATAATAGCATAATGCTCATTATATAAATTCAAACCTTTTTCTAGAGATTAAATCAACATTGCATTTTCAATAATCTCTAGGGATCAAACATCAAATTATACAAAAACTCTATATGTTCCAAGATCACAGTATCCAAAATTACCTTTCAGTTTTTCCATAGTTGCTTAAGTTTCCAAAATTATTAGACATGGAGGAAAAATATTTGCACATTACTAATCCTTAAACACTACAGTTTATCAGTCATCCATAGGCTAATATTTTATCCTATATGGTGCTCTATGTATAGGTTTTGTACCAGGTATTAGATTGATAGTAAAATTGAATTCTTGATTAGGGGGCATTTACGATATTTCATATATAAAGACATCCTTGAATTCTTGAAGGATGGGAAATTTCACAAATATTTCCTCCTTTTTATCATCCTTAACCTCTTTTACCTTTACCACATATACCATTCCATTTTTTTCCTAATCACCTTCTTAAGTTGCATAGCAGAGATTAATATAGGTTTGAACGTCCCTTGCTCACTATACAACCTAATCCTCTTCTTATTTTCATCAGTGAATTTGACCCATCTCTTCTGAAATTTGATCAAGGCCTTATGGTCCTTCAACCAATAAACCCCTAAAATTATGTCAAAGGCATGTAATGGAGATACATAGAATTACCAAGTGATAGAATTTATGGGTACGGATATTTCTATCAAAGGGTACTATTGGTCTAAAGAGTAGGTCTATCCAGACCTATACTCAACTTTCCACCCTTTTTCCAAAGACTTTGGATTCTATAGCATGTCCTTGACCAAGCTACGAGATATAAAAATATTTGTAGCACCATTGTCGATCAAAACTCTAACATTTTTGTCAAAAAACTTTACCCTGTAAGAGCATAGGGGTCACTTGTCCATCAAGATTCTAATTTCCAGTAGCAACATAAATATGATATCCTTTATTACTTACCTTATGGTTAGTTCCTATACGTCATGGACAATTTCTAGCATAATGAGGTCCCCCACACTCATAGAATCCACCCTTCAAATTATGAGTCAAACCTTAAACTGTTTTTTGCTTGCCTTCAACAAGAGTTGGTTCTACCTAATTCACGGGTTTGGCCTTTTATGTATTGGTAAAGTTTCTATTATTAGATAAAAAATTCTTCTTAAATATTTTTGTTGACTCATCATTTCTTTTACCAAACTTAAAACCTTCTTTATTCCTTTGATTTGGCTCATTATTCCACTTTTTTTTTTGTGGGTCTTGGTAGTTCTTCTTGAATCCTTGGACGAGATTGTTGTTATTTTTGTGATTGTCCTCTGTCTGACAATATTTTTTTGGTAGATAAGATACTATAGCATTAATACCGAGTTTTATAGGTTGACCCAAAACCTTTTACAAAAATCAACCCAGGGTTGTTGATGAACATGTCCTTA
This sequence comes from Wollemia nobilis, assembly GCA_028583015.1. Taxonomy (NCBI): domain Eukaryota; kingdom Viridiplantae; phylum Streptophyta; class Pinopsida; order Araucariales; family Araucariaceae; genus Wollemia; species Wollemia nobilis. The sequence continues at coordinate 1,371,238 of JAQPPZ010003340.1, forward strand.
CTAAGGATCCTATATATGTAAAATCTACATGCCGCCAAAGCCATTACATCCGATAAGGCACATAGCCTATTATAAAAAATAAACTTCCCATACAACATTTTGGGTATACCCCGAGAAAACACACCTGCATCATAATTACAAAAAAATAAATAGACACGGATCCCTTCCTTGAAACTATGGAGAAACAAAAAGCTGCAGACACACATAGCATAGTACTAAAAAAAACTCTCATAAGCTTTGTATTGACAGTTACTCTTAATAATTATTTGGTAATTGCTTTCTTTTGTATATGACATTCTTTGGGACCACATCCCATCTTGGCCAATCATCCTTGGAGAAGTGAACCTACTGGCTATATTTATGGTGGTGGCTATCTGGTGGTTCATGTGGCTCTGGTTCAAAGTCTTATATTGTCATTTCTTTCTTGCCCTGTTATTATCAACCAACCTCAAATTACTAATATGACTAAGAGCCCTGTTATCTGACATGTGATTGTCCCCATTAGTCTTTGTGGTATTTCCAAGTAGCATCCACCAAGAATGACAGCTCGAATAATTTTTATTGTGAGTCCATTTCAAAAAAGAGACGGGAATACTCATAGCCTTTGAACTTATAGTGTCTTATCTATTGGTAAATTTGACTATCATTCTTGGAATTCTTGTTGAATAAGTTCCTCTACTTCACTCGGGACATCGTGTTCCCATTTGAAAAGTCTGTCACCATCGACACCCAAATTGGCCAGCTTATCAGCAACTTTGTTAGCTTCCCGAAAGACATGTTGGGATTTTTTGTCCTGTCTTCCTTAGAAAAGGATCCTAGCCTCTTCAACAATTGTTTTAATCCTCCAAGGAGGTTTTTTCCAATTATTGAGGAGATTTATAACATGCATAGAGTCTCCTTCTACGATAAAATTGCCTTCTAAGTCTTGATTCATTTGAAGGCCTCTCCACATAGCTCTAGCTTCAGCTTCGTTTTTCATCCTTGTTCCCAAATATTCAAAAAATGCAAGCATCATATTCCCATTATGATCTCACACAATACCACTAGCGCTTGCTCTACTAGGATTTTCCTTAGCCACTCCATCAAAATTAAGCTGAAACCAACCCATAGGAGGTGGGGACCAATTAACATTGGCTCTGGGGTTGACTACCCTAGGCACAAACTCATCTAATAAGGTTAATCTTAATGATCTTTGCCTAACAATATAGATCATACACAATTTCTAAATTTGTGGGTTTGAGCATGTTCACAGAGATCCTAAGCTGATGATCTAATCTAGAAAGGAATTTATGCACCTTTATTTTATCATCATTTTCATAAGTCACAATTTAATTAAGGAGTCTAGTGAAGTTCCTATAGTATACATTCACTAACTTCTCCCTTTTCTTTAGCTGAGTAAACTCATCTAGCTTCCTCGTATAGTATTACTCAGTAAGGAATCTCTTTCTAAATGATTTTTCGAACACATCCCACTCATAATGAATTATATTTGTCTTTTTATCCTTGCAATAAGTTTCCCACCATTGCAACCCAGATTTTATCAAAATTTTTGTGAAAAAGACCGTCTTTGTGGTTGAGGAGTAATTTCTCATAGAGAAGTAAATTGCTAGTTCATTTAACCATGATTCAGTAGAATATCCACTTTCCTTTCCTAAAAATTTTCTAACCTTAAAATGCTTCAATTATTTCTCTAATTTAGCATTAATACGAGTCCTAACTGTCTGATTAGGGTTATTTGGTTTTTCCATAACTGCTCCAGTAGGCGCTTCGGGTTCCCTATTGTTATTTTTTTAAATTTCCTTCCTAATAACTTCCAACAAATTGTTCTATCGTGTCAACTACTCTCTATAGGTTGGCATCTCACCTTGCATATTTTAAACCAAATTTGTGAGATTCTCCATCTCCTCAAGGTTTCTTGAACTCTCTCCCACATGACCCTCTCCAAAATTAACCAGACTAGCTAGCCGAGATCTTTGAGGAGGTATCTTTGCTCTACTACCAAGTTTTGGTGGCATAATTCCTGGTTAAAGAGATGTGTTAGTTCACAATATTATACCGAAGTATTATACTAACTAAAGTTTTTAATTAGCTCTAAAGTATTTCTTCTTTCTATATGATGACTTAAGTTTAAAATCAACATATTGAATAAGTAATGAAGAATTTTGGTTTAGAGCTTCAAATGGCAAGTATAATCCCCAAAAGAGCATCAAGTACACTGCTTGAGACCCACATTAGTGGAGGGTTCATCTAGCTCTTCCAATCTGATTTACCAGGGGTTCAACATGGGGTGTAATACTTTCTCATTTTCTACATCCACACCATTTATCTATCTTTACTTTACATATCAAATTTAGAGACATCAAATTTAGAGTTTTATGCCTATCTAATCTAGGCTCTGATACCAACTGTAATAACCCCAAATTACCAAACCAAAACTAACCATCATCATCTTTTTTTTTACAAACTTACATACGTATGAGAGTCTTTTATATATATTTTTCCATTGAATAAGTAGTCACATGAGTTTCCAAGGCTATGCACCACACATGAATCAACTTGATCAGAGTTTATCCATGTGTATGGGAGTGGCCAATGTACCATAATGATCAACGGGAATTTTCTAGTCCATTTCAACTAGAACACTCATTTCTCTTTTTAAGTTTAACTCTAAGTTAAACTAGTCCCAACCATAGGTATCTTTTCAACCTAACCACGGGAATAATTCAACTTAACCATAGGTATATCTCAACCTAACCAAAGGTATCTTTCAACCTAGCTTTAAGTGTATGCCTTGATGACTATTCATTGTTTTCCAATGTTATAAACTTTTTAGGTGTAGTGCTTAATTATCCAACCATACCCCATATGGTTTGTTAAGTAAATCATCCCACCGATTCTCATAGACATATGTTGTCTACCAATTTATCTCATTGACTATTAACTGTTTAGATCTCTTCTTTGTATAATATTTGATATGTTTATGTTCATCCTCTGTTTTCACAGTTATACTCATAGAGTTATAAAGATCCAATTTAACCATTCATACGCAAAGCAACCACTTGAGAATTCAAGTAATATAAATTAGATCAGATAAACAATTTTTTTTCAGAACATAATACTTCAAAGAGGTTTACACTGATTATAGCCTATACAATCAGATATTCAAAAGTTATATTTTGAAAACTTTTTCAATGAATCATAAATCCCTAAAAGCTATTACATAATTTATTTTGTAGAAAGATATTAATGTTACATAAAAAAGCCCCATTGAGTTGAATACAATAACAACTCCTTCTGGTCTTAAAATATCTTTCAAGTTCATCATGTTCTTCAGGAATAGTTACCGCAGTCCAATCAGTACTAGGTGATAGGTTACTCAGGATCAGGATAATCCAAATTACGAACATGCATATCTAACTATAAAATTCCATTTAGTAGTAATCCATAGAATACATATAATTTTTCAGCAACCAAGCATCCAACACAATTCAGGAGTAGGAAATCCCATACTTTCCTAAGAATGAACTTTTCCCATTCCTTTCATCCCATATTTCATCACATAAAAATATGCTCTTAAATCAATACTAATTGCATTCATTGACATGGCTACGGAGAATCCCCATATGTTCTTGAGAAATGCAACCTAGTTACCCATTCTCCCATATTAGACTATGCCATTACAATATTATGTTTCTTAATTTAGCATGCATAATTGTGTAAACATGATTCTATTTGTACAATGCATTGGAATCACAATATGGTGAAATGTACCATTATACAATTTTGTTAGCAAGACTCAAGAGATGTAAGCACCCAAAACTAAAATTTAAACAATCTTGTTCATAACATAAAATCACAATGTCAAAAGAATCCACTACTAGCATCTTTGCTAGATTTAGCCAAAAAAATCCATCATAATCAATCAAAATATCTAAGAGTAGACCAAACTATGTTTACCTCACATTTTCAGAATGGATTATTCCCTTTAATGTAAGTCACTCTAAGCTTCAACGTAGAAATAACTTCTTATGTTGTGACATATACATATATATGTAGCATTGGATTTCAACAAGGAATTTTGTGTCATATTTAAAATTATTTCCTTACATGGGTCAAAAATTTAAAATATACTCAATCTAGTTCATTGTATGATACCCTTGTAATATTTGAAAATGCAAATAATACTTACTCTATTAGAATAGTTGAAAGACCTAGGAATAAATTATTTCTAGACAAAATTTCTTCCTAAAATGAACAAGATAACTATGAAGAACAATGAATTATTCCATCAATAAAATCATTTGTTGATCTTAATAGAGTATTATGATATCATCATTAGTGTGATTCTAAAGGAAAATTATGTAAACTTCTTTGATCATGGTATTCTAGCAAAAAAAATGATCAAGTTGGTTAAAACTAAACCATTCAAGCAATAGGTAAGTATTTAAGGAGATATTATAACGATTAGAAAAATAAGAGGTGATAGAGAAACATCTTAAAGGGGTTATAAACATAATTTGTTTTATAGTTTTAGAATATATTCATCACAATTCTGCACCCTATATCAATTACTTTACAATATCGATGGCCAAATATGTAAGGTATTACTAGATTTGCTAGAATACTATGGTTTTATTTGCTATACTAGTGTTAGAAAATTGAAATGTAAAAGAGGAATACAAGTAGGTTTTAGGTCACATTATCAATGCAACATATAAAAAAAACTTGATGGATTAATTAACAATTTTTTAAGACTTGTATTAAAATGGAATATGGATGTTTTATGTGTGAACTTGTTTGAGTGTCATGATGTTGTAATAACATTAGTTTTTAGAGGAAGAATGTCATCAATGGGAAACATATTTTTCCTTAGTGTACCTATTCAAATAAATAGATACGCATGAGCGTAGTAGTTTACATTATGTAGGAACTTGATACAATATGTAGACACCAAAATCACGTCATATTGAAAAGAATCCCTAAATCAACCTCTTTGGGACCATATAACTCACTCTAGGTTGTCTTAGGCCTAAAGTAGTGGTTTTTACCATTTAAATAGGGACTTTTGCCTTTGTAACCCTTGGCCACTCAAGCCCTTTCCTACACTTAGCTCTCGGTCACCATATGGCCACCCTTCCACAATATGACATTAGGTGCATGCATGAACTAACATTGGTTTAAAATAATGTAGGGACACCTCATCACCCCCCTCACCTTACCCCAAAGGCTATAAATATCCCTCTCATTTGAGAGGAAAGTATATAATGAGATGAAAAATAGAGGAGAGGATATTGAGAGGTCTAAAATGAGTGAATGCTATTGTTATGCTACTTGGATATTTATGCATGTATGTGAATGCTCATTATCCATTTATATTTGCATTAACCATTTTCTAGTTGCATATATCATCTTTTTTTTATCTATCTTAAAATGTTCCTTTAAACCTTTTTTTCTATTTTGCATGTGTGTAGGTTTTAGATTCAAGGATTCCAGGTTCCAAGTTCAAGATCACATCGATTTTATGCTCCCAGATCCAAAGATATAGATCCATTATGGTGGTCATGATAAAATTACCTCCCACTTTGAGTGTAGAAAAAAGAAGATCACGACACCATATTTCATTGTAAAAAGAGGATCATCTCCATTGGTGGTTGGATTGTAAAAATGTCATTTTCAAAAGGGATCTATTGTAACTGAGAGTTTAATTTCAATATAATAAAAGAGTTTTTGTTTTTGCATGGTGTTATTTTTTTTTTTTGCATTCTTGGAAAAATTTGCATTTAGCATTAAGAAGAAATCCACATTGAATGATTTGTATTATATTTGACATTTTAACGATGAACTAGTCTTGGACTATGGAAAAAGGTGGCGAGTAGTCATATCCAAATTACCTTTCGCCTTGCATATAACTGAGCTCACTCAATTATTCACAAATATTTATTCAAAATAGATTTCATTGTTGTTACAACTCCAACAATATCAAGCCTTTGAGGAAGCTTTAGCTCAGGACAAGGTCAGAGAGGATGTCAAGATTCAGGAAGGGGAGCTCAAAATTAGAAAGAATGAATGGAACAAAAATTTGAAAGGCAACCAAGTTCAACAAAAACCCGTAGTGGTTAATCAAGTTGTCTTAAATGTTCTAAGTCCTGCAATGTCTAATCCACCACAACCAAATAATTATCAAGCCCAACCCCCTCCTGTGCAGTATAAGCATCCCCAACAAAATCAGGGGCAAAGTCAACAAAACCCTTTACCTCAAAATTATATGCCATTACTTGAGTCTTTGGCATCCCTCAATTATGCAAGGTCAATTTTATCAACTTGCCATATATCCTCCCCTTAGACCCTAACAAGCCCAAACCAAAGTGGTATCGAGAGGATTATTAATGTGCTTATCATCGAGTAAATGGACATGACATTCAATCATGTATCAATTTCAAGAACATAGTACAAGATATGCTTAACAAGAATGAAATCCAAATCACTAATCCTCTTGTCAACAACAATCAACAGATGGGCATATTTAAGGATCCATTGCATACACATGAGGTACCTACAAGTCAAATCTCGTAGGTTAATGAAATCCATATAGCCCCTCTCATGCATGGGTTTTTTGGGATGATCAATATTGTGACACGAAATAAGAGAACTCAGAATGCACCACCTACAGCTCCAATAAATATCCCTTCCACATCACAATCTTAATCGTCAATAAATCCTACCTCAAGTCCGCTAGCTCATCTAGTGGTAACTATTATAAGTAGGCTTACTCAGAGCCTATGAACTACATCAACCAAACTTTCCATGTATGAGCTAATACAATAGTCATACCCACATCGTGAAGCTCTAATGGACATTTTAAAGTTTGTTGAATTGCAAAACTAGGATCCCAACTTATTTGTTAATTTTTTTGGGTATATTCAACATTGTAGAGAGCCTATCATTACATTTCATGATCATGAGATCAAGGTAACTCCCACTAATGAGCCCAAGTCCCCACTGCACATAATTGCTAGTGTGAATTAAATTTTGTACAAGTGGGTGGTGATATATATAGGTTACTCAATCAATATCATAACAAATGATGTTCTAGAGCACCTTAGCCTCCTAACCTCACATGTCATATCATCTACATTCATCCTTTTATAATTTAATGATGATTTATGCTCCACCATTGGCACAATAGTCCTTCCTACTCAGGTTGGGCTAAAGACTATTCCGACATAGTGCCATGTCTTGGAGGGTGTAATGCATTATAATATATTTTTGTGAGGGCCTTGCATGTGATATATGAAATGTGTCCCAACCATTTTGCATCAATGTCTCAAATACATACATGAGGGGTAAGTGCATGTGGTTCATGCTGATATCGAGCCCTTCAAGTATTTTAGTGTGGTTCATAACCCACAAGAGGCTACCTTTCCATCCATACATTTGTATATCAAATCAAATTATACCGTTAATATTCTAGATCTGGTGCCGCATTACACCATTAAAACATCCCCATCCATGCAATTGCCATCTGTTTCACCCAATATTCATTCTTTCTTCCCGAATCCTTCGAGTAAGCAGCAGTTGAAGGGACTAATCAAGGAGATTCCTCCCTCCATTTCCACCATTGTAGCAGAATATGCTCCAACTCCTATGGACTTATGGAGGCATCGAATCAAGCCATACATCCTTTATCATCCTCCACCCCACCACAAGTCACAATTCATTTGGCCAATCTTGGATTCACTAATTATTTGGTACAAAATGTTATATTTACTCCACTCATTGATTCCGCACAAGACATGGGCAGGCCTTTCTTGCCACCAGTACCTATTGGTACCATTGTACCCATGGTGTTCCCCCAAAATAATATAAATTTTATCTATGGGGGCCTTTTTGAATCCACCAGTTTGACACCTATGGTGGTAGAAAATGTTGAACCATTTTCTAGGAATGTCACTTATATTTCAAACCTATATTTTGCCCTGCAATAATTTCATCACTGCCATTGGCATGGGAATGATCTTGGTCGGTTTGAATAGGGTTTTTGGATTCCTTACCAACCATAGTATCAACTTCTTACACACAAATTTGGCCTAGGATAATCTGTGTGTGTGCCATATGATCTCCTTGCAGATTTCCTCTAACGCCTAACCTTGGGTTTTGAGGATGAAATCAATGAGAATAATTACAGTGATCCAAAATATTTTTATCTTTTAGGAGACCATATCCCTATTACCATAATTTTTGTCTAGCTTCCTAACTTCCTAAATGATACATCTAAAGAGTATGAGGATGAGATAGAACTTGCGTACCTCGACCTCGCCATAGTCAATAGCCTTCTAATTTTACCAATGAGGTATCCGAAGAACCTGAGGACGTGATGAACTTAGCCTATTTAGGACCTACCCACATGTAGTGGATTGGTGACCAAATTAGTATGAATTCTTGTTTTTTCTCTAATAGAGAATATAGCAGTAGTTGGATTCCTGATATAGAAAGAGAGGATGATTGGCTTGAAGAGCGTTGTGGATCCACTCAAGATCAAAATGATATATCAATTTATTCCTCTTACCATGAGTCTAATGTAATATCCATTGCATCAGACATCTCATAGGATGCAACAACAGTTATTGCTCCTATCAATGATCTTGAGTAATTCTACCTTCGTTTGTTCCCTATGGAGATACCCATTTTTCCACATCTATGACCTCCATAAGATTTTATCATTTTAGCTCCTCCTAAGTTTCATCTAGTCATACAACTTCTACCTTAGCCACCTTTCATGCATATGAGGCCACCCAATTTTGATAGGCTCCATACACCTATGAATGGAAATCATCCACCCTCCATCAATATTATTTCCATTGACCTAACCACGCCACTTCATAATCTCAATGACCTTTCAAAATAATTACACCTCAACCATGAGGCCATCGATTTTGATCATGCTAAAATTCCCCTATCACCCTCAAAGTTCTTCCCTTGTGAAGAGATGTTACTATAATAACCCCAAATTACCCAACCAAAACTAACCATCATCATCATTTTTTTACAAACTTACATACGTATGAGAGTTCTTTATATATATTTTTCCATTGAATAAGTAGTCACCCGAGTTTCCAAGGCTATGCACCACACAGGAATCAACTTGATCAGAGTTTATCCATGTGTATGGGAGTGGCCAATGTCCCATAATGATTAGTGGGAATTTTCCAGTCTGTTTCAACCAGAACGCTCATTTCCCTTTTTAAGTTTAACTCTAAGTTAAACTAGTTCCAACCATAGGTATCATTTCAACCTAACCATGGGTATCATTCAACTTAACCATAGGTATCTTTCAACCTAACCAAAGGTATATTTCAACCTAGCTTTAAGTGTATGCCTTGATGACTATTCATTATTTTCCAATGATATAATATTTTTAGGTGTAGTGCTTAACCAGCCAACCATACCCCATATGGTTTGTTAAGGGAATCATCCAACCGATTCTCATAGACATATGTTGTCTACCACTTTATCTCATTGACTATTAACTATTTAGATCTCTCATTTGTATAATCTTTGATATGTTTATGTTCATCCTATGTTTCCACATTTATACTCAAAGAATTATAAATATCCAATTTAACCATTCATACTCAAAGCAACCACTTGAGAATTCAAGTAATATATATTAGATCAGGTAAAAAATTTTTTTTTAGAACATAATACTTCAAAGAGGTTTACACTGATTATAGCCTATACAATCAGATATTCAAAAGTTACATTATGAAACCTTTTTCAATGAATCATAAATTCCTACAAGCTATTACATCATTTCTTTTGCAGAAAGCTCTTAATGTTACAAACAAAAGCCTCATTGAGTTGAATACAATAACAACTTCTTTTGGTCTTCAACTCTCTTTCAGGTTCATCAGGTTCTTCAGGAATAGTTGTCGCAGTCCAACCAGTACTAGGTGATAGGTTACTCGGGATCAGGACAATCCAAATTATGAACATGCATATCTAACTACAAAATGCCATGCAATAGTAATCCATAGAATGCATACAGTTTTTCAGCAACCAAGCATCCAACACAATTCAAGAGTAGGAAATCCCATACTTTCCTAAGAATGAACTTTTCCCATTCCTTTCATCCCATATTTCATCACACAAAAAATATGCTCTTAAATCTATACTAACTGCATTCATTGACATGGCTATGGAGAACCCCCATATGTTCCCGAGAAATGCAACCTAGTTACCCTTTCTCCCATATTAGACTATGCCATCACAATATTCTGTTTCTTAATTTAGCATGCATGATTGTGTAAACATGATTCTATTTGTACAATGCATTGGAATCACAATATGGTAAAATGTGCCATTATACAATTTTGTTACCAAGACTCAAGAGACATAAGCACCCATAAATAACATTTAAACAATCTTGTTCATAACATAAAATCACAATGTCAAAAGAATCCACTACTAGCATCTTTGCTAGATTTGGCCAAAAACATCCATCATAATCAATCAAACTCTCTAAGAGTAGACCAAACTATGTTTACCACATATTTTCAAAAAGGATTATTCCCTTTAATGTAAGTCACTCTAAGTTTCAACCTAGAAATAACTTCTTATATTGTGACATATACATATATATGTAGCATTGGATTTCATCAAACAATTTTGTGTCATATTAATATTGTTCATGACTAGAGATATTCATAGACTCACGAACATTTCAAAACTTTATACCATAAATGGACAAGCTACCCATATAAATTTTCCTTGGGTAAACTTAAACTTCTTTTTTTTTTAATAACAAATCCAAGTTTATTAAACTTCTAGTAATAGTTGTACATGTTTATTAAACATTAAAATTGTACATGTTTATTAAACATTAAATTTAAATATTTATTAAACATTAAATATGTACATGTTTATTAAACATTAAATTGTACATGTTTATTAAACATTAAAGTTGTACATGTTTATTAAAAATTAAAGTTGTACATGTTTATTAAACATTAAAGTTATCCATTAAATTAAAGTTGTAATTTACCAAAAATCAATATCATTTTAGGATTTTATAGGACAACGACTACATACAATCTACATCACGTAAAATCTCTCTCTAAAACCCAACCCAAGTTAAATTGGAAGTCCCTTGCACTCATCGAACAAGACCAAGGTTTCAACGTTTATCCAGAGGATGCATTGCATCCCATCCGAAAGACGTCGTTCGAGAAATTTCTAATGAAGGCATCGACCAAAGCATCTACATTTTTTATTATGACACACCCCCTCTAGATGGAAAACAAATCTAAACATCACCAATGACCTTCATATCTACAAATAGAGTGATTATTGTCCCTCATCCCACAACCAGATCACTTAGTTTATGACATGGCTATCCAAAATGTACTACATAGGGCATGAGAGTCCTATAATGGGGCTTGAGCATTCTTATCGAAGGTAAACCTGCGCTCAAGATCATGGAATAGGGCTTCTTAAATATAAAACTTGAGACCACTCTATTTCTAACACATTCAAGAGTCACTCTTCTTTATTTTTATTTTTAGAATAAAACCTAGACTTAGCCCATGTGCCTACTATACGTAAGCTTCCACCTTACCCATACAAGCTCACATCAAGTCATATTCAATTTTATAAGTTTCTTTATAAAATGGTCCATTAAACTTGAAACCTCTAAATTTATTTAGAAGAACATTTTTACATAAAGCTAATGCAAACCATGTTTTCAGACAAGAATCCTCACAAATTGCAGAACAACAACAATCTTATACTCAAAGATTTTTTGTATACTCCATTAAACCCTTTATCCCTTACAATAGTAAGGCTACTTCTATATTATCTCTTCATTCCTTAATCAAGCATACTTATTATCTATAGGGTATCTAGAATTCATAATCCTGACCTGGATCTTTCACTGACTTCCTTTGTCCCAAGCTCTAGCAAGACCCCCAGTTCTTTGTCCCACATGACTTCTTTTTTTCTTCAAACAAAGTAACGAGGCGAGGAAAGCTAAGGTAAATCATGAGGCCCTTCTAGTTTTTGATCTGAGTAAAACCCGAAGAGCATACTCCCTAGGAACCTCTAGATTTCCAAAACCAATTTGCAAAAAATGTGAGACTTTTGGTTTTGATCCAATTTCTATTGGAGAGCATACTCCCTGATCTCACTCCACAAATATCATTATGTCCATGCCTTCCCAAATGCCTCTATTTATAATGGAACTCACCCTCCCCCCATAACCATTATTTTATTATTAAAAATTGTTGAAGATGAGCCCATCATAAATGTTGTCTAGAAATTGGAGTTAGTTTGACTTTGAAAACGAGGTGGTCCAATCACAACCCAACACATACCAATTCTTCAACTAATATTTTCTTCATTGCTAAGTAACTAATTAATTAACTTAATTAATCACAATTAACTTGTAACTAATCTAGGGACAAAATAGCACTAGATTTAATGCTTCTTTAATGTTGTCCACTAATCAAGCTTAACACAAATTAAAGATCTTAATTAACCAAGTAAACCAATCTTAGCAATTAATTTCTCAACTAACTAAGGAGACAAAGAAACATTCAAGTAAATGCCTTAAATGCCACTAACAATTTATATTTAGCAACAAATTCTCCTAGTTTAGCCAAGCATACTTTATCTATTTTTATTTCATAATTACCTCTATGAAATCAAAACCTTAAGCTATATAATGCAAACACAAAGTAGGGTAAAAATTGGGATGTTACATACTCCCCCCATAGGCTAAACACAATCCTCTGTGTTTCGTTCCCAAGGTTAGTCAATTGCATTTCATTCATCACAAAGAACAAATCAAGCATTGAGCTAATATATCTTTTTGCAACCACATTCAAATCATGCAATCTTTTATGCAAGCTAATCATGCAAACCCCATTTCCACACTATTATTTTTCTTGTGGTTGGCATTTTTAAGATAGTCAACTATCACCATTCCACTAGGAGACTAGTCTAGGACATCACGGTCCAATAGTGTAGTCAGGGTGATGTGAGGGCAATTTTTTTTAATACCCTCTGGATTGTCTTTGTCATCCTTTCCCTTTTTCCAGTTCCCCATTCCTGGTGGTTGAGAAAATCCTTCTTTCAAATGAGAAGAACAACCTCTCCCACCTGACGAGTGTATGGACCTAAAATGCAGTAAACAAACATCAATAGTACCATGTGCTAAAAAGATAAAGTACTTATACTGCATAATCATGTTTCAATTTTACATAATAATATCCATTATTTCATCAAGCATCATCAAAATTTAGTCAATCCATACATAGCATAATAAAATCCATCAGTCCACTTAGTTTGCATAAGTATCCATCATGCTATCACAAAGTCAGACATTGAAGCATCTATCAATGCATCACAAAAGAGCATCGTCATAACAATACCATAAAATATTTTCTTAAAGATAAGGTGAAATCATATTTCCATAATAATTTAGACATTGCAAGTCTAATTATCGATAGGTTTAGCAAAATCTCATACCAAGGAGTTTTCAACCTACCAATTTTACAATCCTTAACATATGTTAAGCTTATGGAAATTAGATTTCAGAAAGGACATAATCTTAATTTCACACATCCTACTTCAAGATACTCTTATATCCTGAATTTATCTTTGTGATGATTCTCAGTTTCTATTACCAATACATCATCTCGGATGTCACCTGGTATTCATTTTTAGCCAATCTATGGACTAATCTACTATTTTTACACCTTACAAGATTCAAATGTCAAGTACAAACCTCAAAAGAGCCCCAAGTCTATTGCTTAAGACTCATCATGCTTCGATTGTGCCCCTCTGATTCACTAGTGATACAATAGTGGGAGGATAAAATACTCGAGCATGTGAAATATTGAGTGTAATTTTCACCATATTAGCATTTGTTGTGACTTTCTTAGTCCAAATTTACTCTAAGTAAGACATCACACCAAGTGCATTATCATCCATTGATAATATTGGTGACCACAATTATGCCAACTAAAGTGTCATTTATGGCATTTGAACATGATCTTATCAACTTAATGAGAGGGTCCCATACTCCTCTCTAGAATAAATCCCTGATTTATTTTTTCCTCAATACAAATTTTCTAGTCTCATCATCATTTTAGGTGTAATTCTAACATACTACCTAGTAGTTCACTCCAGATTATAGTTCTAGTAACTAGATTTTATCTTTGTGAACTAACCAAAGATGATCAGATTTGCACTTGTATCTCCTACGAGATACAAATTATACAGTTTCCAAAGAAAATATCTTACTCCATTTCTTATCTTATCGCAAGATAACATCCCATTCATATTTTTCCAAGGGAATCTCATTTCCCATATATTATCATACTTTTCAAGCAATAGCTTATTCATCTAATGTTTATGATCAAGGGGTAGTTCTTATAAATATGAGTTTCCAAGTAAGTTCAAGGTTGCAGCTCACAAGAGTCAACATGGCCAATGTCTATCTTGTGGATAGGAGTGGTACCACTTCTCCTATTAAGGCCAGTGGGTAATCAAACATACCTCACTTTTGGGAATTCTCCCATCTGTTTCAATAGGAATACCTTTTTCCCTTCTAGCCAACATCAAGCTAGATCCATGTTAGGTCTCTTTCAACCCGTACATTATGTTAGGTTTCTTTCAACCTAAACATTAGGCGTATGCCTTGAATATTAAATGTCCTACCTCATGGATATGACACCAATATTAACTGCAATGCTTAACCATCATCCCATATCACACAATGGGGGTTAAGGGGGTTATCACACAAACCCACATAGACACAAAAATTGTCTACCATTCTTACTTGCTCTCACGATATGAGAGTGGATTCATTTTATCCACACTTGATCAATTCAATATTTTAGTTATCAACTCATAAAAAGTTTTGGTCTAAGGTTATGTGTACTAAGTATGATTTCTCAGCAATCCTAGTTAACCACATAAAATCCCTTAGCCATAATAGCATAATGCTCATTATAGAAATTCAAACTATTTTCCAGAGATTAAATCAACATTGCATTTTCAATAATCTCTAGGGATCAAACATCAACTTATACAAAAACTCTATATGTTCCAAGATCACAGTATCCAAAATTACCTTTCAGTTTTTCCTTAGTTGCCTAAGTTTCCAAACTTATTAGACATGGAGGAAAAATATTTGCACATTACTAACCCTTAAACACTACTCTTTACCAGTCATCCATAGGCTAAGAGTTTATCCTATATGGTGCTCTATGTATAGGTTCTGTACCGGGTATTAGATCGATAGTAAAATCGAATTCTCGCTTAGGGGGCATTTTTGGTATTTCAGATGTAAAGACATCCTTGAATTCTTGAAGGATGGAAAATTTCTCAGATATTTCCTCCTTTTTATCATCCTTAACCTCCTTTACCTTGACCACATATACCATCCCATTTTTTCCTAATCACCTTCTTAAGTTGCATAGCAGAGATTAATATAGGTTTGAACGTCCCTTGCTCACTATACAACCTAATCCTCTTCTCGTTCTCATTAGTGAATTCGACCCATCTCTCCTGAAATTTGACCAAGGCCTTGCGGTCCTTCAACCAATCAACCCCTAAAATTATGTCAAAGGCATGTAATGGAGATACATAGAGTTACCAAGTGATAGAATTTGTGGGTAGGGAGATTTCTATCAAGGGATAATATTGGTCTACGGAGTAGGTCTGTCCAGACCCATACTCGACTTTCCACCCTTTTTCCAAAGACTTTGGATTCTCTGGCATGTCCCTGACCAAGCTACTAGAGATAAAACTATCCGTAGCACCACTGTCTATCAAAACTCTAACATTTTTGTCAAAAAACCTTACCCTGTAAGAGCATAGGGGTCACTTGTCCATCAAGATTTTGATTTCCAGTAGCAACATAAATCCGGTGTCCTTTATCGCTTACCTTCTGGTTAGTTCCTGTACATCATGGATAGTTTCTGGCATAATGAGGTCCCCCACACTCATAGCATCCAACCTTCAAATTCTGAGTCGAACCTTGAACTAATTTTTCCTTACCTTCAGCAGGAGCTGGTTCTACCTGATTCACGGGTTTGGCCTTTTCCACATTGGTAAAGTTTCTATCCTTAGACTAAAACTTCTTAAATATTTTTGTTGACCCATCATTTCTTTTACCAAACTTAAACCCTTCTTTATTCCTTTGATTTGGCTCATTATTCCACTTTATTTTCTGTGGGTCTTGGTAGTTCTTCTTGAATCCTTGGATGGGATTGTTGTTCTTTTTGTGATTGTACTCTGCTTGACAAGCTAGATCATATGCAATTTCTAAATTGGTGGGTTTGAACATGTTGACAGAGATC
Source organism: Wollemia nobilis (assembly GCA_028583015.1). Taxonomy (NCBI): domain Eukaryota; kingdom Viridiplantae; phylum Streptophyta; class Pinopsida; order Araucariales; family Araucariaceae; genus Wollemia; species Wollemia nobilis. The sequence continues at coordinate 1,387,602 of JAQPPZ010003340.1, forward strand.
CTAAGCTGATGATCTAATCCAGAAAGGAATTGATGCACCTTCATTTTATCATCATTTTCATAAGCCAAAATGTACTTAAGGAGTCTAGTGAAGTTCCTATAGTATACATCCACTGACTGCTCCCTTTGCTTTAGCTGAGTAAACTCATCTAGCTTCCTGGCGTAGTATTGCTTAGTAAGGAATCTCTTTCTAAATGCTTTTTTGAACATGTCCCACTCACAATGAATTATGTTTATCTTTTTATCCTTGTAGTAAGTTTCCCACCATTCCAACCCAACTTCTATCAAAAGTCCTGTGACAAAGACTATCTTTGTGGTTGAGGAGTAATTTCTCATAGAGAAGTAAATTGCTAGTTCATTTAACCATGATTCGGTAGAATCTCCACTTTCCTTTCCTAAAAATTTTCTAACCTTAACATGCTTCAGGTCTTTCTCTAATTCGGCATTAATACGAGTTCTAACTACCTGATCAGGGTCATTTGGTTCTTCCATAACTGCTTCAGCAGGTGCTTCGGGTGCCCTATTATTATTTCTCTAAATTTCCTCCCTAAGAACTTCCAACAAATTGTTCTATCATGTCAACTGCTCTCTGTAGGTTGACATCTCACCTTGCATATTCTAAACCAGATTTGTGAGATTCTCCATCCCCTCAAGGTTTCCTGAACTCTCTCCCACATGACCCTCTCCAAAATTATCAAGACTAGCTAGCCGAGATCTTCGAGGAGGCATCTTTGCTCCACTACCAAGTTTTGGTGGCATAATCCCTAGTTAAAGAGATGCGTTAGTTCATAATATTATACCGAAGGCTTATACTAACTAAAGTTTTTTGTTAGCTCTAAAGTATTTCTCCTTTCTATATGATGACTTAAGTTGAATATCAACATCTTGACTAAGTAAGGAAGAATTTTGGTTTAGAGCTTCAAATGGCAAGTACGATCCCCAAAAGAGCATCAAGTACACCGCTTAAGACCCATGTTAGTGGAGGGTTCATCTAGCTCTTCCAATCTGATTCACCAGGGGTTCAACATGGGGGGCAAGACTTGCTCATTTTCTACATCCACACCATTTCTCTATCCTTACTTTACATATCAAATTTAGAGACATCAAATTTAGAGTTTTGCGCCTATCTAACCTAGGCTCTGATACCAACTGTAATAACCCCAAATTACCCAACCAAAACTAACCATCATCATCATTTTTTTTACAAACTTACATACGTATGAGAGTATTTTATATATATTTTTCCATTGAATAAGTAGTCACCTGAGTTTCCAAGGCTATGCACCACACAGGAATCAACTTGATCAGAGTTTATCCATGTGTATGGGAGTGGCCAGTGTCCCATAATGATCAACGAGAATTTTCCAGTCTATTTCAACCAGAACGCTCATTTCCCTTTTTAAGTTTAACTCTAAGTTAAACTAGTTCCAACCATAGGTATCTTTCAACCTAACCATATACATTCAACTAACCATTCATCCCAACCATAGGTATCTTTCAACCTAACTTTAAGTATATGCCTTGATGACTATTCATTATTTTCCAATGATATAATATTTTTAGGTGCAGTGCTTAACCAACCAACCATACCCCATATGGTTTGTTAAGGGAATCATCCAACCGATTCTCGTAGACATATGTTGTCTACCACTTTATCTCATTGACTATTAACTATTTAGATCTCTCATTTGTATAATCTTTGATATGTTTATGTTCATCCTGTGTTTCCACATTTATACTTATAGAATTATAAAGATCCAATTTAACCATTCATACTCAAAGCAACCACTTGAGAATTCAAGTAATATATATTAGATCAGGTAAACAATTTGTTTTCAGAACATAATACTTCAAAGAGGTTTACACTGATTATAGCCTATACAATCAGATATTTAGAAGTTACATTATGAAACCTTTTTCAATGAATCATAAATTCCTACAAGCTATTACATCATTTCTTTTGCAGAAAGCTCTTAATGTTACAAACAAAAGCCTCATTGAGTTGAATACAATAACAACTTCTTCTGGTCTTCAACTCTCTTTCAGGTTCATCAGGTTCTTCAAGAATAGTTGTCGTAGTCCAACCAGTACTAGGTGATAGGTTACTCGGGATCAGGACAATCCAAATTATGAACATGCATATCTAACTACAAAATGCCATGCAACAATAATCCATAGAATGCATACAATTTTTCAGCAACCAAGCATCCAACACAATTCAAGAGTAGGAAATCCCATACTTTCCTAAGAATGAACTTTTCCCATTCCTTTCATCCCATATTTCATCACACAAAAAATATGCTCTTAAATCTATACTAACTGCATTCATTGACATGGCTACGGAGAACCCCCATATGTTCCCGAGAAATGCAACCCAATTACCCTTTCTCCCATATTAGACTATGCCATCACAATATTCTGTTTCTTAATTTAGCATGCATGATTGTGTAAACATGATTCTATTTGTACAATGCATTGGAATCACAATATGGTAAAATGTGCCATTATACAATTTTGTTACCAAGACTCAAGAGACATAAGCACCCAAAAATAACATTTAAACAATCTTGTTCATAACATAAAATCACAATGTCAAAAGAATCCACTACTAGCATCTTTGCTAGATTTGGCCAAAAACATCCATCATAATCAATCAAACTCTCTAAGAGTAGACCAAACTATGTTTACCACATATTTTCAAAAAGGATTATTCCCTTTAATGTAAGTCACTCTAAGTTTCAACCTAGAAATAACTTCTTATATTGTGACATATACATATATATGTAGCATTGGATTTCATCAAATATTTTTGTGTCATATTAATATTGTTCATGACTAGAGATATTCATAGACTCACGAACATTTCAAAACTTTATACCATAAATGGACAAGCTACCCATATAAATTTTCCTTGGGTAAACTTAAACTTTTTTTTTATTTAATAACAAATCCAAGTTTATTAAACTTCTAGTAATAGTTGTACATGTTTATTAAACATTAAATTTATCCATTAAATTAAAGTTGTACATGTTTATTAAACATTAAAGTTGTACATGTTTATTAAACATTAAAGTTGTACATGTTTATTAAACATTAAAGTTGTCCATTAAATTAAAGTTGTACATGATAAAAGAAGGATAGGGTTTTTTTAAAGGAGGAATGGAGGAGCAGAGTAGTAATGGAGGAAACATACGAGGTACAGAGGTTGCTAGTGGGAACCTCGAATAGGAAGCAGGTGAGGATCCAGAGGCAAGTAAAACTTTTGTAGCAAGAAAGGGATAAGATTTCCTTTTTGAGCAATTTTAAAAGGTCAGAGGGACTGATCCTCCAAAAAAATACCCTGATAAAGGGTCCCAGTTGGGGGCAGGGGATCCTAGGGCACGACTAAATTTTTTGGAGACGTTAAATGGGTAAATAAGGGTGCCCTTTGAACTATCATCCTCTTTAGTGGGAAAATTATTGGGCGGGAGGCCGGATATAGAGATAATACAATCTTGGGCTCTGACCAAATGAAAAATTGTAGGAATCTTAGAGATAGTGGCCCTATCTAGGGGTTTCTTTACCATAAGGCTCAACAACAAAGAGGATGCACATCGCATACTTATAGGAGGACCCTGGTTTCTAGGGAAACGTAGCCTATTTTTGAGGTAATGGGGAGAGGATTTTGACCCTGAGAAGAAAAACATCAACATGACACCCATATGGGTTTGCTTACCTAACCTTCCATTTTAGTTTTTCAATGAATATTGGCTCCAAGGAATAGCTAGAGCCATAGGGGAGCTAGTAGCCATAGATCACCCAACCAGGGCGAGGACCAGAATGACGCATGCCAGGATCTATGTGAATGCAAATCTGGACTCTAAACTTCCTTCCTTTGTAGAACTGGGGTATGGTGAACTCCTAAGAAAGCAACCGGTGGAATATGAGAATAAGTTAACATTTCGTATCGAGTGCAGAACTCAAGGTCATTTCAGAAATCAATGCCCGACTCTAGCAACGAAAAGATAAGCCATGAATAAAGTACAAGATGGAAAGGTAAATGGAAGAGGGTTCCCAGAAACCAAGGAAGGCGAGGACCCCCAAAATTTGGAGGATATAGGCCAACCAAAAATAGTCAAGGGAATCAAGATCCAACAACCCAATCCAAGCTCAAGGAGAAAGGAAAACAATAATGTGAAGAAAGCCAGGAACACCAGGTATGTCCTAAGGGGCTTAGCTTTAACAAATTTGAAATATTAGCTAATTTAGAAATAGAAAAGGGAACTAGTGTTGAAGAGGATCCCCATATCATGCTCCCTATAACCCTTGAGTCCCCATCCAAGTCAGGTCCATCCACAACTACTCCAAAATATCCCAAAAAACCCTCTTAACAAGAAAAATGAGAATCCTGGATTCTTTAGTCAGAATATCGAGGGTGTGGAGTCAAGAATTGATTTCGTAGAATCAATCGGTTTGATAGGATCTTCCACCCCTGTTTTGCAACAAATTATTCCATATCAAGACAGCCCAAGGCAAACGGGATCCACAATGAGAAGTCCAACGGATAAGGATCCAAAGTTAGGTGAGATCAGCCAGAACTTAGAGGAGGATGAGGATAGAGATGAAACCCTTCAAGGGGAAAGGGGATCGAGTCCAAGTCTACAACAATACATACCTCCCCATTTTAGCCCAAAATAGACTAGAAGCACAACTAAGTCTCCAATTGACTATGGAAGTGAAAAAAGAGAGGGAGAATGTCAGTTGCAGAGCACTACAGACTCAGGATTAACAATGAAATTGCTAATGGGAAATAGAGAACACTATTACAACAAGCTATCCCTAGTCATGATGATAGAAAAACCGACAAACCCCCTCCAACCCAAGGAAGGGGGAGAGGAAAAAACACTAAGCAGTCTAGATGAAGGTACTCTCATGGAATGTGAGAGGCCTAAATGGCCCACCAAAGCAAAGGGTGGTAAAATCAATAAGGAAAGAGTACAATCCAACTATAATTTTTCTTCAAGAAACAAAAACTGATGTAGTACAATCAGAGTTAATAGCTAGAAGGATTTGGAAGCAAGGGGAAGTGGCTTTCCAATAGGCGAGAGGAGCATCAGGAGGTCTCATGGCTATGTGGGATCCACACAAATTAGAAGGCAGTGTCATCCAGGCTGATGATAGAGTCCTTAGTTTGCTATTCCATGATATTGACAATAACAAATCTTGAATCATGTCAAATTTGTATGCTCCAACCTCAGCTTAGGGATGTTTAGAGCTATAGGAGCACCTAAGACATCTGAATGAAGCTTTCAATAACATTCCTTGGGTGATTGCGGGTGATTTTAATACATCGTTATATACTTCTGATAAAAAGGAAGGATCACGGTTACCATCTAGGAGTATTGAAGAATTCAATGAATTCATTAACATAAATGAGTTGATGGATGTCAAGCTAAAAGGGTCCAACTTTAATTGGAGCAATCAAAGGATAGGCATCCAGTTGATTCAAGAGAGGTTGGACAGAGTCCTCCTTTCCAAGGAGGCTATTCCAACCTTTGGTGATTCTATGTTGCAAGCCCTTCCCAAAAGTGCATCAGACCATAGTCCCATCATGTTTGAAGTTATTCAAGGCAACCCTTTCAAAAAACCTTTCAGGTTTCAATCAATGTGGACAAAACATCCAAAGTTGAGGGAACAGGTTAAAGGGTGGTGGCAACAACCTATTCAAGGAAGTTCTTCCTTCAAATTGGCTCAGAAACTGAAGAAAGTAAAATATAACCTTAGAATCTGGAACAAAGAAGTTTTGGAAATATTTTTGAGAACAAAAAAGTGGTTTGTGAGAAACTAAAGGTGATAGAGAGCAAGATCCAAAATGGAATCTATGATGAGGCTACCAGGTCTGAAGAAAAGGAAACTCTTTGTGAATTTCACAACATCCTGGCCTGCGAGGAGATGTATTGGAGGTAAAAATCCAGAGCCCTTTGGTTGAAGGAAGGTGATGCCAATTCAAAAAAATTCCACATAACCACCTTGAGGAATAGGAGCAATAACAATATTAGGAACCTAACCAAATATTATGGTTCTTTAACTCAAGATATTTAGGACATAAGGAATGAAGCAGTTGACTACTTTAGTTTCCTACTGGGTGAAGAAACTCACTATCAAGTAGAAGCCAAGGAGTCACTCCTCCAATTCATACCCCACCTTATAGACAATGCCACCAATGATTCACTCATGGCACCTTTTTCTGATGAGGAGATCAAAGAGGCTCTGTTCAGTATGGAAGCCGATAAGGCTCCTGGCCCGGATGGATTTCCACCTCATTTCTATCAAGAGTTTTGGGATATTGTGGGTGTCGAGGTGAGGGCAACTATTAGGGAGTTCCAAACTTCTACTCATATTCCTAGGGGCTTCAATTCCACCTTCATAGCTCTGATTCCCAAAAGCACAGCCCCAAATACTATGGCAGATTTCAGACCGGTAAGTTTGTGTAATGTGTCCTACAAAATCCTTACAAAAGCTATTGCTAACCGAATGAAGGAAATCTTACCTGTTATCATTGATGCTAGCCAGGGAAGTTCAGTTCAAGGTAGATCAATTCTATATGGAGTGATTACTGTTCATGAAGCTCTCCACACTACAACACAAACCAAGAAGGCAACCATGGCGTTAAAATTGGACATGAATAAAGCTTATGACAGGATCAATTGGGAGTTCTTGGATGCAATTATTTTGAAATTTGGTTTTCATCCTCAATGGGTCAGACTTATCAGAGGGTGTATAGCGAAGCCTTGGTTTTGTATCTTGGTGAATGGGTCGACTACAGGATATTTTCAAAGCAGGAGAGGTTTAAGGCAAGGAGACCCTATAAGCCCAATGCTTTTCATTATTATGGCGAAGGCTTTAGGGAGAACTATCAAAGTTGCCTCTACAGTAGGACTCATATCTGGGATAAAGGTGACTTCCTCAACAAACCCTGTCACCCATCAACAGTTTGTGGATGATACGTTGATGCTAACCTTGGCTTCAGTGGTGGAGGCAAGAAGGATCAAACTTATTCTCAAGATGTACGAGGAAGCAGCTGGGAAAAAAGTAAATTTCAATAAGAGCAAACTATACTTCCTTAACACTCCTATTCCTAGGTAAACCAAGATTACGAGGATCTTGGGGTGTTCCATAGCGAATCTGCCCACCTCCTACTTAGGCTTGCCCCTTTTTTTAGGAACCCGGATGCGACCATGTGGAATAATGTGCTGGAGAGGATCCAAAAAAAGTTGGTTGGTTGGAAGGGACATCTTTTATCACAAGCAGGCAAGGCTACGTTGACTATGGCATCACTTCAAAGCATACCGGTTAATTTCTTATCTGTCTTTCGTGCTCCTAGTAAGGTTTATCACAAGATTGAGCAACTTCAAAAAAATTTCCTATGGTCAGGGATGAAAGTTAAAAAGAGGATCCATTTGGTAGGATGGAGCAAAGTGTGCAAATCCAAAGCTAATGGGGGGCTTGGACTACGGAGAGTGGCTCATCTCAACACAACACTATTAGCCAAACAAGCCTGGCGATTGATGACAAATGTGGAGAATGAGTGGACAACCATAGTGAAGAGGAAATACCTTCAAGGAACAAACTTCATGAATGAGAATATTCTAAATAGGGGATCGACCTTTTGGAAAGCAATCTTAACCAACAGATATTTGGTCAAGAGAGGGCTTAGATGGATTTTAGGCAATGGGTAAAAAATCAACTTTTGGGAGGATAGGTGGGCTAGTCCAGAGGCCTTATCCCAGAACCCCAACCTAGCTAGGATCAAAGAGCAGACGGAACAAACCATAGGACAAAGGGTGGCATATTTTATAAGGCAAGACAGGAACAACCCCAGTTGGAAACAAATCAGGGTTCAGGGTTTCGAAGCTGAGTCTGAAGAACTCCAAAATATTTTAGGTCAGCAGTTCATCCCCAGGAGGGAAGAAGAAGATCATCTAGTCTGGACTGAAACTGAAAGTGGAGAATTCATGGTCAAAACCACCTACAATATGCTCTTAAACCCCGAGGACCACCAGTTTTAGCCACAGTTGGCTTGGGTCAAATTTTTGATCCCCAAAATATCCTTTTTCTCCTAGCTTGTGATACAAGGAAAGATCCTTACCATTGACAATATGCTTAAGAAAGGTATGACTATTGCTAACCGGTGTTACATGTGCAGGGCAGGGTGGGAATCGGTCCAACACCTCTTTTTAGAATATTCGGTGTCAACAACAATCCTTGATGGACTTTTCCAGGCCTTTAGGATCTCTTGGGCTAGACCGGCTACAATCATTGATTTTTTCCAACAATGGCCTCAACCTTTTGTGAGCCCAAAACTCAAGTTTCTTTGGAAAATTTGTTGGCACCACTTCCTTTGGAAAATCTGGCTAGAAAGGAACCATAGAGCCTTTAATGAATCCAAGCATAATACTAGGACTATCCTCAACAAGATCCTTGGCTTTGTGATTGAAAATGTTAGCATCCTGTCTGTTGAGAACCAGGTTGTTCCTCCTTTTGAAAAGCAACTCTCTCAATCCCTAGGTATTCCTGAGGATGAGGTGGCCCTGGTTCATAAGCCCAATCCCAGAATTGGTATCATTTGGAAGCCACCCCCTAGTGACTGGATCAAGCTAAATTTTGACGGTGCGGCTAAGGAGAATCCTGGATGGGCAGGGGTAGGAGGAGTGGTTAGGGATCATAAAGGAAACCTGGTGATGGCCTTTGCTGAACCATTAGGAATCAGAACCAATAATGAGGTAGAAGCAAGAGCATTGTGGAGGGGATTGCAGGTGGCCCAAGAGATCCAAGGCAAGTTGATCATTGAAGGGGATTCAATGGTCATAATTAACCTCCTTACTAATGGAAAAAAACCTCCTTGGAGGATAGAGGCCATCATCCATGAGGCGAGGATCCTTTTCGAGGGCAGATGAGATAAGATGGCTCAACATGTTTTTTGTGAGGCCAATAGAACCACAAACAAACTTGCCAACCTTGGAGTTGATGTTGGGAATCTGACTACATGGACGTGGGGTGTGCCACGTGATGTGGAAGAAATCCTTTGTAATGATAGGTGATCCATTGCTTGAGGTGGATAGGGGTGAGGAGTACAAGTCCCACGTGGCCCATGATGGTCACGAGGTGTCTTCAACAACACTACTTAATCTGAGGGCCTTAATTTTGAGGGCAAATCTGATAGAAATTATGAATGAGGCTAGCGTCAGGATACGAATTGTTGAGTATCCAAGGCATGATAGAACAAACTCATCCCCAATGCATAATACTCATGACCGTAATATGGCCCCATTGCAAAAGGATGAAAATCATTGGCCATAGTCCAGGTGATTATGCGGATAGCTATGGCATGCATATCCCCATCAAGTGGAGAATGTCAAACCTAGCCAAAGGTGCTCATATTTGGGGCACTAGTAACAAGGGAAGCATCTTGGCATGTGTGCTACAAGTGTAATGTCAGTGGATCCGAATAAGGATGACTTGGATCTTGTTGGACTGATGACGAGGCTCACAGATAAGGCCAGCTGGCAAGAGATCCAAGTGGAGGAAGATGGGTGGTCATCTCCTATGCATGGCACTCCAAACAAGGAAGGCATCGATAAGTGTGCAACTATAGTGGAGCCGCATCATAATGACATGGGGCTCGTCGGAATGCTGAAAAAGCTTATAGGCACGGCCAGATGGCAACAAATCCACATGGAGGACGATGGGTGGTCCTTTCCTAGGTTTGGCACTCATAACAAGGAAGGTTTTGTTACATGCCAGAAACACTATAAGTCCCACCACCTTTTCAACACAGGAAAAGGCAAAAAGGAGTGGAGAATAATTGAGACTAAGAGAGCTACGAGGAAGAGGATTGAGAATAATAAAATGATGTATGTTGAACCCATAATGGTTATCATGGAACCTGTGGCCCAGGCCATCTTGACTGAGCGCAGGTTCACCCAATTTTTTGATCTTTTTTTAGGAGCGGATGAGGATATCACTCAGGCGATGATGGAAACATGGGAATATGGGAAGGTGGAGATTCATGGTAGAGATATTATCATTGACGTCAATTTTCTCACTACTGTGACAGGGCAAACGGTGAGAGGACGCTCCATCCACCGACAGAAGCACCATTGGGAGGTTGAATTGAAGGAATTTAAAGATAATCCCAAAATATTTAAGGAGGCTAAAAATGGTCTGACCAGAATGGATTTGCCCACCCCATGGAATGGGGTCATGAAAAATATAATGGAATTTGTTACGGTGGAGGATCCCAACAAGACCCTGCTTAGCTTTCATTACACCTTTGTGAACTTCTTTCGGGATGTCAACCCGATAAGCATACCTTAATTTTTGATGAATTCAATGAATTATACAATTAACGCTTGTCGCAGTAAGAGGGGGTCTACTATGCCATTGCACCAGGGGTTGTTTAAAGTGATCTATAAGTGGGTGTTGGCCATGGCTCCCAATCCTGAACCCTAGGTCATCGAGGAAGTTCAGCCTAGCCACCATGTAGAGAGATTGGGAGCCATAGCTAGCCTTGGTACCATCAAACCAGATTTCATGTCTCCAGCAAAGAAAAGAGTGGGCAAGCATGTCAGTAGAGGATGGATGACAAGGAAGAGGTTAAGGATTGAGGAACCCACGATGAGATCCTCCTTAAGGCTAAAAAACAAGCAAATTCAAGGTAGCTCCAAAGTGAGTGTGAGTGACCTGGAGGATGAAGGACCTACAATTATGGTCCTAAAATGCTTCATCCTTAAATCCTATGCCAGCATCATCCATCAGATGCAGGAGGCCCATGACACTTTGACTCAGGTCTTCTTCAACGAGGGTTACACATCGAAAGTGGAGGTCAATGATGTTGACGATGATGAGGAGGAAGAGAAGGATGAGGAGCTCGAGGAGGATGTCGAAGATGAGGCCTAAGGTTCCTCAAGCCCTGGTGGTTATCTTTTTTATTTACGTAATGTACAGAGGAAGTCATCCTCTCAAGGTGAATGCCTGTTTTCAGTATTTTGTTTTACGTATAGGGGAGTTTTGCTTAATTTTGTATGAATTGATAGGTGGTAGGATTAAGGGTTGCTTTCCTTTAACTATTAGGCATCCTAGGTAGGCTAGAAGCAGTAAAGGATAGAAGGTCCTTAGGATGTCAAGGATCCACAGCTTCAACATAAGGCTGATTTTTGTAACAGGTTTTGGGTCAACCTGCAAAACCCGATAGTTAATGAAGTTTTTTACTTACCAAAAAAAATTGTACATGTTTATTAAAAATTAAAGTTGTACATGCTTATCAAACATTAAAGCTGTATAGGTTTATTAAACATTAAATTTTTCCATTAAATTAAAGTTATAATTTACCAAAAATCAATGTCATTTTAGGCTTTTACAATATGGTGACTATGTACGATCTGTATCGTGTAAAATCTCTCTCTAAAACCTAACCCAAGTTGAATTGGAAGTTCCTTGCACTCGCTGAATAGGACTAGGGTTTTCAAAGTTTGTCCAGAAGATTCATTACATCCCATCCGGTAGACGTCATTTGAGAAATTTCTAACAAAGGTGCCAGATAAAGCGTCTACATTTTTATTTATTTATTTATGACACACCCCTTCTAGATGGCAAAAAAATCTAAAAATCACCAATAACCTTCATTTCTACAAATAAAGTGATTTTTGTCCCTCATATCGCAACCAGTTCGCTCGATTTATGACATGGTTGTCCAAAATGTACTACACAGGGCATGAGGGTCCTATAATAGGGCTTGAGCATTCTTACTGAAGGTAAACATGTGCTCAAGATCATGGAATAGGGCTTATTAAATATAAAACTTGAGACCACTCTATTTCTAACACATTCAAGAGTCACTCTTATTTGTTTTTTTTTTTAGAATAAAAATTAGATTGAGCCCATGTACCTACTATACGTAAGCTTCCACCTTACCCATACAAGCTCACATCAAGTCATATTCAATTTCGTAAGTTTCTTTATAAAATTATCCATTAAAATTGAAATCTCTAAATTTATTTAGAAGAATATTTTTACATAAAGATAATGCAAACCATGTCTTTAGACAAGATTCCTCACAAATTGCAGAACAACAACAATCTTATACTCAAAGCTTTTTTGTATACTCCATTAAACCCTTTATCCCTTACAACATTAAGGCTACTTCTATATTATCTCTTCATTCCTTAATCAAGCATACTTATTATCTATAGGGTATCTGGAATTCATAATCCTAACCTGGATCTTTCGTTGACTTCCTTTGTCCCAAGCTCTGGCAAGACCCCCAGTTCTTTTTCCCACACTACATTTTTTTTCTTCAAATAAAGTAACGAGGTGAGGAGATCTAAGGTAAATCATGAGGACCTTCTAGTTTTTTATCTGAGTAAAACCCAAAGAGCATACTCCCTAGGAACCTCTATATTTCCAAAACCAATTTGCAAAAAATATGAGACTTTTGGTTTTTGATCCAATTTCTATTGGAGAGCATACTCCCTGATCTCACTTTGCAAAAATTGTTATGTCCATGCCTTCCCAAATGCCTCTATTTATAATGGAACTCACCCTCCCCCCATAACCATTATTTTATTATTAAAAATTATTGAAGACGAGCCCATCATAAACATTGTCTAGAAATTGAAGTTAGTTTGACTTTGAAAATGAGGTGGTATAATCACAACCTAACTATAGACACTAAAATATGGTTAATCCTATTAAGAATATACAAAAAATGATCAAATTGGCATCATATGGCCCCTTGGGTAGCCCTTAGAAGGCTCACAGTGGTTCTAGCCACTCTAGAAGAGGTTTTGGAGGCTTTCGGCCCAAGCTTGGGAGGTTTTTGCCCAAAATTCACCATCATCTCACCTTGGGACAATGGCAAATTCCCGTATTCCCACCCTGGGATGGTGGTGAGCCATCATCCTAGGGTGGGACAATGAGCAATTTTGACCAAGAAAAAGATAAATCTGGGACAAATGGCACCCAAAAAATGCCATTTACCCCACCAATTGAAGCATGCGGGTCAGAGGGCATTGCATCCTTATGACATACTTCATAATAGAGGCAAAAAATAGAGATTCTCTTCCACATCCAGTGCATACCTCCCTTTTGAAAAATGGTGCCTCCTGCCATGCATGCCCTTGCATGCATTTTTACACATAATCCCCTTTGGGCTATAAAATAGATTTAAAATCCACATAAAAACATAGATAGGAGTTCTAGTATATACAATGGAGTTCTTCTAAGATTTCCCCTCACTTTATTGTGCTCTCTTTCCCTCAGAATATCTTCTTAGCGATGGAGGTTATCGAGTGACTTCAAGAGGGTATTTTGGGCATAACTTTACCATCCAGGTGAATTTATTCACAAAATTCGACTAAAATACCTCTTAGAGTGTTTAGGACCATTCCCTAGTAGGATTGGTATAAAAAAGTGTGAGAATTGGTGGGTATCCCCTCCCAAGGTGCCCTCCAATTAGTTGCAATCAACATTGCCCCCTAGGATGAGGATACATCCTTGCACAATTTATTTACTATTTTTTTAGTATTATTCTAGACTGTCACAGTATTCTACAGTTCAAATTTCATGTAATTTGGAGTTAAATTGGCCGAGATATCATATTTTTAAGTTTTTGTAGGTTCGTAGGGCCCATCTGGGAACCCCAGTTTCTCATTTTGAAACTCTAACCACATGGGTTGCCTTAAAATGTTTATTTATGTATTCTTTCCAAATTTCATGTGTTTTGGACATGTTTAGGGGTGGGAATTGCTTGTCTTGGTCTTCGTAGGTTGTAGACGGGCGGTGCAAAATCGAGGGGTCTACGGATGCAATTTCAGATCTATTTTTTGTGATATCCCTTAAAAACCTCCTATTTAACATCCCCAATTATGAGTTGATTTGATATATTTTTTAATATATATTCCCTTTTGTGTCTGTGGGGATTGCATGTTTTCCTTCACATGCACTTGCTATTTGACCTTTTTTGCTTCCATATATTTAGGTGCAATTTCCTCGAAGATATTGGGAAGGAATATCAAACATCAAAGATCAGATATACAAGTAGTAGCGGCATTGGCCCGCCCACCTCGATTGTCGGTATAAGGAAATACACTGGATGTGCACCTGGATTTCTTGAAGGATTTGCTCCTTAGGCAACCAAAATTTGTAACAATTGTATCACCTTTGAGCCCTCAAGGGGACTACTATGGAACCTTGGATCTAATCCACAAAATTAATAAGAAGTATGCTTGTTTAATTTCATACCTTGTTGTTTGGTTTTTGCTTCCATTTCGCATGCATGCTTCCATTTGATGCTCATATGCTATAAAGGATAGATACATATATTTTTGCTCATAATTAGGTGAACCGTTTTTCCCTACTTCAGTGGCAATCATGGTGGGACCCTTGTCCCTTGTGCTTTGGGTGAAAATTTGACTCCATTTCTACTTTTTTTTGCCCTTTTTGTGTTACAGGTGCTCCCCTCCCCACCCTGGAACGGTGGTAGTCTGGCTCACCCTAGGATGGTGGCTTCATAATTCCACCCTGGGATGGTGGTAGGGCTTCTAATCATCCCACACTGGAGTGTTGAAGAACAAGAGAAATTTTTGCTCAAAAATTCAAAATTTGGAGGTCTTAAAACTGATAAAGTGAGTGCCTAAACCTTCAGTTTTTTTGCTGCATTTTCAAAAACTTTAAAAATTGGTTTTTCTTGTATCATTTGTTTGCATAGAAAGGTTAAAATTCATATTTTTTATTTTCTTATATCATAAAGCAACAAAAGGAAGAAGAAAATCAAAAGAAAATTGAAGTAGCAATGCATCTTTGTGGCTTGATTACTTGTGGCTTACCCAATGGGTAAGCTAGCATTTAGGATTTGCATTCATAAGTTACATTTGTAGGCTCTTTATCCTAACTTTATGAAATTAAAACACACTTATTTGCATGTGTTTAGTGAATGATCATTGAATTCTTTTTTGCTTACTTTCTTGGATTAAAAAGAACCACACACACCACGATCCACTTAAAATGCTAACAAGTTGGACTTCATCCCCAACCATTGGTAGAGCGCAAGTGACGGTGGGTTTCATCTCCATCCACTTGTATCAAATACCATGAACCTAATCCATATTTCCAAGGCCAGTTCCAAGATCCCTCATAGGTCGTGGGTTCTAGCACGCATCACCCTTCGGGGAGATGTATCACAGACTACAAGTGAATTAGGTGAGGAACTGGTAGGACCTGTACTCCCTGGCCATGTTTGGACCTCATCACCACACATTATAGGTAGGATAATGTAACCTCGAGTTCATATATAGGTTGACGAGCTGCGAGTATATAGGTGAAAGCCAATTAAAATTTTGAGTACATCATCCCACAATATTTTAGATACACGACATAAGGTCATTATTTACAAACAACACATCTGAAACACACAAAATAGTTTAGGGACTCACATCTAAAACTTAACAGAGATAATCATATGTCTATTGGGTGTTTATTTTTCTATTTGTTGTTTCATTAAGAATTTGTAAAGAAGATAATCATGTGGGGTATTGATAGAGGAGTGCGATGGTGCGCACCCGTAGCCAAGCCCAAACACGGGTGGAAGCTATAGAGAGTGTATTAGGAGACACAAATCATCTCTAATATAGCCCTAGGGACTTGGTTATACCTCCCTGGTGAGGTTCTACTCCACGTAGCCCCAAGACAACAAGGCACGAGCCTCACCTCTGAAGGGATCCTCTGCAAGAGACCCCGAGGGATGATGAGAATTACGTGGGAGAGTGTTCCTGGTATGTAGATATTTCATAGGTCTTCCTTGATGAAAGGTAGATGCACACTGAGGTGCTAATAGAAATAGTGATGCCATCACATTTTTGCTTGTAGTGTAGACAAAGTTGCTGCCCATGCATCCGTGTACCTATCAGGACTAACACACCTAAGCATAGGTAGAAGTACGACTTCACACACTGGTCAAAGTAAGTCGACATGACTTTACCTCCACGTCGCCTTGATATGATACAATAGCTCATGTAGCTAGACGAGAATGACACTCGTCAGTAGGGGTGAGCCAATTATGCCTTACCTTTCCTCATCCATGAGGGAATACATGAGGAGATCTCAGATTTTCCTCAAGAATGATACTCCGTGCATGCCCGACGTGCCTCTGCGCTAGCTGAGTATAATGAACATATGTTCCAGCCCGAACATCGAGTCAATGCGGTGAACCTTGAGAGAGGCAAGCACTCTATGGAGACCACAGAGTATCTTGAATGAGGTCGGCCCTAGGGTGAGATTCCTAGGCCTCCTAGGCCTCACACTACAAATCAAATTAGGCAAGCAGTTGCAAGATATACAGAACACCGAGCTCAATTCAAGAAGCTTCGGTGAGACAAAGAACAATTAGACCGCTTGCACCAGCTTGAGAAAGAAATTATTGAATGGTAGACCAACGAGTTGTTTTAGAAGACTTTACAAGAGAGGGTCCCTACCCCTAAGACACATAGGCTAGAAGTCCATCCGAGGCAACCCACACTCATTCGAGATAGGTCCTTGAGACCTTATCCAATGTTACCTACATGACCTCCTAGGCCAGATCAGGAGATGCCTCCCAGGCCAAACATAGGGCACCCACCATGGGTGGATACTCCCATTTATATACCGGCTCGAGAGACTCCGTATTGGGCCTATATTGAGTATGAGCCAAAAATAGAGTATGTGGAGATGCCTTACCAAGGTAAGGGGGCTGATTTACCACCACCCCGCAATAGGTTGTAGGACACTAGACCTCCACTACAAGATGTGAATAAGGATGATGAGATTAAGTCCTTAGGATAAAGCATTGCTAGAATGCTTGGAGTTAGTTTAGAACAAGACCTTTGGGTCAGGATTTCAAAATCCCAATATGCGCCAGTTGCGTAGTCAATCCATCCATCCTTCAGTACCTGCACCTCCCTATCTAGAACAATTTAAGTTGCCTCAATTGGCTATCTTCAAGGGAGAAGAGGATGACCAGGAACATGTCACTAGGTTCTTAGGTCAATGCTTCGGCATTCATGATGATGATGCTTTGCTTTTGAGGACATTTGTGACTACCCTTGCTGGCCCCACCTCCGAGTGGTTTTACCAACTCCCTAAGAATAGCATCCACAATCTGTACCAACTTGCGGATGCTTTCCTAGAGCGCTTTGCCTTCAATACCAAGAGGAAGGCAACGCTAGCTGATGTAGCTAGATTGAAATAGTATGACGATGATTCAATAACAAATTATGAAAATAGATGGCTAACCCTACTTGCCAAGCTACCTTATCTTCTCCCCATGTCAGATTTGACTTAGATGTTCCAAAAATTTCTTGAAGCCAATATCCTTGTTGTTGCAGTTACAAAAATACCCTACTCTTGAAGATGCCTTAGCACAAGCTAGGATCATTGAAGAAATCAAGATTAAATAGGGTGAGATTTCAAAGCCTCGCAAGAAGGAATGGAACAAGAATACTAAAAACACCCCAGTGCAACCGAAGTCAGCAACATTAAATCAAGTTGCAATTAGTGTCCTAGGGCTAGCACAAGCCACACCACCTCAAAATCCTAATTATCAGGCCACTCCTGGGAACTACACCAAGGATAACCATAATGGTCAAGGGAAAAATCAAAAGCATCGCCCCAAGTGACAATTCATGCCCATTGCAGAATCTATGGACTCATTTTTTGATCATATATTAGTGGCCAATGCGATCCATTTACCTGAGAGTCGACCTATCGACCCAAATGCATCGAAGCCCAAAGGATATAAAGAAGACCTATATTGCAAGTTTCATAGGCAAAATGGGTATGATGTGTAAATGTGCTATAAATTCAAACACTTGGTGCAAGACCTTATTGATAGGAACACCCTCCAGGTAGACAACCCTATCACACCAAACAACCAACAAATGAAGGTCTTAAAGGACCCCTTGCCTACCCACATAGAGTAGGCCAAACTAGTGCCTCGGGTGAATGAGTTTCACCATGCCCCTCCTAAGCAAGGGTATGTTGGCATGGTCAGTATTGTGATAAGAAATACGTGGTATCCAAGTCTAGCTGCACCACATATGACTCAAAGTGATGTCCCTTCGACATCATAGACTATATCACCTCTTGAGCCAAGCCTCCCACCTAGGCCTGTAGTCACCATTAAGAGTAAGCTCGCTCAAATATTAAGAAAAACATCTGCCTAGATCTCCATATATGAGCTCATCCAAAAATCACAACCTCATAGAGAAGCCTTTATGGAGATACTTATGGCAATTGAGCTTCAGCCCCAAGAGTCTAACTCCTTCAACAACTTTGTGGGGCATGTGTGGCAATGCACGGAACCGGTGATTACCTTTTGAGAATATGAACTTAAACCGGTTCCGCATGACATGGTGGATCCCCCTTTACACATTGTCACATGTGTGAATGGAACACCATACAAGAGAGTGTTGATAGACACTAGGTCTTCAAGTAACATGATAACTACAATAGCTCTCAAGCACCTAAAGCTCCCAACATCCCACATTGCTACATCTACCTACACCCTCCGAGCATTCAATGATGCCATATGTTCAACGGTTGGTACAATTGTCCTAGCTATCCAAGTAGAAGAAAATATCATCCATACAATGTGCCACATTCTAGACGGTGAGATGACATACAATATCTTGTTAGGAAGACCATGGATCAGGGACATGAAGTGTGTTCCTTCCATCGCTCACCAGTGCCTCAGATACACTCATGAAGAACAGGTTCATGTCATCCCCGTGGAACTAGAGCTCTTCAAGTACTACAATATGGTGCAACAGTTACTCATGTCAACCTTGCCATCAATGCATCTAGATTTTTAGTTGAATAAATCCAATCGAGGTTTGACCCTACCACTATCGAATACCATTCCATCCTCATCATCGGATCCACCCTAGATGCCTAGTACACCATTGGATCCTTTGCCTAGCAACCCAGAGAAGTGACCCATTGATGAGGTCCAACCGACCATATCCACTATCTCTATAGAAGAGATAGCTAGCTCTGATGATTAAGAGACACCACACGAGGCAAAAAATGATCTAGATTGAGTTTCACTCTCACCCCTCTTCTATCTGCAGCCCCAGGTTACAATGCACCTAAATTCTACCAGATTGGGAGGATACATGGTTAGGAATGTCACTACTACTCCCGCTATAGAGTCGGTGCAAGACATGGGTAGACCCCATCTTCCCATAGGCTCTATCGTGCCTCTTGGTATTCCCCCTAATCAAACAAAATTTATCTATGGGGCCCTTGACTATGGCATCGAACCTTACCAAAAGTAAGAGGAGGATGAGGAGCCTTTTGGATAAGACATTAACTACTTGTCTAACCCTAACTTCACCCTGAAGTACCTTGACCTATGCAACTGGCATGGTTATGGGTTAGGCCTGTATGAGTAGGGCACAAGAATCCCTTATCAACCGCAATATCAAATGCCTTATGACAAGTCGGGAGTGGGACACAACAATCCCTTGCCTCTAGATGTCCTCATGGATGGCCTAGATCGCTTAACTATAGGCTATAGGGATAGGTTGGCTCAAGAAACTTATACCAATCCCAATACAGTTTACTCCCTGGGGGACTACTTCCCACTGCTATATGGGAACCCCACAATCTTCAGTGACATCCTTCCACATTTTGAGAGAGGGGAAGGTTCGCAAAGTTGTCCCCATGTCTATGATGAATCAGATCAAGGCACCTCATATGAATAGACCTCATATGATAAGTCGGGTTACGAGGTGGTACCATATGACCCTTTTGAGTCAGATAGTGATCATTCACAAATTGTTCCCATTAATGACCAACAGGAAGACCTCCTGTATTTGTTCCCTTTCCCTAATCCTATTTGGTGGTAGTTCCTTCCTCCTAAAGAGCCGATTTGCCCATATAAAGCTAGACCTCCCAAGGAGGGCACAATTAATTTACTTGAGTAGTTGGATCCTTGTGAGCCTGAGGCACTGTGAGGTGAGAATGAATAAGTCCTCATCCATGATAATAATTATGAGGAGCGAGCATATATGGAACCACACTTACCTGACCATCCGATCCCAAGAGGCAACAATAAGATTCCCATATATGATAGTGACTATGAGGATGAAACAGAGAGGGCGTACCTTGGTCCTCATTACTTGCATCATTATCACAAGCCCATCGACATAGAAGAAGTCTATCATCAGTTGCACATTGGCCCATGCTTAAAGTTAAGGCCTATCAATTTAGGCCAGATTCACCACGAGGTCTTCCCTGACCCACCCACACACGTGGAGCTCCTTGAGCCTAATGATCCTATCCTGCAGTCTATTCCCAGATAGCATCCAGTGATCCCCATTCCTCTAGAACCACATCTGGGGTTGGGAGATGATATCAATATACAATAACATGCTTGTGGTCCTAGAGATAAAACACATTCCATCAATATGATCTCCATTGATTTGAACACCCCACTTCACAACCCAACTGATCCTTCCAAGCCATGCCATCTATATCTAGATGCTATTGATTGAGATCACACTGATTTACCCCCATCACCTTCTGAGTATTGGACTTGCGGTGGGTTGTTTCACTTCTTCACTGGGCCAACTCATGATGTCTTCCATGTTGATGAGGAACCTGAGGTTTCCATAGAGGATCTAAATCTAGCTGACAACATCCATTTGATCCCTACTCCCCACCATTTGGAAGAGGGATCGCATATGTCAATCGAGCCTATGGTTGACAAAGATATCAGCTTAGATCCTGAAAACCCACCATCTATCAATCTGAGGGAAATCCTATCCCCCGAAGAGCAAGCCAATTACATAGCCCTTCTCAAAAATAATAAGGCAACTTTTGCATGGTCTTATAAAGACATGCCGAGACTAGATCCAAATCTAGTCATCCACAATCTAACGCTTTACCCCAAAGCCAAGCCTGTCAAGCAAAAGTTGAGAAATATGCACCCAAAAGTGGCCTTGATGGTCAAATATGAGCTACATAAACTATATGATGCCAAGTTTGTCATTTTTGTAGACTATCCACCATGGTCCTCGTTAAGAAGCCTGACGAGAGGATTCACATTTGCACTGATTTTTGAGACCTAAACAAAGCGAGTCCTAAGGATGATTTTCCTTTGCCATGAATCGATGCTCTAGTAGATGCCATTTTAGGCCATGAAATGCTCTCCATTATGGATGGCTTCTCTGGGTATAATCAGATTTGTATCAACCCTGAAGACCAGCTCAAAATGGCATTCACAATGCCCTGGGGAACATTTTGTTACAAGGTCATGCCCTTTGGTCTTAAAAAATCTAGTGCCACCTACCAGCGTGCCATGACATATATCTTCCATGACTACATGCACAAAATTATGGAAGATTACATGGATGATTTATTGGATAAATATTTATTACATCATGAGCACTTAGATGTCTTGTGCAAAGTCCTCGATCGCCTTATTGAACACAATGTGAGACTGAACCCCAAGAAGTGCATCTTTGGTGTCACATCTGGAAAGATCTTGGGATTTATAGTTTCCAAATGAGGCATCGAAGTGGACCCTAACAAGGTCAAGGCAATCCTTGAAATACCTCCCCCGACTACCATCAAGCAACTTCGTATCTTGTAGAGGAGGATTGCATCCATCAAATTCTTCATAGCACAATTGTCGGACAAATGTCGACCCATGAACAAAATCTTGCACAAGGGGGTTGAATTCCACTGGGATGATGAGTGTTAGGATACCTTTGATGCAATTAAAAAATACCTAGCTTCATCGCCAGTGTCAGCTCCACCTAGACCAGGGGTGTCGTTCTGATTATATATGTCAGCTACTGAGACTGCATTGGGTGCCATGTTAGCCCAAAACAATGAATTGCATAAGGAACAAGCCACATACTATCTTAATCGCACCCTGGTGAGCTATGAGATCAAGTACGCATACATTGAAAAGTTATGTCTAGCGGTGGTTTTTGCTACCAAGAAGCTACGAAACTATATGCTCAGCCACACTACGTATGTTGTATCTAAAGAGAATCCATTGCAATACATGATGGTTCAAAGTTATCATAGTAGTTGCATGATGAAATGGATCATGTTGTTGATAGAATTCAACCTAGAATTTATTTGACAAGTCAATCAAGGGCCAGGTCATTACTGATCAACTTACAGAGGCTCCTTTCCAAGATGATCATCCTCTTAGCATGGAGCTTCTCGATGATGGAGTCTTCCAAATATCATAATCGTCCAATTTTAATGAGCTTGAGTCACAGGAAGATATGATTTTTTTCTTTGATGGCTCCAAATGTGAGCAAGGGGGTGGTGCAGGGATCGTGTTTTTCACACCACATAGGGCTCACATACCCCTATCATTTAAACTCAATTTCCTGTGCACCAATAACAATGTCGAGTACGAAGCCTTGCTCATAGATCTTAAAATGGCTATCACCATGAAAATAAATAAACTCAATATCTTTGGTGACTCCTTGCTCATAGTGAACTAGGTCAAGGGAATTTACCAGTGTAAGTGCCCAGTTCTACAAGCCTACAAAGACCTTGTGGATAAACTCCTAGCAAAGTTTGAATGGTATGACATCGAGGCACTCCCTCGATCGTCTAATCATTTTGTGTTTAAAATGGCCTCCTTAGGTTTCTTGATCTTGCAAGACCCCACAAATGGGATGACAACCATTCAATTCAATACGCTATCATAATTAGTGGATGAGCATTAGAGCACTCAAGCCACGCTATAAGTGCACTTGATTCAAATAGAACCTCATCAAGAGATATTCTCGCACATTCACGAGTGTCTGAATTATACCGCTTGGAGACTTTGTTCCCCCAAACCCATTTTGATAGCAGCACATTGCTATTCTTAAAATTTCTTTTCCAATCAGCATTTTCTCGGTATGGAATTCATGAGGGACAGACAACTCATGCAATCGAGGCTTATACACAACATGAGTGGTCCACACAAATTAGAGAGTACCTAAAGCTTGGTAATCTCCCTCTTGGATTATCGCACGCTGCTAAAAGGACATTTAAATGGAAGATAGCAAAGTTTGTCTTGTTATGAGACATCCTATACCGTCAGAACTATGAAGGAATCCTCCTTCGTTGCTTAGACTATCAAGAATAAACTTAGGCAATGGCCCAAGCACATGATGGTACTTGTGGCGGCCATTTTAGTGGCATGTCCATCGCAAAGCACATTCTTCGCATGGGCTATTATTGGCCAACTTTAGAGCAATATTTTTGCACATATGTGATGAAGTGCATGAAATGTCAACACCATGCTAACTTGACACATGTACCTTCTCAGGCCTTACAACCGATCCAATCGGCTTGGCCATTTTAACAATGGGAATTGGATTTAATCGAGAAAATATCCCCTGCATCCTCAGGTTATCACATGTTTATCATTATGGCTATCAAGTATTTCAAAAAGTGGGTGGAAGCAATCCCCCTTACCACTACGACAGGACCTCGTATAGCGGAGTTCAAATTAGAGAGTACCCAAAGCTTGATAATCTCCCTACTGGATTATCACACGCTGCCAAAAAGACATTTAAATGGAAGGTAGAAAACTTTGTCTTATTAGGAGACATCCTATACCGTCGGAGCTAAAAAGGAATCCTCATTCATTTCTTAGAGTATCAATAATCTACTTGGGCAATGGCCCAAGCACACGATGGTACTTGTGGTGGCCATTTTAGTGGTATGGCCATCACAGAGCACATTCTTTGCATGGGCTATTATTGGCCAAATTTAGAGTGATATTGTTGTGCATATGTGAGGAAGTGCATGAAATGTCAACACCATGCTAACTTGACACATGTACCCTGATCTAATTTCTATTGGAGAGCATACTCCCTGATATCACTTCACAAAAATTGTTATCTCCATGCCTTCCCAAATGCCTCTATTTATAATGGAACTCACACTTCCCACATAACCATTATTCTATTATTAAAAATTATTGAATATGAGCCCATCATAAACGTTTTCTAGAAATTGGATTTAGTTTGACTTTGAAATGAGGTGGTCTCATCACAACCTAACACATACCAATTCTTTAAGTAATCTTTTCTTCATTGCTAAGTAACTAATAAATTAACTTAATTAATCACAATTAACTTGTAAATAATCTAGGGATAAAATAACACTAGATTTAATGCTTATTTAATGTTGTCCACTAATCAATATTAAACCAAATTAAAGATATTAGTTAACCAAGTAAACCAATATTAGCAATTAATTTATCAACTAACTAAGGAGACAAAGAAATATTCAAGTAAATGTCTTAAATGCCACTAACAATTTATATTTAGCAACAAATTCTCCTAGTTTAGCCAAGCATACTTTATCTATTTTTATTTCATAATTACCTCTATGAAATCAAACCTTAAGCTATATAATGCAAACACAAAGTAGGGTATAAATTGATATGTTATAGTTACAACAATTTCATTTGTCCTAAGGATTACCTAAATATGTGTGTCAAGTTGAGATTGATCTTGAGGAAGAGATAGATTATCCAAATATAGCTAACGACATCCATTTATCCCTACACCTCATCAGCTCGAGGAAGGATCCCACATATCAATTGAGGAAAAAATTGATGTAGATATCAGAATCGATCCCAATGTTCCTAAAATGTCAAATTGGGAATTAATCTATCCCTAGAGGAACAAGCCGATATCACAACTTTATTAAAATAAAAGAGAGAAGCCTTTGCTTGGTCATATAAAGATATTCCAGATCTTGACCTCAGTTTGGTCATGCACAATTTGATGCTCGATCCAAAAGTTAAACCATTCAAGAAAAAGCTAAGAAATATGCATCCAACAATTGCATTAATGGTAAAATATGAACTTAAAAAATTATTGAATGCCGAATTCATCCAGCCCATCTATTATCCTCCTTGGGTCTCCAACATGGTACCCATCAAGAAACCTAATGGGAATATTCACATATGCATAGATTTTTGAGATCTCAATAAAGTGACTCCTAAGGATGAATTCCCACTTCCTAACATTGATGCTCTAGTCGATGAAATTGTAGGACATGAACTGTTATCCCTCATGGATGGTTTTTCAGGCTACAATTAGATTTAGGTCAACCTCGAAGATCAACCCAAAATAACCTTTACCACACCTTGGAGTATATTATGCTACAAAGTCATGCATTTTGGTCTTAAAAATATTGGTGCCACATATCAGCGAGCCATGATGTACATCTTTCATGACTACATGCTTAAAATCCTTGAGGATTGCATAGATGATCTAATTGCTAAATCTCTATTGCATCACAAGCACGTGGATGTTCTTAGGAAGGTCTTTGATCGCCTCATCGAACACAATGTTAGAATTAATCCCAAGAAGTGTTTCTTTGGAGTTACATCCGGAAATATCTTGGGTTTCATAGTCTCAAAATGAGGCATCAAGGTTGATCCCACCAAAGTCAAGGTGATACTTGAAATGCTTATCCCTACAAACCTTAAGGAGCTTCGCAACTTACAAGGAAAGGTTGCATCCATCAAATGATTGAATGGGATGACACTCTTACACAAGGGGGTCCCATTCAAATGGGATGACGAGTGTCAAAAGACCTTTGATGAGATTAAGCAATACCTGACATCTCCTCCAATTTTAGCTCCACCTCACTCTAGTGTGCCATTTTTACTATACATAATAGCTACCGATTTTGCTTTAGGGACCATGCTAGCCCAAAAGAATGAAGCACATAAGGAACAAGTTGTCTATTACATCAATCACACCCTGGTGAGCTATGAGATTAAATATGCATACGTTGAGAAGATTTGCCTAGTAGTGGTATTTTCCACTAAGAAGTTACACCATTACATGCTCAATCAAACCATATATGTCATATCTAAAGAAAACCCTTTGTAGTACATGATGAGTCAAACATATCATAATAGTTGTACTGCAAAGTGGATCATGCTATTGATAGAATTCAACCTTGAATTCATAAGTCAAAAATCTATCAAAGGTCAAGTAATTGTTGATCAATTAGCAGAGGCTCCTCTTCAGGACAATCAACCTCTTACCATCGAGTTGCTTGATGATGAATATTTTGCATTATCCAACTCACCTGAACTAGAAGAACCAAAAAATCAAGCTGATATGATGTTGTTCTTCGATGGTTCCAAATGTGAGCAAGGGGGTGGCACAAGAATCATGTTCTTCACACCGCAAGGGGCTCCTCTGCCCCTATCATTTAAACTCGATTTCCCGTGCACCAATAATAATGCTGAATATGAGGCCCTCCTTTTGGGCCTTCAAACAACTATCACCATGAAAATCAAGAAGCTAAATATCTTTGGTGATTCCTTGCTCATTGTCAACCAAGTTAAAGAAATATATCAATGCAGGTGTCCAATATTGTAGTCTTATAAAGCCCTTGTGGATAAGCTCTTAGCTAAACTTGAATGGTATAACATCGAGGTAGTCCCTCGTACATCTAATCATTTTGCAGATACCATGGCCTCTTTGGGATCTTTAATTTTATAGAACCCTTTAGATGACCTTACAACCATTCATGTCAAAATACTTTTGCAATCAATGATTTTGCATGAAGCTTCCAAAGATGATGAAGTTATCCACATGATTCAGATTGAACCACACCATGACCGGTTCTCTCACATACATGACTTTTTGACACATGCTTCCTGGGGGTCCTTGATCCCCAACAATCATTTTGAGAACAACACAATGATTCATCTTAAGGTTGTATCCCAATCAACATTCGTACAAGATGACCCTCAAAAGGAGCAAGCAGTTCATTCAGTCGAGACTCAACAATATCAATATTGGTTCACCCAACTCAAAGATTTCTTGAAGCTTGGTACTATCCCTCCAGGATTGTCGCATGCCACAAAATGAACATTCAAGAAAAAAGTGACAAAGTATGTCTTATTGGGAGACATTTTGTATCATCGAGGCTATGATGGTCTTCTCCTTCATTGCCTAGAGCCCCACAAATCTTCTTGGGCAATTTTGCAAGCTCATGATGGTACTTGTGATGGCCATTTTAGTGGCATGGCTATCACCAAGTGCATCCTTCGAATGGGCTATTATTGGCCTACTATGGAGAAATATTGTTGTGCCTATGTCAAGAAGTGCATGAAATATCAACATCATGCTAATATTTTGCATGTACCTTCTCAGGCCTTGCAACCGATTCATTCGGTGTGGCCTTTTTCGTAGTGGGGTTTTGATTTAATTGGGAAAATATCACCCCCATATTCTGGCCATCACACATTTATCTTAATGGCCACAGAGTATTTTACCAAATGGGTGGAAGCAATCCCTCTTACCACTATGACTGGACCAAGAATTGTGGAGTTCATACTCCATAATAT
This sequence comes from Wollemia nobilis, assembly GCA_028583015.1. Lineage (NCBI taxonomy): Eukaryota > Viridiplantae > Streptophyta > Pinopsida > Araucariales > Araucariaceae > Wollemia > Wollemia nobilis. The sequence goes on from JAQPPZ010003340.1 coordinate 1,415,022, forward strand.
CATATGTCATTTTGGTATTCCATCCAATATTATTTTGGATAATGGGCCTTCATTCAAGAATAAAGATATGTGAGCTTTGACTACAAAGTACAACATTCAGCATAGCTTTTCTATGCCCTACTATCCGTAGGCCAATGGGTAAGCAGAGGCTTCAAACAAAATAGTTATTGCCATTCTTAATAAAACCATCAAAGATAATCATAAATATTGGCATCTTCAATTGCCTCTCGCATTATGGGCTTATAGAACTAGCATCAGGACTCCCACTAGGGCAACTCCTTTTTGTTGGTATATGGTGTAGAGGCCATTATGCCCTTGGAGTTAGAAATTCCTTCATTGTGCATATCACTCCAAGAGTTCATCGATGATGATACTATGTGACAAGCTCACCTTGATCAGTTGACCCTTCTTGATGAACATCGCGTTAATGCTCTCGAGCACCTTCACATTTATCAAGATCACCTTAAGTGAGCTTATGATATGAAAGTCCATCTTAGGGATTTTAAAATTGGAGACCTTGTGCTTAAATAAAATCAGCAAAACTCCAACTTGCCACTGCACATGCGAGACAAATTCATGGTAAACTGGTTAGGCCCATTTATCATCACATAGAAGATAGGGCCTGGGATGTATAGGTTAGCATCTCTTGAGGGTGTTGCGGAGCCTGAACCTCTCAACATACTTCACCTATGGGTATTTCATGCATAAGGCCCGACTCAAAAAGCTCCAAAGGCACTTAAGCCCTTTGGTCAACTAAGAAAATCCAAAAACAAAATAAAAATAAAAAATCAATCAAAAACATCAAAAAATTGCAAAACACAAAAACATCGCATCATCAATCGCATTGCATCTCATCATGCATTTCTCATCATTGCATTGATCTACTAGCTGCATTAGGCATATTCATTACTTTTCCATTAGGATATGTCATTCTTGCATTTCCACAAATAAGCACCATGCTTGTATGATTGTCATAAGTCTTGATCAACCTTATCCACCATCATCATTTGCATTTTTTCTTATGAGCTCTTGCTTATTAAGGGGTCTTCGTAAGATAGGGTAGATACTAGATGAACATCAACAATGATGTTTATATGGCCATTGACTATTTTATGAACATATTTTAGTTTGCAAGAGATTATAGGAAAATCCCCCACATCACAAACATCATATCATCCACATTCCCCTTTGTGAGTAACTGTGTTTTTCAACACAACCACTCAAGTTGCTATGGGGTGTTCACTAGGGTTTCGGTCATTCAGCCATTCCTAGTTTTCCTTTCAAATTGTGTAGAAAGCTATCTTGATTTTAGAAGGTAGGGTCTTGCTTTGTTCGTACCTTGCATATCTCAAAATCCCAACACAAAATCACACATTAAAATCCAATTTTGAACAAGGATGAACCTACAACGTAGTCCTTGCCACCTTAAGAGAAAGGTTTCCCTTGCTCATCCTATTATGTGCATGGTCTAGGATGCTGAGAATTGACAAAAGGACAAGCTCCCCCCTACCCAAAGCAATAAAATCCCTTGCTCCACAAAAATGAGCAAGTATCCCTAAAAAAAAAAAGCAAAAAGTGGTTTTCACCACTAAAGAAAATAAATCCCCTTGCTCTCACAAAAAAAAAAATGAGCAAGAATCCCCAATCAAAGGAATCAAAAGAAAAGAAGGGGGTAATGAGCTTGAATCCCTAGAATCCTTAGTTATTCAAAAATCATGGGATGATCTCCATTACAACAATGGGTTGAATGAAACCCGCCTGGCAATGGGGTAGTCTTACGTATGGTGATATGTCTATCACATTAGCGACCTTATTTTGTATAGACCAATGTCAGCTTGTGGTTGAGCTAGCTTTTGGTGGCTTGTATTGCCTAGTAGTCAAGTCCAACTATGTCCAACATCAGGATCATAATGACTATGAGGTGATCCTCATTATAACAATGGGTTGAATGAAACCCGCCTGGCAATGGGGTAGTCTTATGCGTCATATTAATGAACATCACATGCACACATAGGGATATTGAATATCTTGGTCTTCCTAGCAGAATTTTATCTTTCAAAATCTTGTATAGTTAGTATGCATCTTTTGATTGGTTAACTAGGGTGTTTGAGTCTCATGAAATCCATGTTGTTCCCTTATAACATCTTGTTGGTCATCCATCCATCATCTACATTTTCATCACCTTACATATGGTTGACTTTCAAATGTATGACTTTGGTTGAAAAGGTTAACATTTTTATTGATGACTTTTATACATCCTATGGTGCTTACATTTAGGTTCTTTTGCATCTTACAATGTCTAGGCATACATTCATCATCCACAATTGCATCCATCAAGTGCATCCATGCATCATATAAAACAAAAATCCCCAAAGGCACTTAAGCCCTTTGGTCAACATCAAAAAGGCTCCAAAGGTACCCATAAGCCCTTTGGTCACAATCAAAAGGCTCCAAAGGTACCCACATTCCTTTGGTCAAAATTCATCCAAAATGCCCCAAAGGCACTTAAGCCCTTTGGTCAACAATCAAAAGGCTCCAAAGGTACCCACATTCCTTTGGTCAAAATTCATCCAAAATGCCCCAAAGGCACTTAAGCCCTTTGGTCAACATCAAAAGGCTCAAAGGAATTAATAAAAGCTCCAAAGGTACCCACATTCCTTTGGTCAAAATTCATCCAAAACACCCCAAAGGCACTTAAGCCCTTTGGTCAACATCAAAAAGCTCCAAAGGTACTCACATTACTTTGGTCACAATCAAAAGGCTCCAAAGGCACCTAACCCCTTTGGTCACATAAAATATGAAAAATTTGAGTGAATCTCGTATCTAGTAATTTACTCTATAAACTTGGTGGTTGCAATGATTAGTTGTCCATGCAATTCGGTAGGATGAGTGAATTACCATAAGATCACTCACCAAAAATAATAATAAATGGGTCAAATCAAGGTTATAATGGGGCATGCACCCTCTAAATTTTGTAATGGTCCCAAAAATCCTACATCAAGTCATCTTGGTCAAGTGACTCATCGCTTTCATCATTTTATCATTTCCTCATCGACTCATCGCTTGAGGGGGTAGTCATACATCACACAATTCATAATCAAATCAATAATCAAACACTCAATCATGCAAGTTGCATTCATTTAAGAATCATTGCCAGAGACTATCATACATTTCCCTATTTTCTGGGGCAAAAGCAAAAATTTCAAATTAAATACAAATGACTTGGCATAAAGTAAGCATGGAGGCTCATAGACCCATAGTGTCTCCCCATGACTGAAAAGTCTTCCAAGGTCAAGTATACCTCAAAGTCGTAATCCTGGCTGAAAGGTTTACTAAAACCAAGTTCTTTAACTTGTCAAAAGCAATGGTTTGAAAATGTATGCTCTTTTCATGATTGGGGCATTTAACATTGATTAGATCCATGAACATCATCAACCCTCAATTTGACTCAAGGTCATCTATTTTTGCTCCACATTGTGTTTTCACACAATGCATCCCAAAAAGGAGGTATCTGTAGACACCTAAATCATGTCATATTGAGAAGACTACCTAAATCGACCTCTTTGGGACCATATAACTCACTCTAGGTAGTCTTAGGCCTAAAATAGTGGTTTTTACCACTTAAATAGGGACATTTCCCTTTGTAGCCCCCTTGGCCACTCAAGCCCTTTCCTACACTAAGCCCTTGGTCACCATATGACCACCCTTCCGCAAGTTGACCTTAGGTGCATGCATGACCTAACCTTGGTTTAACCTAACCTAGGGACACCTCATCACCCCCTCACCTTACCCCAAAGGCTATAAATACCCCTCTCATTTGAGAGGAAGATATAATGAGAAGAAAAAGAGAGGAGAGGATATTGAGAGGGCTAGAAGAAGTGAATGCTATTGTTATGCTGCTCGAATATTTATGCATGTATGCAAATGCTCATTATCCATTTCTATTCACATTAACCATTTTCTAGTTGCATATCTCATTTTTGTTTGATCTATCTTAATAGGTGCTACTAAATATCTTTATCTATTTGCATGTGTGTAGGTTTTAGGTTCGAAGGTTCTAGGTTCCAGGTTCAAGATCACATCGATTCGAAGTTTCCAGATCCGAAGATCCAGATCCATTATGGTGGTCATGATAAACCCACCTCCCACTTTGAGTGTAGCAGAAAGAATATCACGACACCATATTTCATTGTAAAAAGGGGATCATCTCCTTTGGCGGTTGGATTGTAAAAATACCCTTTTCAAAAGGGATCTATTGTAACCAAGAGTTTACTTTCAATATAATAAAAGAGTTTTTGTTTTTGCATGGTGTTCTCTTTTTTTTGGCTTACACAATATATGGTATTTCATATAAATATTCAATGTATTTTATTTTATTGTAGATATCATGATTATCATACATCCACTTTGATGTCATTAAGTTACATAAATTAAAAAAAAAATTATAAAAAATTTAACATTTTAGTACTCGTTGTTGAAAGCGCAATCTAGATTATGATCAAATAATACATTGTATAAAGTAATATTGTATAGGCCTATGGTAATTTATTGTACAACTATATTTAATTTATTATAATATTTTATTATGTAAGCCCTACGCTCCATAATTAACCTTTTTAGTGTCAAACCCACACTATAACTTGTAATTAACCTTAAGCCCTCTTGTTATGATAGCCTAGATTAAACTCATTTATGTAATTGGGGATTTTAGTATTGGTGTAAATATCCCTACCACTCCATCCATTGTATCTAAGTGTTTTGATCCTTATCCATGGATAATAAAGCGATTACTTACGGTTCTCAAGGGAAACCATAATTTTTCTATCTCTTGCTTTTATTTTTGCCCTTTTATTCTTTTTGTATAAGATTTGAGTGAATGGATTGCTCTATTTTGTTTTTGAAAATATGTGTGAATTCCAAATGGTACTAGAGTAGGTATGAAACTACCTTACTTGTTCATGCATAAATTATACCCAGAGCCTCTTTTTTTGAATCTTAGGACAATTTTCTCTTTGAAGTATCATAGTTATTTCCACATAAGAGACAAAAAGAAGATTTTAGCTGATCCTTTTTATTCATATTTTTAATATTTTGGAGAAAACCCTATTTATTCATAAAAAAAAAAAGCTTCAAAATTCAAAAAATAAATAATTACACTTTTTTACTATTTAGATTCAAAGTTTTATATTGTCAAAAACATCAATTTTCACACTTCCATAGAAGCTAGTTCAAGCATGCCAAAAATTTGAAATTTGAAGAATATTGTTCCATGCCCTTTGGCATTGGCTTAGTGGTTGGGGGAATAGAAACATTAAAATCATCTCTTTAAGGAGAATATGTGATATTCTATGGAAGGGTAGACTAACCATTTAGGGAAGAGGAGAGAAATTTAGAGTGTTTGATCTCTAAGATCCCAAGTTTGAAGCTCATCACATGTAATGTTTGGTCAAAGGGGGTGGTATATTTTTTATCATAGAAATTGATATGAATGGAGATAATTATATGGCCATTACTTGCAACTCAACTAATAGCACAGTATGGTAGTTCACACTATGATTGTTAGAGAGGAGGGCACAAGTTCAAACACCACATCTCCTTTATGTAGTTGCACAAACAACCAACCTTCTATGGGAGGTCCGATAGTTCCTTTATCATCATATGCCATAGATAGATGGATAACAATAGGTTTTTAGGGACATAGGGTCTCATGTTTGAACCATGCATACGACAATATTTCTGTTACCATTACTTCAAATGGAGGGAAGTTTCAGTAATGGTGAAATTATTTTTCTTCTAAATATGTCTATGGTGACTTGGGCATCACATTGTGCTTGGTACTAGAGAGACCTTGGTTTGAGTCTCTTTAATTATTTATACTTATTTTAGGAAGGTATATGATATTATGAATGACATGGTGGATGACAAGGCCATTCTTAGTGTCACATATACATATTTTTTACCCACTTATACCCCATAGTTCAATTGAATGTAGGTGATTTTTGAGAAGTAAGAAGATTAGAGAAGCTAAAATATCAATAAAGAAACGTATTGCACCAAAAAATCAAAAAAATCGAAGGGATGAATTAATATTTTTGAACTATATATCTAGGGTTTGTGTATTTAGTTTTTTGTATTTTTTAGTTCCAATAAGGAAAATGTTCTAGAGGCCATAAATTTTTCATATTTAAGTATTTCAATATTTTTTAAAAAATCACATAATTTTTTGATCTCTATGCATTAGTAGAATCAACTGAAGGACTTATTATAGTTTGAGGGATAAAATTATGTAAGATACATCATAAATACTATGTTGACGTCCTTAATTGGTAGAGGAGCATATGGTCAACTCAAATGACTTGCTTATTAAGTACTAAGAGATTGTAATGCATCTCTCAAGAGGAGAAATAAATAACCTTTGATGAAGAAACTTGCTAGCATAAGCAAGAGTAAGATTTTGACATATTATCCTTCATGATTGAACCAAAATTGATTTCCCATATCAAAGAAGAAAAAACGCCTAAAAAGGTATAGTCAAAATTGTAAGAATTATTTGAAAAAGTAAATACGCTTGAGGTAAGTCACTTTCAGTTGGATATTTCCTCTTTCAAATTAGTTGAGTTTTATAACAATGAGGATTATATTACAACATTCAAGCCATTGAGAGTAGATATTGCATCTTTTGGATGCAAAAAAAAAAGATGATGTAGAATGTGTTAAAAATATGCTTTCCAATATATCTCCTTCTTAGATAATTAAACTCAAATTTTATTTCATTTTGATGTTCTTGAAAACATAAAAAAATTATTTCTCTTGATAAGTGTTTTTATTCTAGTTTATTTTTAGGCATCAATGAGTAATTGTGGTGGTAGTTCATAAATATAGGCTCATGCAAAGAAATTTAAAACTAGTGAGGCTAAGACCTAGGTCCCAAACTAATAGGATAAGTCTTCAAATAAGACAAAGATAATTTGTAGATACTATAAGAAGGAAGAACCCCAACCTATAATTCCTTCCTAAAATTGTAAAAAATTGAAGCAAATTTTCTAAATATGGGTGGACCTATTTCAAATGATGAGGGGAATTCAAAAGGATTTTTACCAACTATGTAGGCCCAATAGATCATCTATTATTGGGGGAAGATATTATTGTAACTAATTTATTCTCTAATTAGCCCCTTAGTTCATATTATAGGGATTTTTATAAGTGTAATTTTTTTTTTGGTAATTATTATAATAGATTAATAGTGGGTTTTTATAGAGGATCCCAAAACCTTATATACAAAATCAGCCTTGCTAAATGGTGCTTCGTGCCTCTTGGTCGGATGAATAAACCCGTATGCAAAAAAAAACAAAAAGTCGCTAATTGCCCGAGGGCTACAAGGAGGCATTTTTGCCTGATTATCTTGGAAACTATGGCCAATATAAAAATTGGACCATTGGAAAGCAGAAAAGACAGCCAAGAAAACTACAAAAAATCTCCCTTATCGTGGAAATAACTTTCCACATTTTTGCTTTCTCCAAGGCAGAATTCGAAGCAAACACGATGAATAGGATCCAAGAAAAAATGATGGCTTGGGACTGAAACAAAAAGTTGAAAGTCCTGCTGGAAGATGAAAAGAAGTTGCCCTCAACACTCTCTAGGTCCCAAAGAACCATGAGCCCACTCGTCGTTCCCACCGCAGGTTCTCACATCCAGGATGACTTTCATCTGTATGGTTTGAGGTTCTTCCTACCTCCCTTTCCCTGCTGGAGGGGAGGTTTTGGGATAAGTGCGTCACCCATCAAAGAATCAGAGTCATCCTGAAACAGCAACCGTTGGGTGCCATTTGCGACATCAGCCGCAATTTCCTTGTCTCTCTTTTCCTTGTTGGGGGGACAGCCCTACTTCCTATTACCACAAAAATCCACCCCTTGCGTTTGACTTCTCATAATTTGAGGGCTAATATTACCAGGCTAGTAACCTCTTCTTCCCAACAGGTAATCTTCCAATATATTTTGTGCCTCAGGAGAGTACCGATCAAAAAATTTTGGGCGAATCTACTAGTGTGGTGATAAGGGTGGGGGCTTGTTCCTTTTCCCCCTGTAGTCCTAGTTGGGAGCATCCACCGCATAGCTCGGAGTTCGATTGAATGGTGATTTCCTCATCTGGTAAGGAGGATTCGAGATGGTCTCTAGATGGACCTGGAGATTCATGGTCTTTCGCAACAAGGTGCTTCGTTTGACCTTCACCGTGCTCCGTGAGGGTTGCGGGGATCCCACTTCTTCTTACCCAACTTTTGAAGAGGACAATTGGACCGAAGATGCCCTTGAGAACTACACTGGGGGCGGAAAGCCGGTCTGTTCTCATAAACAATAGCTTGCTTGTGTAGAAAAGAACCCTCAGACCGTAGAGTAATGGAGGAAGGGAGGTCCATCTCCAAGTCCACCAAAACACAAAACCGAGCTTGGACAAATCTTGTTCGAGCCCTGGTGGGAGGGTCTATAGTGACCAACTCCCCGATGGATCGAGCAATTCCTCTGATTACATTTTCATGCCAGCTAAAAAGGGGGAGACTCGGGAGCCTAACCCATATTGGAGCAATGTTGATATTCTGGGTATCGGGGTTAAAGTCCAAACCCCACTTCCTTAGAAAGAGACTCCTATGGCCCAAGAACCAAGGCCCTCTAGCTAGTATTTTATAGTAGTCCTCCCTATTGCTCAGTCTAATAGCAAAAAAGCCCCGGGTTAGGGCAGCCAACTCCAAGTGACCAGAGGTCCGCCATTTTCCAGATGCCCACTTGTGGATGGTATCCATGTCGGGATGACCACCAATAAACTTACCGATGAGGGTAAATTTTTTGAATTCCATAAAGCTTGAGAGAATTTTCGTCGAGATGTCCAACTCATTCCCGAACGAAAATAGCTCCTTGGTGGAGAGCCCACTTAGGGTTTCGAAGCCGCCGCCGCGAGCATACGACTTCCGAGGTCCATCTCCCCATTTGTCTGGTGGATCCTCGACATCCCCAGACTCTACTTGCCCTCCCTCCACCCTGCCGTGCCCCTGGTTCGACCTGTTGGCGCTCCCGTGCTCTCCCAAACCAGCCTTCCCATCCACCGTCATCCCTCCACCTCCGAAAAAACCCTTTCGCATCATCCATTATAAGTGTAATTTGACTTATAGTGAAGGACAACATTGTATGATTATTTTATAGGACTCCAAGTAATCATTACATAATTGTATTTAGTTTATTGTGATATTTCATAATGTAATCGATATAAGCCATGGTTAACCTTGTTATTTTTAATCCCATATTGTAGCATATAATTAAAATTAATCTCTCTTGTTATGCTAGCTTAGGTTAAACTCATTTATATAATTAGGGTTTTTGGTACTAATATAAATACCTCCTACGACTTCATCCATATTATTAGAATATTGTGATTATTATCCATGGATAATACAAAGAATATATATGGTTCTCAAGGACACCCACAATTTTTGTGTCTCTTACTTTAATTTTCATCCTTTTATGATTTTTGTATAGTATTTAAGTAAATGAATTGCTTTTGTTCATTTCAAGAAATAAGTGTGGATTCCAACACTTGACACATGGTTATTTTGGATAAGAATTAAAACCATTGATGTACATTTTAAACATATAATGAGAAGACAAGGTAAAATTAATTCTTGCATATGTAGAACTAAATTTTTGTTGCTCATCATTGGCTTTGGTCAATAAATATTCCATGGATAGAGTGAAAGAGGATAAGGTACAAGACATTGAATGCCAAAAGACAATATTTTTATTTGAATTTTACATATTAGTTAAGAATTTATGTATGACTTACCTACATTTTTAGCTAACTCTTGTATCGATAGCTACCCTTGCATATCATCCTACCATGGCAGAGCAAAAGATTTTTTAGATATTTTGTGAAGTTCAAATAATTGTACAACTGTATGAAAAGACATATACAAAGCACTGGAACATGAAAACCCACAAGCTTATTCATATTTAAAATTTAATGAATCCAATTGGAGTTCCGTAAAATCTTGAAGAAAACATTTATTGAAAATCTTGTAGTACTCTAAATCTAACTATGGGTGATCTAATGGAGAAAAATTAGATAAGATCCTTAATTGATGTGATGAATTTTAATGGTAACATGTTCTTGTAATTTTGAATAAGTCTTCATACTAGTTTCATTTTTGGTATGTTTAGTTATAATTGAGCTTTACTATTTTACAAATTTTGTATTCTTAAGTTATATTCTCAGGTCAACTAAATGTATAGTTATAATTTTAGTCATATATTGTCTATTACAAGTTGTTAATTCAATTCTATGGCCCTTACATGTAATGTTTTTGTTTAAAAGATATTGAAGGAGGTTACATAGAACTGAAATTGAGAAATATTTTGAAAATTATAGAATATATCCTATTAATGAGATGAATTCTATGTTTTCTTAGTAACTCTAGGCATGTAGTTGAATATTGTATTATACCTAACTATTTATGATAACAATATGCATACATAAATACATACCTATACATATACATATATATTGGTGGAAATTATGGAAAGTTATCTCAAATATCTTATGCTTACCTATAACATTTAAAGGTAGTGTGTATGAATCCCAACTAAAGGAATTAAATCTTAATTTTTGTATATGGAAGTAAATATAGGCTTACCCTCTACCTAATTAGGATTGAAAACTATTATTACAAAGTTTGTTAGTAAGTAGGCCCATGTGATTGTTAAGTTGACTATTGTTATATTCTCTTGATCACTAAACTATAGTTGAAGCAAGGAACAACTATTATTTCATGCCAGTGATAATTGTATGTGTTTGGATTGAAGGACCTTTAAGATACCTAAATTGAAAATAAAAAAATATTTATTAGAATGATAATTTTGTGGTATCTGACCATGCTTGTATTATTTTTTATGTCATTATAATACTATCCCCACTATTATATGAAACATAATCTATTATTTTATAAAACCATATAGCCATTGATAGGTCCTACTATACAACTATAACTTTACCATGGTATTTATTACTTCTATTGGAGTAATACTAATGTATAATCAATGCCATATTGGAAGGTATTTTGAACTAAAAATGCTATAGTATATGATCCACTTAAGATCCTATGAGGATAAATAATCTCAATTTTGTTTATCTACAACTTATTGGACTTATATTTAACATATTTATAGTCATTAGTGATTTGTGATACCTTAAATATATTTTAGTAATCTAAGACTTTCCTTTATGTTTTCTAACCAGATATTGTTTATGGTATTTGAGATTCATTATGAATAATACTAAATATTATTTAAAACCATATCAATATGTAATAGATACTTGATGCCCATACACCCCTACACCTTGAGGGAATTACTTATTATATATCATTAGCAATAAGTTTTCAATAAGGGGGAAAGGATGTAGTGTATGTTCCTCGTCACCTAACGAGTTGCTCATTTTATTTCATTATTGCTATGAATAGTGCAATTTATTATTATTTATTACTGGACATTTAAATTTATTAAGTTTTATATTTAAGTTGAATTTAAAATACGGATGACTATGGAAAATTTATAATGATTTTTTTGTAAATAAAATTATGATTTTATGATGCATGCGTTTAATCATGTATTATTAAATTCAAGTATTTATTTAGACTATGTTAACTATACTTCAAAAAGGATAATTATTTTCTTGTGTTGATATTGTAAGTGTTTGTCAAAGGCCACCCTTGGGGTTTTTTTTTAGCTTGTAGTTAAACTAGTGAATGATGCTTGTGATTTTCAAAAACCATATTCCGAAATATATACTAGATTGTTTTTAGTTAAGTACGTGCAATGTGAAACCTTGTAATGTCTTATTAGCTATTAAGTACTTTATGGTTATTGCATATGTGTCAAATAATTAAGGAAGATAAACATATAATAACTAAATAAAAAAAGGAAAATATGAATATGTATGACAAAGAAAAAGGATGGAAGTGGCAATTAAGTGGAGTATCAAGAGATGGGAGTGGAAACAAATGGGGAGGAAGAGAAGTATTGAAGAAATCAAGAAATAAGAGGTTGTTATAGATGCATGAGAGAGCATCATCAGAGAGAATGGTATATTTGGAGATATTGGGTTGTTTGTGGTAAAAAGAGAATATATCATACAATTACATTAATTAATATAAGATAAAAAAAATGGTTAAATCATAATTATACAATAGTAACTAAATAAATTAGAGCTGAAACTATCCTAATCCAAGCATAAATTGAAAGAAAGATTTAAATAGTTATCCTACACTCATATTATCCTTAAAATAAAAACTAGGGCTAATACTAATGTAGTTAAATAGATTTATTGATACATAAGGCATCAAGGATCATACTCTTAGGAAAATAATCACAAAAAAATACTCAATTCCACTCAATATTGCTTGCTATGTCACCATAGTTAAAAAGGAGAGATCATACTTGGATTATATATAGAGGATACAACATGTCTTGATATTTATATACAAATCCTAGTAGAGCATCCTATCCTCTTCCATGAAAGGTAGAAAACTAGTAGTCAATGGATCTAGTTGTACCTACAAGGATGAGAAAGATATGGAGCAACAAGGTCATATATTGTGGAAACAATAAAGGGAAAAATCTTGAGAGCAATATTAGCAATACAAATTATTAGTGAATATATGGTGAAAATTTAGGAGTGAAATGAGAATTTATAATGAAAAAATAAATATATTTTCCTTTTGGAAACAATGACTAACTTTCACTATAATAAAATCCATCAAATTATAATTGTGAGTACAAACGACATGTAGTTTGAACCCTAGGTGCAAAAACATGCTAAGATTATGACTATACATCGAAAACCCTAAAATTAAATTCATAAAAAAAATTATCACTTAAATAATTTGATTTTTATTGGTCTTGTGTAGGATTAAGTCATCCATAATAGAGGGTATTTAACTCTTGTGCAAAGGTATGAGTGGATCTAAAAGATGTATTATTGTATGGAGGTACTAACCACTAAAATAAGAAGCTCTACTAAAGTAGGGTGTTATCCGATTCTATTTAAACTTGATTAAAATATTTTTCAAGTCTATTGTACACTCATTAATAGTAATTCAATTACAAAGATCAACGAAAAGAAAAATCAATCAAGTTTACATGAAAACCCAAATAAGTCCTACACTCAACCATAAACTTTTATTTCAACAGTGGAGATAATTTTAATTCCTATGATGTCATTTTATTGTGACCTCATCCTATTAGTTTGGTATATTTCTTATTTTGGATGTAAGAACATTTTAATTGCACATGTGTGATGGGAAAATATATGAATGTTCTTAAAAATATATATATTTTGTGTAGTGATGTGAAGAGAAAGGTGAGGAGTTCATTAGAATTTCCCAGATTTATAAATTAGATTAAAATACTAACTATAATATTCTCTACACTAATTAATTTGATCATGGAATATTGAAGTATATCCTTTCATCCTTTTCCTCAAGAAGACACTATTTATTTGTAGTGAATTAAGGCACCTATTTTTATATGATTACATTCTTGTCAAGATCTTTTCTAGTATAATCTAGTGGAATTAAAAATTTCTAATTGTATGAAGCTTGAAAATAGCTATGATGTTTTTTGATTCATAGTTATTGAAAGGTGATAAATTTTCTACATTGAAGATGAAGTTGAATATTCAACTTGAATTCAATAATTTATAGGGAGTAAAATATAGCGATGTGTAATGCAATACCACTAGCCTCAATGAACAATCAATATTTTATAAAGCAAATAAAAATTTCCCATTTATTTGAATATTCAACATGACTAACAAGATATATCACACATTCATGATGTAAAAACTACCAAGAATGCATGGGAAAAACTTTGTATGATGTTCAATTATAAAAGAACCAGGTTATACACACAAAAAGCAAGTTGCATTGCATAAATATGAATAGTGGTGACAAGTTAGATAATTTTATATTGTAAATTATTTAGTTGTAAGCCCCACTTAAAGCATTAGGTAAAATTATCATTGATGATGTGCTTGTTTCAATAGTGCTACAAGCATCACCACCCATGTTTGGTATTTTGGTAAAAACTCTATACATGACTAAGTAAATTCTCACCTCGTAGACACTTGTGAATTTGCTTAAATATGAGGAAACAATTTAAGAGAAAAAAAATTAAAGATGAACATGCTTTATCCATGCATCAAAAGTTAAGAAGTTGTTGTAGTCAAAAAAATGTGGTAGACAATCCAGTAGGCACCAACATAAAAAAAAATGCAAAAGATACAACTAGAAACAAAAAAAAAGGACAAGGGAAATATTAATGTTTCACTCTCACATGTTTTATTTGTAGGAAACCAAGATAAGTACTTCAAGAGTGTGTGTACATCTTGTTTTCAAAAGCTTCTTCCAATAAAAATTCATAGAACTAGTCAAGAGAAAAGAAAAAGGGTCCTCCCTGATAGAATAAGAATGCACCTCAATGCAAACTTGTCAATGTTGTAGAGGATTCCAAATTTGATGAAGATGGTCAAGACTATATTTATTTCATCCAAGCCCTTGATGTTGTTTTCAAACCCCACCCTGTTTGGTTTGTCAATTTAGGATTTGTGAGACATATTAAGCTAGAAGGAATAAATTAAAGTTTATTTCTATTTTATTGATTAACATGTTGATAATTGTCTAGCATAAAAATTAGCTCCATTTCATTTATATTTCCAAAAACAACAAGACATTAAATGATGGTTGATATTATTTACCGCTATTTTTTTGCATAGACATGTTTGCACCATGTTTTATTTGCTAAACCATGCACCCACACTTGCATGGTTTAGAATTACTTAAATATGAAGAGTAGTGAGAAGCTATACAATTTCCTACATACAAAAATATAAGAAAAACATAAGCTTATTTTTAAAATAAATAAATAAAAAATAAAAATAATTATTAAAAAAAAACATAAAAAATATGATATAACATCTTTAAAAAGGTATTATTTAAAAATAAAATAGATATCAACATAAACATAAATATTCTTACAACATAAATCCTTAATAAATATTAAACCAATGATATATTATTAGATCACCCTAGATATATTAGGAGATTATTTACAATATATATAAATTCGATCCGCGGCAAGGACGCCACTTGCATTATCGGTGATGTGAGCCATTATATAAATTACTAAGTAATATGATAAATTTGATAATAAATTAGAATTTAAACTCATAAATATTCAAAGAAAAAATAGGCGCATATAACTTTTTATAATCACATGTAAGGTCGAAATAACATTAATTACATATCAAAGTTTAAAATCTTATAATAAATTAGAATTTAAATGTAACAACCCAAGTATACTCACTTGGTTGTACCACAAAATATGCCAAACAAATTTTCAGGATAATTTTAGGAAGGTATATGATATTATGAATGACATGGTGGATGACAAGGCCATTCTTAGTGTCACATATACATATTTTTTACCCACTTATACCCCATAGTTCAATTGAATGTAGGTGATTTTTGAGAAGTAAGAAGATTAGAGAAGCTAAAATATCAATAAAGAAACGTATTGCACCAAAAAATCAAAAAAATCGAAGGGATGAATTAATATTTTTGAACTATATATCTAGGGTTTGTGTATTTAGTTTTTTGTATTTTTTAGTTCCAATAAGGAAAATGTTCTAGAGGCCATAAATTTTTCATATTTAAGTATTTCAATATTTTTTAAAAAATCACATAATTTTTTGATCTCTATGCATTAGTAGAATCAACTGAAGGACTTATTATAGTTTGAGGGATAAAATTATGTAAGATACATCATAAATACTATGTTGACGTCCTTAATTGGTAGAGGAGCATATGGTCAACTCAAATGACTTGCTTATTAAGTACTAAGAGATTGTAATGCATCTCTCAAGAGGAGAAATAAATAACCTTTGATGAAGAAACTTGCTAGCATAAGCAAGAGTAAGATTTTGACATATTATCCTTCATGATTGAACCAAAATTGATTTCCCATATCAAAGAAGAAAAAACGCCTAAAAAGGTATAGTCAAAATTGTAAGAATTATTTGAAAAAGTAAATACGCTTGAGGTAAGTCACTTTCAGTTGGATATTTCCTCTTTCAAATTAGTTGAGTTTTATAACAATGAGGATTATATTACAACATTCAAGCCATTGAGAGTAGATATTGCATCTTTTGGATGCAAAAAAAAAAGATGATGTAGAATGTGTTAAAAATATGCTTTCCAATATATCTCCTTCTTAGATAATGAAACTCAAATTTTATTTCATTTTGATGTTCTTGAAAACATAAAAAAATTATTTCTCTTGATAAGTGTTTTTATTCTAGTTTATTTTTAGGCATCAATGAGTAATTGTGGTGGTAGTTCATAAATATAGGCTCATGCAAAGAAATTTAAAACTAGTGAGGCTAAGACCTAGGTCCCAAACTAATAGGATAAGTCTTCAAATAAGACAAAGATAATTTGTAGATACTATAAGAAGGAAGAACCCCAACCTATAATTCCTTCCTAAAATTGTAAAAAATTGAAGCAAATTTTCTAAATATGGGTGGACCTATTTCAAATGATGAGGGGAATTCAAAAGGATTTTTACCAACTATGTAGGCCCAATAGATCATCTATTATTGGGGGAAGATATTATTGTAACTAATTTATTCTCTAATTAGCCCCTTAGTTCATATTATAGGGATTTTTATAAGTGTAATTTTTTTTTTGGTAATTATTATAATAGATTAATAGTGGGTTTTTATAGAGGATCCCAAAACCTTATATACAAAATCAGCCTTGCTAAATGGTGCTTCGTGCCTCTTGGCTGGATGAATAAACCTGTATGCAAAAAAAAACAAAAAGCTGCTAATTGCCCGAGGGCTACAAGGAGGCATTTTTGCCTAATTATCTTGGAAACTATGGCCAATATAAAAATTGGACCATTGGAAAGCAGAAAAAGACAGCCAAGAAAACTACAAAAAATCTCCCTTATCAGGGAAATAACTTTCCACATTTTTGCTTTCTCCAAGGCAGAATTCGAAGCAAACACGATGAATAGGATCCAAGAAAAAATGATGGCTTGGGACTGAAACAAAAAGTTGAAAGTCCTGCTGGAAGATGAAAAGAAGTTGCCCTCAACACTCTCTAGGTCCCAAAGAACCATGAGCCCACTCGTCGTTCCCACCGCAGGTTCTCAAATCCAGGATGACTTTCATCTGTATGGTTTAAGGTTCTTCCTACCTCCCTTTCCCTGCTGGAGGGGAGGTTTTGGGATAAGTGCGTCACCCATCAAAGAATCGGAGTCATCCTGAAACAGCAACCGTTGGGTGCCATTTGCGACATCAGCCGCAGTTTCCTTGTCTCTCTTTTCCTTGTTGGGGGGACGGCCCTACTTCCTATTACCACCAAAATCCACCCCTTGCGTTTGACTCCTCATAATTTGAGGGCTAATATTACCAGGCTGGTAACCTCTTCTTCCCAACAGGTAATCTTCCAATATATTTTGTGCCTCGGGAGAGTACCGATCAAAAAATTTTGGGCGAATCTACCAGTGTGGTGATAAGGGTGGGGGCTTGTTCCTTTTCCCCCTGTAGTCCTAGTTGGGAGCATCCACCGCACAGCTCGGAGTTTGATTGAATGGTGATTTCCTCATCTGGTAAGGAGGATTCGAGATGGTCTCTAGATGGACCTGGAGATTCATGGTCTTTCGCAACAGGGTGCTTCGTCTGACCTTCACCGTGCTCCAGAGGGTTGCAGGGATCCCACTTCTTCTTCCCCAACTTTTGAAGAGGACAATTGGACTGAAGATGCCCTTGAGAACTACACTGGGGGCAGAAAGCTGGTCTGTTCTCATAAACAATAGCTTGCTTGTGTAGAAAAGAACCCTCAGACCGTAGAGTAATGGAGGAAGGGAGGTCCATCTCCAAGTCCACAAAAACACAAAACCGAGCTTGGACAAATCTTGTTCGAGCCCTTGTGGGAGGGTCTATAGTGACCAACTCCCCGATGGATCGAGCAATTCCTCTGATTACATTTTCATGCCAGCTAAAAAGGGGGAGACTCGGGAGCCTAACCCATATTGGAGCAATGTTGATATTCTGGGTATCGGGGTTAAAGTCCAAACCCCACTTCCTTAGAAAGAGACTCCTATGGCCCAAGAACCAAGGCCCTCTAGCTAGGATTTTATAGTAGTCCTCCCTATTGCTCAGTCTAATCGCAAAAAAGCCCCGGGTTAGGGCAGCCAGCTCCAAGTGACCAGAGGTCCGCCATTTTCCGGATGCCCACTTGTGGATGGTATCCATGTCGGGATGACCACCAATAAACTTACCGATGAGGGTAAATTTTTTGAATTCCATAAAGCTTGAGAGAATTTTCGTCGAGATGTCCAACTCATTCCCGAACGAAAATAGCTCCTTGGTGGAGAGCCCACTTAGGGTTTCAGAAGCCGCTGCCAGAGCATACGATTTCTGAGGTCCATCTCCCCATTTGTCTGGTGGATCCTCGACATCCCCAGACTCTACTTGCCCTCCCTCCACCCTGCCGTGCCCCTGGTTCGACCTGTTGGCGCTCCCGTGCTCTCCCAAACCAGCCTTCCCATCCACCGTCATCCCTCCACCTCCGAAAAAACCCTTTCGCATCATCCATTATAAGTGTAATTTGACTTATAGTGAAGGACAACATTGTATGATTATTTTATAGGACTCCAAGTAATCATTACATAATTGTATTTAGTTTATTGTGATATTTCATAATGTAATCGATATAAGCCATGGTTAACCTTGTTATTTTTAATCCCATATTGTAGCATATAATTAAAATTAATCTCTCTTGTTATGCTAGCTTAGGTTAAACTCATTTATATAATTAGGGTTTTTGGTACTAATATAAATACCTCCTACGACTTCATCCATATTATTAGAATATTGTGATTATTATCCATGGATAATACAAAGAATATATATGGTTCTCAAGGACACCCACAATTTTTGTGTCTCTTACTTTAATTTTCATCCTTTTATGATTTTTGTATAGTATTTAAGTAAATGAATTGCTTTTGTTCATTTCAAGAAATAAGTGTGGATTCCAACACTTGACACATGGTTATTTTGGATAAGAATTAAAACCATTGATGTACATTTTAAACATATAATGAGAAGACAAGGTAAAATTAATTCTTGCATATGTAGAACTAAATTTTTGTTGCTCATCATTGGCTTTGGTCAATAAATATTCCATGGATAGAGTGAAAGAGGATAAGGTACAAGACATTGAATGCCAAAAGACAATATTTTTATTTGAATTTTACATATTAGTTAAGAATTTATGTATGACTTACCTACATTTTTAGCTAACCCTTGTATCGATAGCTACCCTTGCATATCATCCTACCATGGCAGAGCAAAAGATTTTTTAGATATTTTGTGAAGTTCAAATAATTGTACAACTGTATGAAAAGACATATACAAAGCACTGGAACATGAAAACCCACAAGCTTATTCATATTTAAAATTTAATGAATCCAATTGGAGTTCCGTAAAATCTTGAAGAAAACATTTATTGAAAATCTTGTAGTACTCTAAATCTAACTATGGGTGATCTAATGGAGAAAAATTAGATAAGATCCTTAATTGATGTGATGAATTTTAATGGTAACATGTTCTTGTAATTTTGAATAAGTCTTCATACTAGTTTCATTTTTGGTATGTTTAGTTATAATTGAGCTTTACTATTTTACAAATTTTGTATTCTTAAGTTATATTCTCAGGTCAACTAAATGTATAGTTATAATTTTAGTCATATATTGTCTATTACAAGTTGTTAATTCAATTCTATGGCCCTTACATGTAATGTTTTTGTTTAAAAGATAT
Organism: Wollemia nobilis; assembly: GCA_028583015.1. Classification (NCBI taxonomy): domain Eukaryota; kingdom Viridiplantae; phylum Streptophyta; class Pinopsida; order Araucariales; family Araucariaceae; genus Wollemia; species Wollemia nobilis. The sequence continues at coordinate 1,434,945 of JAQPPZ010003340.1, forward strand.
TGAAGGAGGTTACATAGAACTGAAATTGAGAAATATTTTGAAAATTATAGAATATATCCTATTAATGAGATGAATTCTATGTTTTCTTAGTAACTCTAGGCATGTAGTTGAATATTGTATTATACCTAACTATTTATGATAACAATATGCATACATAAATACATACCTATACATATACATATATATTGGTGGAAATTATGGAAAGTTATCTCAAATATCTTATGCTTACCTATAACATTTAAAGGTAGTGTGTATGAATCCCAACTAAAGGAATTAAATCTTAATTTTTGTATATGGAAGTAAATATAGGCTTACCCTCTACCTAATTAGGATTGAAAACTATTATTACAAAGTTTGTTAGTAAGTAGGCCCATGTGATTGTTAAGTTGACTATTGTTATATTCTCTTGATCACTAAACTATAGTTGAAGCAAGGAACAACTATTATTTCATGCCAGTGATAATTGTATGTGTTTGGATTGAAGGACCTTTAAGATACCTAAATTGAAAATAAAAAAATATTTATTAGAATGATAATTTTGTGGTATCTGACCATGCTTGTATTATTTTTTATGTCATTATAATACTATCCCCACTATTATATGAAACATAATCTATTATTTTATAAAACCATATAGCCATTGATAGGTCCTACTATACAACTATAACTTTACCATGGTATTTATTACTTCTATTGGAGTAATACTAATGTATAATCAATGCCATATTGGAAGGTATTTTGAACTAAAAATGCTATAGTATATGATCCACTTAAGATCCTATGAGGATAAATAATCTCAATTTTGTTTATCTACAACTTATTGGACTTATATTTAACATATTTATAGTCATTAGTGATTTGTGATACCTTAAATATATTTTAGTAATCTAAGACTTTCCTTTATGTTTTCTAACCAGATATTGTTTATGGTATTTGAGATTCATTATGAATAATACTAAATATTATTTAAAACCATATCAATATGTAATAGATACTTGATGCCCATACACCCCTACACCTTGAGGGAATTACTTATTATATATCATTAGCAATAAGTTTTCAATAAGGGGGAAAGGATGTAGTGTATGTTCCTCGTCACCTAACGAGTTGCTCATTTTATTTCATTATTGCTATGAATAGTGCAATTTATTATTATTTATTACTCTGGACATTTAAATTTATTAAGTTTTATATTTAAGTTGAATTTAAAATACGGATGACTATGGAAAATTTATAATGATTTTTTTGTAAATAAAATTATGATTTTATGATGCATGCGTTTAATCATGTATTATTAAATTCAAGTATTTATTTAGACTATGTTAACTATACTTCAAAAAGGATAATTATTTTCTTGTGTTGATATTGTAAGTGTTTGTCAAAGGCCACCCTTGGGGTTTTTTTTTAGCTTGTAGTTAAACTAGTGAATGATGCTTGTGATTTTCAAAAACCATATTCCGAAATATATACTAGATTGTTTTTAGTTAAGTACGTGCAATGTGAAACCTTGTAATGTCTTATTAGCTATTAAGTACTTTATGGTTATTGCATATGTGTCAAATAATTAAGGAAGATAAACATATAATAACTAAATAAAAAAAGGAAAATATGAATATGTATGACAAAGAAAAAGGATGGAAGTGGCAATTAAGTGGAGTATCAAGAGATGGGAGTGGAAACAAATGGGGAGGAAGAGAAGTATTGAAGAAATCAAGAAATAAGAGGTTGTTATAGATGCATGAGAGAGCATCATCAGAGAGAATGGTATATTTGGAGATATTGGGTTGTTTGTGGTAAAAAGAGAATATATCATACAATTACATTAATTAATATAAGATAAAAAAAATGGTTAAATCATAATTATACAATAGTAACTAAATAAATTAGAGCTGAAACTATCCTAATCCAAGCATAAATTGAAAGAAAGATTTAAATAGTTATCCTACACTCATATTATCCTTAAAATAAAAACTAGGGCTAATACTAATGTAGTTAAATAGATTTATTGATACATAAGGCATCAAGGATCATACTCTTAGGAAAATAATCACAAAAAAATACTCAATTCCACTCAATATTGCTTGCTATGTCACCATAGTTAAAAAGGAGAGATCATACTTGGATTATATATAGAGGATACAACATGTCTTGATATTTATATACAAATCCTAGTAGAGCATCCTATCCTCTTCCATGAAAGGTAGAAAACAAGTAGTCAATGGATCTAGTTGTACCTACAAGGATGAGAAAGATATGGAGCAACAAGGTCATATATTGTGGAAACAATAAAGGGAAAAATCTTGAGAGCAATATTAGCAATACAAATTATTAGTGAATATATGGTGAAAATTTAGGAGTGAAATGAGAATTTATAATGAAAAAATAAATATATTTTCCTTTTGGAAACAATGACTAACTTTCACTATAATAAAATCCATCAAATTATAATTGTGAGTACAAACGACATGTAGTTTGAACCCTAGGTGCAAAAACATGCTAAGATTATGACTATACATCGAAAACCCTAAAATTAAATTCATAAAAAAAATTATCACTTAAATAATTTGATTTTTATTGGTCTTGTGTAGGATTAAGTCATCCATAATAGAGGGTATTTAACTCTTGTGCAAAGGTATGAGTGGATCTAAAAGATGTATTATTGTATGGAGGTACTAACCACTAAAATAAGAAGCTCTACTAAAGTAGGGTGTTATCCGATTCTATTTAAACTTGATTAAAATATTTTTCAAGTCTATTGTACACTCATTAATAGTAATTCAATTACAAAGATCAACGAAAAGAAAAATCAATCAAGTTTACATGAAAACCCAAATAAGTCCTACACTCAACCATAAACTTTTATTTCAACAGTGGAGATAATTTTAATTCCTATGATGTCATTTTATTGTGACCTCATCCTATTAGTTTGGTATATTTCTTATTTTGGATGTAAGAACATTTTAATTGCACATGTGTGATGGGAAAATATATGAATGTTCTTAAAAAATATATATTTTGTGTAGTGATGTGAAGAGAAAGGTGAGGAGTTCATTAGAATTTCCCAGATTTATAAATTAGATTAAAATACTAACTATAATATTCTCTACACTAATTAATTTGATCATGGAATATTGAAGTATATCCTTTCATCCTTTTCCTCAAGAAGACACTATTTATTTGTAGTGAATTAAGGCACCTATTTTTATATGATTACATTCTTGTCAAGATCTTTTCTAGTATAATCTAGTGGAATTAAAAATTTCTAATTGTATGAAGCTTGAAAATAGCTATGATGTTTTTTGATTCATAGTTATTGAAAGGTGATAAATTTTCTACATTGAAGATGAAGTTGAATATTCAACTTGAATTCAATAATTTATAGGGAGTAAAATATAGCGATGTGTAATGCAATACCACTAGCCTCAATGAACAACCAATATTTTATAAAGCAAATAAAAATTTCCCATTTATTTGAATATTCAACATGACTAACAAGATATATCACACATTCATGATGTAAAAACTACCAAGAATGCATGGGAAAAACTTTGTATGATGTTCAATTATAAAAGAACCAGGTTATACACACAAAAAGCAAGTTGCATTGCATAAATATGAATAGTGGTGACAAGTTAGATAATTTTATATTGTAAATTATTTAGTTGTAAGCCCCACTTAAAGCATTAGGTAAAATTATCATTGATGATGTGCTTGTTTCAATAGTGCTACAAGCATCACCACCCATGTTTGGTATTTTGGTAAAAACTCTATACATGACTAAGTAAATTCTCACCTCGTAGACACTTGTGAATTTGCTTAAATATGAGGAAACAATTTAAGAGAAAAAAAATTAAAGATGAACATGCTTTATCCATGCATCAAAAGTTAAGAAGTTGTTGTAGTCAAAAAAATGTGGTAGACAATCCAGTAGGCACCAACATAAAAAAAAATGCAAAAGATACAACTAGAAACAAAAAAAAAGGACAAGGGAAATATTAATGTTTCACTCTCACATGTTTTATTTGTAGGAAACCAAGATAAGTACTTCAAGAGTGTGTGTACATCTTGTTTTCAAAAGCTTCTTCCAATAAAAATTCATAGAACTAGTCAAGAGAAAAGAAAAAGGGTCCTCCCTGATAGAATAAGAATGCACCTCAATGCAAACTTGTCAATGTTGTAGAGGATTCCAAATTTGATGAAGATGGTCAAGACTATATTTATTTCATCCAAGCCCTTGATGTTGTTTTCAAACCCCACCCTGTTTGGTTTGTCAATTTAGGATTTGTGAGACATATTAAGCTAGAAGGAATAAATTAAAGTTTATTTCTATTTTATTGATTAACATGTTGATAATTGTCTAGCATAAAAATTAGCTCCATTTCATTTATATTTCCAAAAACAACAAGACATTAAATGATGGTTGATATTATTTACCGCTATTTTTTTGCATAGACATGTTTGCACCATGTTTTATTTGCTAAACCATGCACCCACACTTGCATGGTTTAGAATTACTTAAATATGAAGAGTAGTGAGAAGCTATACAATTTCCTACATACAAAAATATAAGAAAAACATAAGCTTATTTTTAAAATAAATAAATAAAAAATAAAAATAATTATTAAAAAAAAACATAAAAAATATGATATAACATCTTTAAAAAGGTATTATTTAAAAATAAAATAGATATCAACATAAACATAAATATTCTTACAACATAAATCCTTAATAAATATTAAACCAATGATATATTATTAGATCACCCTAGATATATTAGGAGATTATTTACAATATATATAAATTCGATCCGCGGCAAGGACGCCACTTGCATTATCGGTGATGTGAGCCATTATATAAATTACTAAGTAATATGATAAATTTGATAATAAATTAGAATTTAAACTCATAAATATTCAAAGAAAAAATAGGCGCATATAACTTTTTATAATCACATGTAAGGTCGAAATAACATTAATTACATATCAAAGTTTAAAATCTTATAATAAATTAGAATTTAAATGTAACAACCCAAGTATACTCACTTGGTTGTACCACAAAATATGCCAAACAAATTTTCAGGATAATTTTATTTTCTAAATTTAATGTTTTCAATTCAAAATATGCATTCAAGTTTATAGCATTTTTTTTTCACCCAATAATTTTTTAACAGATAGTTTCAAATTAGTACAAGTATATCAAACCACATTTGGGTTCAAGGTTGATGTCACCCAAGTGGATGAGATTGACAAAATCCCATGAAAGGTATCATTATGTGGAGTCGACTTACCTCATTTAACGTCCTCTGGTTCTGGAATAAGGATCGATCCATGGTTGGGGTTATCCTTTAGGGCCCAATGAAACCTAAAGGGTGGATACATATTTTCCCATCCCTTATCGTACTGAACTTTTGACTTTATTGGTCGAATATTTTAATAGATGTATGTAAGGGATCTAGCGTATGTATACCTAGTGTCTAGCTGATTTTTCTCTACCCAAATTCAGCTAGAGCCATGTCAATACCATGATCTTGGACTTGGTCACTCATGTCTATTATAACTCATGATCGTTTATCCCATACCAAATGTCATGGTTGAACTAGCTAAGTTAAACGAACATAGGACTTATCATAGTATTATCTGAGCAGTAACCTAGAGGTGGCATCCCATACCACCCCTCATTACCATTTCTGACCAAGTCACTTATTCCGACCAATTTTGTCATACTACGGTTTCTCTTGAGACTTGTTGTGTGCATACCTGCACCTCAACCACATTGAGTGTTTTATGTATGTTCAAATCACCCTTCACGATGATTTATATTTTTTTAGAATCTTTCCCCTCAAAGAATTTATATTAAGCATTCATATAAGGGTTATTGTCCTATTTTAATATAGCAAGAAATAAGTCATAATCAAGATCTAGTTAACCCTAATAGGTTGTGGAATTTGCAATCTCTCTTACTTAACAACATTTATAAATTCCTATCTAATTATTAAGTCTACCCATGTAGGGACTGAACAACTAAGTCTTAACATATTTTATCTATATAGTTATTACTTCCCTATGGGTATATCCATTATAAAGTTTCATGTATTCCAACTAAATCTAGTTTAGTTATTTATTTTACTTTATAAGATCACCATCGTATATAAAGTAAGAGGGATTTTTAGTGTTAGCTTTTGATGTAATGAGAATTGGGAGATAGAATTCACAAGTTGAATAATATGAAAGAAAGTACATCTACTAGATGACTGCAATATGCAATGAATAGAAATGATATAAAAGAATACAATGTAGCTATGGAGGAAATGAGCACTCCATTAATAAAGCTACTAAACTACATTGCACCCATCACCAATGGATGGTGATACACACAAAACTGTACCAAGCACTAAGCTACACTATCTGACTATGTCCCTCAACTCTATATCTACCTAACAATGAGGCCATCCCTATATAGGTAAAATAGGAGACTTGGTCAAAACTCTATCCAGTTTTGCAAGGGACAAATTGCACAATGACACTTGTGCATTTATTACATTGCATGAAGTAACTAGATAACTTCCCCCTAAAGTAATCGACTATCCTATGTATGTATCTTGGAAGATACATTTACATGACCCAAATAATGGAATATATTCTATTTCTAACACCCTCTTGTATTACATTATTTGGGTATTGAAGACTTTCGTCTTCAATATGGATCTTCTTCTTCTTCTTCTACATTGTTTGTAACCTGTTCAAACAAATAATTAGCGTCTCTATAATATGCAACATTTGCTAATTAAGATTTCATTTCATAGGTATCCATGGGTTCTTCTAGTTCTTTAATTTCTTCTATCCTCTGAACTAGGTGTCCCTTATGATTTATCTTTTGATATTCTAGTTGAGGATAATTGGTTGGTCACTGAAATTGTTATTGATGAGGGTTACTTTAATATATCAATCTTGGAATTGATTCCTATTATTCATCTGATTTCCTTGCTTTCGATTTCTAGGATTGTATCTGCAATAGTTGGTACTATGACCTTTGTTTCTACATATCTGAAAAATACCATGTTTCCCATCTTCTCAATGAAGATGTAATATTTCTCTATGGATTATATTTTTATACCAATGTAGTGTTAGTCATTTCATATTTCAAAGTATTTTCTACTTCATATTATTGAAGTATATTAACTAGATTATCAAAAGAAGTATGTTTACTTAAAACCTATAAATATGTGACCAAGTGTTTATAGCTATTTTGAAGTGCTCTCATGGTTACGTAAGTGAGAAGTTCATCCTTAATTGATTTTCCTAAGTTTAATAATTTACCTTTAAAATCTACAACCTTCCTTAGGAACAATTCTATGCTTTCTCCACTATTCATCTTTAATGAGTGGTGTTGAGTTTGGAGATGAAGGATAGTTGCCTTATTTTTCCCTTCAAATATTTTCTCTAGGTCTGTCCATGCGTCTGAAGATGCTTTGGTTGAACTAATATATGATTGAATCTCATCAGTGATAGCCAAAGTAATTATCATTAAGGCTTTTGAATCATTTTCTTCAAACTTTAGGATTTTAGTTTCACCTATAGTAGGTCTCTATGTTTTCCCTTTGACAACATCCCAAAGTTTTTCATATACTAAGATTTCTTTCACTTTATTTTTCCAAGAGAAATAATTTGGACCCTTGAGTAGTTGATATTATACTAAGAAGAATTTGTTTGATGCCATTTAAATCTTCCTAATATCAATCCTTAGATATGTAAGCTTCCTTATGTCTCCCTAGATATGAGATTATGAATACCTAATTTTAGGTTTTTGAAGAAATATTATCCTAACTTGATAATTTTTGACAAATATAATTACTATACTGTAGAATGCCTTATGACTCCCTAATATTTTGGAGTATGATTTAGTGCTTTTGTAAAATATAGTTCATTTTTTGGTTAATTTTGTATAAATTTTGTAAAGATAAAAAATCAACTTCTTAACACCTTATTACTCCTATTGAACTAAGCACTTTTCAATTTTGAAGAGGTTTTAATGTTGGATTTATTTTGTCTTCTTTTGAGAATTTTTTTGAGACAAGAATATAAATTTCCAACTTCAATAAAAAGATTTTAATAACCCAATTTTGTAACCCTTAGTATTTTGTTCAAGTGTTTCTAATTTCCAATAACCTAGTTTGATGTTGTAAACCTTATCACTACCAAATTTGTAAAATTTTAATATGTTAATATTTGCAAACATTAAATAGATTAATTCCAAGTAGTATCCCTTATTTATCCTAAGTTATATTTTGCAAATATTATATTAATTTTCTTAAGTTTTTATTTAAAACAAAATATTGATTTCATTTAATATCTCAACATTAACATACAACCTTATAACTCCCTTTTTTTAAATTAAAGCAAAATATATGAGGAAATTTTTATTAAGGCTTTGTACCTTTATGAAGCCGGATGAATATGGTAGTAATTTGTCCTTATTGAACGTGAATTTTCAAAGGTAAGCTTTGGTTTTAATTCTATTCTTTAATGGATGTTGACTAAGAGTGTTTCCCAAGACTCTCCACTTGCTTTGTATGGCTACCGAATTGCTACCGAACTGCCATCGATCTATCGAACTATTGTTGATATTCTATTGCATAGCATTCAAACTACTGCTTCTCTCATTCTTTCCATGGTGGGAGGCACCTTTAATAGGTAGTTAGTTGAGTGACAAGTGTCATGACAAAATTTTTAACTCCCTATGGATGCTTCACCTGTTTGGTGGAGATGCCAAACTTACTCCATTGCTTGTGACAAATGTCACCTTTAGCTGAGATGTTTCTATTCTCCTTTGAGCTATCCAAGAAATGCTTCTTCTCCAATGTCTACAAGACTATCTTGCTATAATGGACATATATCAAGCTATTAGTTGTACGTAACTCCTCTTCTACATGGAGTATGGGTGCCAAGAGATAATTGTAATGTCTTCTTTGTGAGCGTTATTTAGAGTTACTCTTGATGAATGACAAGTGGCATATGCATGCCTTTATCTTTATCAACGCTTTCTTGAAGGTTCTCCAATGTGTTTTCCATGTTGTTCTTTGTTGTTCTATGTAGATGCTAAAATATCTCCAGCCAAGCAAGCTAATGGTGGAGCTATGGTGGAGATATGGAGGAGCTTTGGTGGCCCTTGAGTGGAGTCATAACTATAGTGCTTGGATGAAGACTCCTTAATGCTCCACTTATGGTAGAAATGCTCCTTGATTGGATGTAGCTTGCTTTGATAGAAATGCTCCTTTGCTTTGACATAGGCTTGCTTTGATAGAAATGCTCCTTTGCTTTGATGTAGGCTTACCTTTTTGCTTTATACACTGCTTTATTTTTCTTGTGTGCCTTGTCTTCTACAGGTTCGGTAATCCAAGATATGTAGAGAATGAGCCAAAAGAGAGGCTCTTTGATATGCTTGGAAGAGTGATAGTATTTAGACACCTTTGTCTTGCTTCAACCTGCTTGTAGTGTGCCTTTGAGGCACTTTCCAATATTCCCTTGGGTTGTAGAAAACTAGATTAAAGTCATGGAATAAAATGTACTATAAATTATACATAAACCTCCTTTGATGCACCTTCTTTTGTACTCTTATTTTAGATATGAAATTTTAGTTTTATGGCATATTTTTCACCTACAATAAAAGGGTTTTGAGGTTGTATTTTATGATTAGACACCTTCCCATTTTCCCCTAGACACTTTGATAACAAATCCATGCTTATATAATAGTAGATAGATGATTTTTAAATCTGTGCAATTTCTTGGAATTTCTTTTCTTGCATCAAATCTTGTAATGATTTCGATTTGAGACTCACCAAGTCTCAATATTTGAAGCTTCTATTTCTATTTTTTATTAGTTGTGTTCTTATCCATGTTTTGGAGGATTCTAACCTTTTTGGGTGGATTCTTTTGGCCACTACGAGTTCAGATTTATGTGCTTCAATAGTGTCTTCAGACACTTAATACAAATCAGATTTTGTGCCCTTCAAAAAACACAAAACTAATTTCTTTTTGAAAGTAATACAATAGTGCAAGTATTTAATTTTTAATGCATTAATATTATGCCTTATCACTCCAATAAACTCTTAAATTAATGCACTAACAATTTACTGCAACTAATAAAGAGTAACCTAAAATGAATCTTTAAGAGTTATTCTGCAATTTCACTACAATCAATATTGTAGGACTTAGTCTTCTTTTTCCAAAGTAGATGATAGGTAGTTGATAGAAGCAATTTTAAATCTAATAAAATCCTAATTAATGTGCAAATGAACCTTAAAAATAATATTTTTATTTTGCACTTTCGAAGATTGTAATCCAATTTTCTATTGGCAACTATAATCCAAATTTAGGTGCTTCTAACAAATTTGATAGGTAAACCAATTAAAAAATCTACTTATACAAAAAATTTGCATACCTTTTTGTTGTATCTATTATATCACTTTTGTAGAGGATGTAGATCTTGGTGTCCAGGATCACCAATTTACTGCTACTAGTATAACCTTGTAGCTCTTTGTAGAATGTCCTGAACAACTTCCTTCTTCACCAAATTATGGTCTTGAACTTTCTTTCATTAGCCTAGGATTTGGTGTCTTATTATCCTCTTGTGTTATCATCCTTCTACTAAATATTTGGAGAAGTCTTTGTATTTGAAGTGATGCCTTATTGCTATGAGAGGCAATATTCAAATCTCCAATATTTTGTGAGCTTCCTTTGTCTTAAAGTCTTCTTGTTGAATTTTGACTTCAAGCAGGATCTTCTTCTGATATTTGGCACTCGTTGACAAATTATTATTCATGGATTTGGCACTCCTTGCTAAATTATTCTTCTATTGGGCTTGTTTGTTTATGGTGACAACTATCCCAAGTCCTTCACTATTAGGAGCTTCTCCTTGGTAGTGGATTTTTCAATGAGTTCTTCTTTGATAATTTCTTCATTAAGGCTCTCCTAGCATTTTTCTGGAAGCTCGATAAGACCTTCCTAAGGTCTCTGATATTACAAATACTGATGTTATTACTTGAGACCTTATATTCAACCTTCTAATCCTAGAATTATTGGTGATGATATCTACTTTGGATCTCTAAATCTACTACTTCCGGATTTGAGTAGGACTCACCTAGTCCTTCTTCTTCTTTAACTAGAAATTCTCCAATGAGATCTTCTCATGATCTCTTCAACTTTGCTTTAGGTGCTGAATTAATTCTGAAGAAGATACCCTTCCTAAATTTCTTGTTGGAAGTTTACCAACTCACTAAATCTTCTTTACCTACAACACAGTACTAGTACTAAAATATTTATTCTACTTCTAAATCAGATATTATCTTGGAATTCTTCTTCAGGATCAATGCTTCTATGGACTTTTTCAATATAAAGGATTTTGTGGCCTTTTTCAGTACCAAGGTTATTATAGCCTTTTTTAGTAATAAGGCTACTATGGCCTTTTTCAGTATTAAGGCTACTACGGTCATTTTCAGTATTAAGGCTACTATGGTATTTTTAGTATCAAGACTCCTGTGGATTCTCCTTCAAGGCTCCTATGGCCATTTATCCAAGGATTCTATGGTCTTTTTATGTCAAGGCTTCTATATCTTGTTCTTCAACTTGTTAAGTTCTTCAATTCAACAATGCAATATTATTATCTTTCATAAGGAACTAATCTTTGTACTATGAAGGTAAACTAACCTTCGGGTAACAAAGTTGGAGTCTCCTAGATTTCTATCGTAGGAGGAGTACCAATATTCTGAGAGTTAATTATCTACAACAAAATAAAATTTAGGCAAAAGTTAGTAAATTCTAGATATCCTAGATGATATTTACTAGATGATTTGTCAATCTAGTGGATTGAATGTTGAGTCCTTGTCTTCACGAGTTTTTCTTGTAATTCTATGGAAAATACTCTAGTCAAATGCAATCTCAGTATTTCTAGAACTAATATTTCTTTTAGTTCTAACTTTGTTACTCTCCCCAATTCTACCACCTAGATTATTCTAAGATATTTTGATAGTGGCTAGTCCAACAGTGCATTAGTTTGACAAAACACTCAGGCTCCATGGTAATGGTGGTTTCCATCTTGATCTACATGGACTGGATATACTATATCTTTGATACCACTATTATATTTTGATGTAATGAGCACTGGGAGATAACTGTCACAAGATGTAGACTAATATGAAAGAAAGTAAATATGCTAGATAACTAAAATATGCAATGAATAGAAATTATATAAAAGAATACAATGTATCTATGGAGGAAATGAGAACTCCATTAATAAAGCTATTGAACTACATTGCATCCATCACCAATGGATGGTGATACACATAGAACTATACCAAGCACTAAGCTACACTATATAAATATCCCTAGACTATATATCTTCCTAACAATGAGACCATCCTTATATAGGTAAAATAGGATACTTGGCCAAAACTCTATCTAGCTATGCAAGGGACAACTTGGACATATACAACTTGCACAATGACACTTGTGCATTTATTACATTGCATGAAGGAACTAGATAACTTCTCTATAAATAAATCTATTGATCTAAGTATGTATCTTGGAAGACACATTTACATGACCCAAAATGATGTAATATACTATATTTCTAACATTTAGTTCATATTTTATTCCTCATCCACAATTAGCATTCTAGGATTATTTTCTTGAATCTAGGACTCTTTCTAGTCTTATGCATGCCCAAGCAATGTGTTCAAAACCATTGCCTTTCAGTTCGACATTTCCATATTATCACAGACAAGTTTAATTGTTGAGCGAAGAGTCTTATGACAAGATGTTTTAGAGTTAAAATTGAAGGATTTAGTTTAATTTTTATTGCCATATTGCAATTTTAAAAAATCAATTACTAATGGTTGCTACGTTCAACAATTTAACTTATTAAATGAAAAGCTAACCTTGCCACATCCTTGACCAAAGGTAGTTTACTAAAAATATAATGCATATTTTCCAGTATAGTAAGACTTCTTGGATCATACAAGATATCGTGGTAACTCATTCATGCATTAAGCTTATATATAATTTCTTTAACAAAATAATTTCTTTTGCAATGAAATTTTCATCCATTTAAACCATTACTTGGAAATAGATTTAAAAAAAATTCACTAATACATTGATGTTTATAGATGGGCCTCCACTCTACATACTCGTACTACATCCCTTAGAATAGATTTTATTATTCTATTTGAACACAAAGTTCAAAGTCCACAATAACATTAATTCATTCTCTACTACAAGTATCAATATTCAATAAATCTATAGTTAATTATATAAATAATATGATATTCACACTACCTAATGTTCCATATGCCATAGAGGAAAATACCAATCCATTTACTATATAGTCTCTATTTATATATTTTTCCAGATAGAAGAAACATGCATGGCTTCCAGCCTCATCCGATGTGCTTCCTAATTACTAATAAAACAATTATAATTCACACCCAAAATTCATATAAGAAAATAAAATATTTTATTAAAGCTATCTCTACTGTTTCATTTAAAAAAAAATTGCATTACAGTTTCAATTTGACATCGATGTTAGTGTTGGAGTCTAAATGGAGAATTTGTTGTTATCTATTGCTTCTCCACCACTACATGATTCCACTCCTTTCTCATTTTTAGGCTTTTACAACAGAAAAACATTTTCAGCCATTATCATATTTGGGTTCAAAATTTTCTTATTCAATAGCAATGGTACCCAGTGGTTAGTTTTTGCTGAATCCTCCTATCGTCGAATCCCAACGACTCCAAGATGATAGTTTTATTTTAAGTGGATCAGATACGACTCCCTTTTTAAAAATATATGCCTAGGTTTACACTCCTATATGCATGCATATGTCCAGTAAAATCATGCAAATCATTCATCTTTTAAACTATCACAATTCCAAACACCCAGTCATAGGTTTCTTTTCAATCATCATTCCTAAATTCCATGAATTCACACCCCTGACTTTGTTTTGGTATTATTTTCCAAATTTTCACATTATATACTAAATATGATAAGAATTTTTTTTTTCCACCTCAAACCAAAAAAGCATACCATTTCCTTTTGAGCAAACAAATATAGTGTCTTCCCACACAAAAAGTAGACATTTTCATTAATGGTCCATTCTATGTTAGAACTAGTCACAGAAAAACATAAAAAATATTTTCCTTTAGTAAAACAAGTACAAAGGGGGTATAATATATATCAAGCCCATTCTAATTATATAGTGGCTAGCATTTTTATGTTTTCACATACACATCAATCATACAATATTTTTCTTTTTAAAAACATATATTTTTTGGATAACAATTTGCATCACAAAAGAGAACACAATACATGTTCTTATAGAACGTAGATGGTTAATCTATATTATAATCCATCATAACTATATTTACATGCACAGTCATATTCCTTACATAAATACACCTTGAAAACATCGTTCGATACTGCAATTTCCAAATATGAGCTTCAATCACACATGAAAACACACAACACACAACAAGAATTCCTCCCTCTTTCTTTTTTTTTAAAGCATGCAAGATAAAGTTCAAACATTCTCATCCCTTCCACTCTTTCCTTCTATTTCTCTTGGCAAGATCATGGGAGGTTAAAAAAACAATTATATCAGTTTCAAACCATCACCAAATACTAAAGATCACCAATATTTCGTTCAACTATTCAACAATAGAACTTTTATAAGGATAAAATTACTTTGTTAATTTATTTCATTTGTTTTTCCCATAACTCATGTTGTTTTTGCCTATGTTACACACGAATCAATATAACAACTTAAATAATAACAATAATTGCATTTTCCTTTAATCATGTCTATTGATATTAATTCATTTTATATTTTATTTCTACATTCAAACTTAGTAGCAAGCATAAAAATAAACTCTATTTCTTAAATGCTTAGTAAACTAAGGCTCATGCTCTTGGAACTTGATCGCCTTTCAAAAATTTATGAATACATTAAATTTCTACAATCAACAACCATATTTTCCAAAACAAAGCATACACACATCGCAAATCATTCATTAAATCTACATGACGTGCATATGCAAGAGTTTCCATGTGCTCATGAGCTGAATCATAAATTCCCCTTTTTACATTTTTTGTCAACTCACTTCCATTATCGATAATAGGTGCCTGGTCCTGCATTGATAGTGGCTATCTCAATATCACATTCCACAAGAAAAATTAAGTTTATCATCAATTTACATATAATCAATAATCATGTGAGATAGGTCGTTACATCCTCACCCACTAGAAATAAACATATTTCTTGTATTTAGTGCATGGTTAAACAAATAAAATACATTTATATGTAATTTTTCATAAATGTTGAAACAATAATTCTAATGCAAAATTCTCACATCATCCAACATGTCAAAATTCATCATTGAATCAAAGGAAGGATCTCATTCGTGGGAAGAGATATACCTTGAGTCATATCTCAGATATTTATGGGAATGGGATGATGTTGCAATCTATGGTCTTAATTTCTACTCATCAATAGATAGAAGGACAGGTCTATATTTTCAATTGGAATGATCTGATGTGTCCTATGAAAGGGGTGGTTTCCTTCCTGACTAGGGGTAAGTTGAGATGGATGTGGGCATTAGAAATAATTACTTCTATTGGGAATTCTTGTGCCCTATATATTTTCAATAGGAAGAGTGGCTTGAGAATAATGTTTTGTTTGATAGTCTTGAAAAGTTTAATTTAGGTTTTTTTCCAAAGCATTTTTGTGTCCTAAATGGAGTTTTTCTTGGATATGAGTCCCAATGAGTGAGCTGGTGGTTCAAGGGCGGTTGTTATACCCATCCCATGCATAATTTTTATAGATGTTTTTGGCTAAGTGCCACATATTTCTTCCATATTGTGATGCGTGTGAAGATCCACGCGTTTTAGGATTGTGTGCCTCACAGGAAAAGAGGTATGTTTTTTTTAAAAACCTAAGCCTACTTTATATAGATAGTAATTTGAGCTAGATGAAAAGTGGTAATTTTATCATAATTTGTTTGAGTGGTGTAATAAAGTGTGTCAGGATGGTAGCCCTGGTATTGGAGACACAATATCTTATGGTGGACAAGGAGGTTTGCAAGATATTAAAAATATTGAATGTTCTCCATTTTATATTAAAGTTTAATGGACACCACAAGAAGATGGCAAAACATCTAGTTTATTCCTGGTGAGGAGGTGGTTAGGGTGGGTGTGGTGGAGTTTAAAGTTGACATCCCCCTTATTTTTGAGATGACAGGCCTCACGATGGATGGATTTCTTCACAATAGGAAGAAGCACTCCATGGCAAAAGAAGTGCAAGTGTTTCTAGGTGATGAAGAAGATTTGTCTAAAACCAAGAATGAATTTAGGTGAAATTACATCAAATCCCAATTGGACCAGGTAGTGCTGGTGATAATGCATAATTTTACTCTAGATGAGAATTTGGAGATTTTACAGAGCTACCTTTTCATGATTCTTAACCACCTACGACATATGAAAGTTATGAATATCTCATAATTTCTCTTTCAGTAATTGGAAAGGACCATCTCCAAGGTTAAGAAAGGGGTGGATTTTGATCTGGTTCACCAAGGTCTGATAAATATGATATTTGATCATATTGTAAAATTGAGGGGTCTGATGGCAATGTTATTCTGATTTCCTTAAATCGAGTCCTTGCACCAATTGTGGTTTATCTAGATTCTTTGATCTCGGGGGTCTTGAACACATCAAATCAGGAGTCTATGGTTACCACTTCACTGGTGGCGCAACCTAATGAGGGTATAGAGTCTATTATAAGAGGTCTCAATGGTAACAAAGAGTGTACATGAATATCTAAATTATTGGAAGCTAATATATTGAACAATAGTAAGGTTTTGTTGACTACTGAGGATTTAGATTCAAATGATTATCTAATACATCCTAAGAATTCTAAATTGATGAGTATCTAGAAGCTTGGTTCCCATTCGGGAAAATCTAAGCTGAAGGATTTTAATGCAATGGCCTTGAATTTGTAATGATTGATGATAGACTCCATGCAAGTAATGATTTCCTACTCCAATGAAGTCATGGCCCTGATGGGGTGGCAAGTCATGAATGAGGATAAAACTAAGGAAGAGGTTGGAGTAGGCCCAAGCAGGTCCAAGTTTTAAGTTATATGCCACTTCACGATGCTTGTTGTTTCTTTCATTTTGTATCTTAGGTCCTACATGCCTAGTTCCTTCATCCGTTTGTGGGTTTAACATTATTTATTTTATTCCATTTTGCATCTTAGGGCCTACACACCTAGTTCCTTCACCCCTGCATGGGTTTGGATTTATCTGTTGGTTTTTTTTTCTAGGTTATCCAATTTTTGGTTGGGTTGTCTATTTCAGCTTGATATAATTAGTTTTTCTTTGTATGGTTTATTTGGTCCTCTTGCTGTGTTCGGAGGTTAGTTTATTTTTGTAAAGGTTTGGAGGTATTTTCAAAACTTTTTTCATCCACCCTATCAAAAAACAAATATTATCACTGAATCATACATCATTTTGACTTAAAAAAAATTAGGTTATTCACATAATGCTTCATATAGTAAGCAACCATAAATCTATGTATAATGTAATACATAAACCATTGCATAAGCAAAGTTACTTAAATATATGTATAATGTAATACATACACCATCGCATAAGTAAATTTACTTACTCAATATTTCAAAACCTACACAAATCTATTCTACTCGGTAACTCATAACATACACAAATGCTACTCTACTCAGTATTCAATATCATGTCCATATGCATATATACATATAACTTCAAACCATATAAAGTGTTTTAAAATATCTATCTACTCAAATAGTTAAGGAAATTGCTATTGCATGTCAATCATGTTCTTCCACATGGCATTTCTATCCAAGTAGAGGTCCCATTGGTTTGGTATTGCTCTATATTTCTCTTCTACAGGTTCTTGGTTCTAAAACCAAGTATACAAATAGGTAGAACTTTCATATTTAGCGGATCGGTCATCTACAAATTGGAAACATCCAATACATGAGTAAGATTAAAAATGTACTTCATAAAGAAGGACACATGGAAGAGACTATGGATTTTGGATAAGCTTGGTGGAAAGCAAGTTTGTATGCAACAGGGCTTATCTTGCCCACAATTTCAAATGGACCCACATATCTTGAGTCAAGTTTAGAATATTTTATGAAAATTTTAGTTGAATTCACCCTTAACAATACTCTATCTCCAAATAAATATTCTCTTGATGTCCTTTTGAGGTCTACGTAGCTTTTATAGTTATTTACAACCTTCTTTAGCTTCTACTAAATTATTTTCAATTGATATTCCATTTATTTTACAGTTTATGGTCTGATCACTACTCGATCTTTCAGATTATCGCAATATAAGGGATCTCTACATATTATTTAGTATAAGTCTTCAAAAAGTGCCATACCTAGTGATGCGTGATATATGTTATTGTATGTAAACTCCAATAGGTATAAATAGTATTCCCACTTTGTATGCTCATCCATGCAATACATTCTTAACATGTAATCTAATACCTTATTCACCCTCTCGATCTGCCCATCTATCTCAGGGTGATAGGTGGTACTAATATTCAATTTGGTTTACAATACTTCATGCAAATCCTACAAAACTTCAGAGGTAAAACAATAATCTCTATCAGAGATTATGATTTCTAGGAATCTATGAAGTCTCATCACTTCCCTAGCAAACTTGCTCACTATATTAGGTGCATCGTCTTGCATATTTCCTAGTATAAAATGTGAAACCTTGGTTAACTTATCCGCTACTACCAATATTGGTTAATAAATGAACCTTGTTTTAGGTAAGCCCACTATAAAGTCCATTGATAGCACATATCATTTTTGCATAGGTATCTCATGTGGGTACAATTTACCCATCAGATGCAAATATTTTTGTTTAGTTTATGGCACTCCAAACACCTAGCCACATAGTCCAATGTATCCTTTTTTCATACCTGGCCAATAATAGGTCTTTCTCAAACTATCATGCATATTTACCCCTCTTGGGTGCATAGAATAAGGAGTATTGTGTGTCTCATTAAGGATTGTTTATCTCAATCCACCTGTGTTTGGAACTACCAACATGTTCTTATAAAAAAATAAGTCATATTTATATACAAATCTTGTATCATTTCCAAGTTCTTGTCCATTTGAGCATTGCAAGATTGGAAAAATTCATCTTTTTGTTGTTGATTTTTAATTTGATCTAGCAAATCATATTATATTTTTTCAATGCAACAATACACCATATCTTGCTTAGAGCATGAACAACTTTGTTCTCCTTACCCTTAATATACTCGATGCCAAAATCATACTTATATAGAAACTTCATCCAGTGTCGTTGCCTAGCATTTAATAAGGGTTGAGTAGATATGTATCTTAAACTCTGGTGATCTGTATTTAGTTCAAATGATTTTCCCAACAAATAGTTTCTCCAAATCTTAAGGTAATGTATAATATCTAGAAACTCCAAGTCATGAGTGACATAATTTACCTCATGCCTCTTAATTTTACTTGATTCGAAGGCATTAACTACATCATATTGGATAAAAAACCCTCCTAATACTTCAATTTATGTGTTAGTACACACTGTAAATTCCTTGTTAGAATCAAGTAATTGTAGAATCAGTGTGGTTGTCAATCTTTATTTCAAAATTTGAAATGCCTCTTCACACTGCTCTATCCATTTGAAGGCTTTACCTATCCTTTGAATATTTTTAATGGGTTGATAAATTCTTGAGAACCCTCGGATAAATCACTTATATAACCTACAATCCCCATTAAAATTTACACGTTAGACACATTAGTAGGTGTTGGCCAATCAATAACAACTTCCTTCTTTACCAAATGATGGTCTCGAACTTTCTTTCACGACCCTAGGATTTGGTGGCTTATTCTCCTCTTGTGTTCTATTCCTTCTGCTATAGATTTGGAGAAGTCTTTCTCTCTGAATAAATGCCTTATTTTTGTGATAGACAATATTTAAATCTCCAATATTTGGTGAGATTACTCTATATCAAGTCTTCTTGATGAATTATGACTTCAAGAAAGATATTTTTATAAGATTTGTCACTCCTTGCTAAATTAATCTTCATGGATTTGGCACTCCTTGCCAAATTATTCTTATCTTGGGCTTGTTGTCGGATGGCAACAATTATCCCAAGTTGTTTACTATCAGGGACTTCTACTTGGTAGTGGATTTCCCCAATGATTTCTCCTTTGATAATTTCTTCAGTAAGGCTCTCCTAGCCTTTTTATGGATGCTCGATAAGACCTTCCCAAGGTCTCTGATCTTATAATTATTTATGATCTTCCTTGAGACCTTCTCTTCAACCTTATATTACTGGAAGTATTGGTGATGAGATCTACTTCTAGATATTTGAATCTGCTACTTTTGGATTCAAGAAGGACTCACCTAGTCCTTATTCTTCTTTGACTAGAAATTCACCAATGAGATCTTCTCATGATCTCTTCAATTTTACTTCAAGTGCTTAATTGGTTATGAAGAACATAACCTTCCTAACTTTTTTGCAGGAGGTTTTCCAACTCACTAAATCTTATTTCCATGCAACAAAGTATTAGTACTAAATTTTTTAGTTTACTTCTAAATCAGATATTCTCTTTGAATTCTTCTTCAAGATCAAGGTTTAAATGGACTTTTTAAGTATCATGGCTTCTATGACCTTTTTCAATACCAAGGCTACTATGGCATTTTATAGTATTAAGGCTACTATGTTCTTTTTAGTATTAAGGCTACTATGGTATTTTTAGTATCAAGACTTTTATGGATTCTCCTTCAAGGCTCATATGGCCTTTTCTCCAAGGATTCTATGGTATTTTTATGTTAAGGCTTCTATAGTCTGTTATTCGACTTATGAAGTTATTTGATTCAAAAATGGAGATCTCCAGTCTCCTGAATTCACCACAAATCTTCACTATAAGTCTTCTTCCATAGTATTCTTCTCTTGCACAAGGAACTAATATCTGCACTATGAAGGCACGCTGACCTTTGGGCAACCAATTTGGAGTCTCCTAGATTTCTATCATAGGAGGAGTACCAATCCTCTAAGAGTTAATTATTTGCAATAAAATAAGCTTTAGATAAAATTTAGAAAATTTTGGATATCCTATATGATCTTCACTATATGATTTGTCAATCTAGTTGATTGAATGTTGAGTCCTAATATTCACAAGTTTTTATTGCAACCCTATGGAAAAGACTCTAGTAAAATTTAATCTTAGTATTCTTGGAAATGATATTTCCTTCAGTCCTAACTTTGTGACTCTCCCCAATTATACCACCTAGATTATTCTGAGATATTTTGATAGTGGTTATTTCAATGGTGTATTAGTTTGAAAAAACACTCTAGATCAATTATAATGGTGGTTTCCCTCTTGACCTACATAGACTAGATCTACCATAGCTCTGATACCATTGTTATTTTTTGATATAATAAGCACTGGGAGACAGCCATCACAATATGCAAAATAATATGAAAGAAAATAAATCCGCTAGATTACTAAAATATGCAATGAATAGAAATGATATAAATAATACAACGTAGCTATGCAATAAATGAGCACTCCATTAACAAAGCTACTGAAATACATTACACCCATCATAATGGAAGGTCTTACACTCTTGTGGGGTTATCACTCAAATATTTGCACTCCAAATAACCACTCCAAGCACTAAGCTACACTAAGCTACACTATCTAACTATGTCCCCCAAGTATATATCTACCTAAAAATGAGGCCATCCTTATATAGGCAAAATATGATACTTGACCAACACTCTATCTATCTATGCAAGGTACAACTTGTACATATACAATTTGCACAATGAAACTTGTGCATTTATTACATTTCATGAAGTAACTAGATAAATTCCTCCTAAATTAATCTATTTTCCTAAGTATGTTTCTTGGAAGACACATTTACATGACCCAAATGATGTAATATAATATATTTCTAACATTTAGTTCATATTTCATTCCTCATCCACAATTAGCATTCTAGGATTCCTTGCCCGAATCTAGGACTCT
The DNA here is from genome assembly GCA_028583015.1 of Wollemia nobilis. Taxonomy (NCBI): domain Eukaryota; kingdom Viridiplantae; phylum Streptophyta; class Pinopsida; order Araucariales; family Araucariaceae; genus Wollemia; species Wollemia nobilis. The sequence continues at coordinate 1,457,050 of JAQPPZ010003340.1, forward strand.
TTCTATTCTTATGCATGTCCAAGCAATGTGTTCGAAATCAAAGTCTTTCAATTTGGCATTTCCATATTATCATAGCCAAGTTTCATCGCAAAGCGAACAATCTTATGACAAGATGTTTTAGAGTTAAAATGTGAAGGCTTCAATTTAATGTTGACTGACATCTTGCAGTTTTAGATAATCAATTACCAATGGTTGCTAAGTTTAATATTTTAACTTATTAAATGAAAAGTGAACCTTGCCACATCCTTTACCAAAGATAGTTTACTAAAAATATAATGCATATTTTCCAGTATGATAAGACATTCTGGGCAATGCAAGATATCATGGTAACACATTCATCCATTAAGCTTATATATCATTTCTTAAACAAAATAATTTCTTTGGCAATGAAATTTCCATACGTTTAAACCATTACTTGGAAATAGCTTTCAAAACATTTCACTAATACATTGATGTTTATTGATGGACCTTGACTCTACCTACCCATACTACATCCCTTAGAACAAATGTTATTATTCTATTTAAATACAAAGTTTGAAGTCCACAATAACATTAATTCATTCTCTACTACAAGTACCAATATTTGACAAAGTAGTAGTTAATTATATAAATAAGATGATCCTCACACTAACTAATGTTCCATATGACATAGAGAAAAATACCAATCCATTTACTATCTAGTCTCTGTTCATATATTTTTCGAGACATAAGAAACATGGATGGATGCCAGCGTTATTTGACATCCTTCATAATTACTAAAACAACAATTATAAGTCACACGTAAAATTCATATAAGAAAATAAAATATTTTGTTAAATTTCTCTCTATAGTTACATTTCCAACAAAGACTGCATTATAGTTTCCACGTTGAATGATTCCACTCCTTTCTCATTTTCAGGATTTTACAATAGTAAAATAGTTTTAGCCATTCTCATGTTTGGGTTCAAAATTCTCTTGTTCAATAGCAACACTATCCAGTGGCTAGTTTTTTTTGAATCCTCTTATCATCGACTCCCAATGACTCAAATATGATAGTTTTATTTTAAGGGGATAAAATACGGATCCCATTTTAAAAGGATACACCTAGGTTTACACTCCTATATGCATGCATACATCTAGAAAAACCATGTAGATCATTCATATTTTAAACTATCACAATTCCAAACACACAATCCCAGGTTTCTTTGCAATCATCATTCCCAAATTCCATGAATTCACACCCCTGTATTTGTTTTGGTATTATTTACTAAATTGTAAAATTATATACCAAACATAGTAAATTTTTTATTTTCTAGCTCAAACAAAAAGAACACACAGTTTCCTTTTGAGCAAACAAATACAATGTCTTCCCACACAACAAGTAGACATTTTCATTAATGGTCCATTCTGACTTAGAAGCAGTCACAATATACAAAAAAATTTCCTTTAATAAAACAAGTACAAAGGGGGTTTAAAATATCTCTGACCCATTCTAAGTATACAGTGGCTGATAGTTTTATGTTTTTACATACACATCATCCATCCAAGATTTTTTTTTTTTTAAGAGACATATATTTTGTGGATAACAATTTGCATCACAAAAGAGAACACATTAAATTCTTTTGTAGCACGTAAATGTTTAATCTATATTATAATCCATCATGACTATATTTACATGCACAGTCATATTCCTTACATAAAAACACCTCGAAAATGTCGTTCAATATTGCAATTTCCAAATCCGAGATTCAATCACACATGAAAGCACACAAAACACGCCAAGCATTCCTCCCTCTTTATTTTTTTTAAAACATATAAGATAAAGTTTGAATATTCTCTTCTCTTCCACTCTTTCCTTATGTTTCACTTGGAAAGATCATGGGAGGTTTAAAAAAATTATATTAGTTTCAAACCATCACCAAATACTAAGGATCACCAATATTCTGTTTGAATATTCAACAATAAAACTTTTATAAGGATAAAATTACTTTGTTAATTGCTTTCATTTGTTTTCCCCATAACTCATGTTTTTTATACCTATGTTATACACAAATCAATATAACAACCTAAATAATAACAATAATTGCATTTTCCTTTAATCATGTCTATTGATATTAATTCATTTATATTTTATTTCTACATTTAAACTTAGTAGAAAGCATCCAAAAAACTCTATTTCTTAAATATTTAGTAAAATAAGGCTTATTCTCTTGGAACTTGATCGTCTTTCAACAATTTACAAATACATTAAATTTTCCACAATCAACAACCATGTTTTACAAAAAAAAGCATACACACACCGTAAACTATTCATTAAATCTAAATGACGTGCATATGCATTTGTTCCCATGTACTCACGAGTCGAATCATCACTTCCCATTTTTACCTTTTTGTCGACTCACTTCCATTATCGATAATAGGTACCTTGTCCTGCATTCACAGTGGCTATCATCCATATCACATTCCACAAGAAAAATTAAGTTTATCATCAATTTACTTATAACCAATAATCATGTGATATGGGTCGTTACATCCTCCCCACTAGAAACAAACAGATTCCTTGTGTTTAGTGCATGGTTAAATAGATAAATACATTTATATGTACTTTTTCACAAAATTTAAACAATAATTCTAATACAAAATTCTCACATCATCCAACATGTCAAAAATCATCATTGAATCAAATGAAGGATCTCATTCATGGGAAGAGATATACCTTGAATCGAATATCGAGGATTTATGGGAGTGGGATGATGTTGCAATCTATGGTCTTAATTTCTACTCATCGGTAGATATAAGGATAGGTCTATATTTTCAGTTGGAATTATCTAATGCGTCCAATAAAAGGGGTGGTTTCCTTCCCAGCTAGGGGTAAGTTGAGTTGGATGTGGGTGATAGAAATCATTACTTCTTTTGGAAATTATTGTGCCCCATGTATTTTCAATTGGAAGAGTGTCTTGAGAATCATTTTCGGTTTGATAGTCTTGAAATGTTAGGAGGGAAACTAATGGGATATTTTATTGATACAAATGGTTACAATATATAGGCATAAGCCTATATGATGAACATGACACTTGTCAATGAAACTGACAAGTGTCAAACTGGCATAGTGCACATTACATTAATTATAACATTCCCCCTTAATGTGCACTATCCTAACTAAAGAAAAAAAATAAGTCAACATTAGGTAACATTCCCCCTTAATTTTGACTTCTCTAAAAAAAATTCTACATCCTCCTTTATTGCTGATTTGGTCTAGGCTCGTGCTCTTTGCGCTTGGCTCTCCAACTGTGAATAATGCTAGATTCATTGTGTATACATCTCGGTCTGTTGCCTTAGGGTCAGCCACTTCCATGGGTCTGTTGCCACTGGGTCAGCCGTCTAAGTGCCTCAAGGTCATCATGGGTGCCTCAGGGTCAGCCACTTCTGGGTCTGTTGCCTCTACAGGTCATCCTCAGAGGATGTTGCCTCTTGTAGGTCACTGACTAGATTCACCATGAATATCAAATGCCTCCTCATGGTGAACTCAATCTAGAAAGTGTCGGTCTCTGCCAAAAATGCACCTAATACAAAGGAAAAACGAGCCATATAAGAGTGTCGGTCTCTGCCGAAAATGCACTCAATACAATAAATGAGCCATAGATCCAAATAGGAGGAGAGAAGAAGAAAAGAAGAGAATATTCTGAAGTGTCTTTGTCTATAGTCTTCAGAAGTAGATCCAGAAAAAACCTCGGATAGAGTCTAGGGTGTCTTTGTCTGTAGTCCCTAGTATAAGTGTCCTTATGGTGACCATGTCATCCCACCAAAATGCATGGGTAACCAACCGTTGAATTCTCCAAGTGTATAGAGAAGGTCACTAGGTACAAGGATCACATATAAAATTACCTTTGGAGTGTTGGGTACAACCGAGAGTGCACTCCAAGGTAGAAAAATTTTGAGGCTAAAAGATTGAATTGAAACAGCCTCAAAATTATAATATGACACCACCATTGTGTCCGTCACGGAAAACCGTTTCCAACGACTATAAATACCCCTATATTCCACCATTAAAGGAGCCTTCATCATGTGGAAAAAAAATATCATGCCTATCTAAGGCAGCAAAATAAACCTCAGGAATATCATATTCTTGGCATCGCACTGTGGCGGAATAAAAGATCTTGAGTACCCCTAAAAAAGATACCCCCTAGATAACAAATGTACATTCTTCATACAAAGTGGATCCTCCAACATAGCCTCATGCATAATTTCCCAATGCCCCATACATGAATTTAATAAAATGTTCCCTCCAATATATTAAAAATTGTCCCTTCAAAAAATTTGAAATTTATATTTTGCTCATGAAATGACCGAGAAGAGCCTCCTATTCACCATGGTTATTACTGTTACGTATACAGGGCTACCTCGCTCATCGTAGATAGCTTCAGCTTGCTGCGTGTGAACTGGCATATCACTACATAACTTCCACAATCCAATGTCCCACCTTCTTCTGGTCTCATAAAAGTTAGATCGAAAACCGGTCCAGCACTGTGTGTGGGCTACGACAGCGTCTTCCATGGTGATGCTCCGCTCGGCCCTGCAGAGCTCATCCTTCATCGCCCGTAAAATAGTGACCACGACAACTCCTGCTTAAGGACAACAAGACCAATATGCCAGCGCTCGCAGCCTCCGCCTCTCACACCCTACACAGTAGTTTTCCATGAAAGCCGCTATAATGTCATCGCCGCCACCGTCGCTGTTCATGAACTAACTGAAGTGGTGCTATCCATTTTCCAAATTCTAGCTTAGACAGGTCACTGACACCCACCCGCCATTTCGTCATGGCTCTGTTCTCAAGTAACATTCACGGCCAACCATTTCTTGGGAAAGTCGCAACGGCTTCTTCTACATCAACTCAATGGGAAAACGTAACAGCATGCAGGTAGATCTGAATTGGAAGCAACACAAGAGGCACAAATCTCCACTGGAGAAAGAGATTGTAAAGGAACAAGCCAAACGCGTAGCCCGACACAAGGACAGACAGAATTGGAAGTGCCCAAGGATTCTTGTTGTGGATTTTCTATCCATTTTACATTGTATCTTCAGAATATACGACCGAGAGAATGGAACACTGAAACATCACATATCCATCTAGCCTCTCAATCTGGCGTGTCATATGAATCGCATCGATGACGTTGCGACTAAAGCGATTCAAACTGGCTTCGCCACTAACATCAACACTCGTTTCTCTGCCTGCAGATTCTATGTCGATTGGTTCCATGACCTTTTCCTGGGATGTGAGATATCATTATTCTTCTTCTTTGCAGGAAGCAAATATAAGTAGAAGATATGACTAGAACTGGAAGTTGCCTTATGCCTTCCCCAGCTCTGTGCTTGTCTCTGTCCCAGTTTTGCACCGTAGTGCACATTCATCAACAGTCAAATGATGCCATGTGAAGATTAATAGAGAACACAGTAATAACAGCTCGCATTAGATCAGTAGAAGGGAGCTGCAGTCGGCAACACCGCCTTTGAAATTGGAAATATGTTTTAAACCCAAACTAGCAGCAAATGTGAGCCCTGAATTTATGAAGATGTGCTGGATTATTACAACATTGTTTCTTTTCGGATTTGAAAAAAAAACAAGCTTTACACAGAATATCTTTGTCTGTGTGCGTAACTACATAGCGTAGCAATTGTCTTAAAAAATTAGGTGTCACAACGACAGAACTACACAGAGTGCTAGAACAGCAGAAGATATTTTTCCCATACATTTTCCAGAATGTAATCTGCAAGGATTTTGCCACACACGACTCCAGATTATGATAGTAGACGTCATTCAGAATGCTGCTGAGTAAAGACAACCAAAGGGTAGAATTGTGCTCAGAAATGCAGTTTCAAAGCTACTGTGCAATTCTGGCACCATAGCATCGAAACTACACAGAGCATTGGAACCTTTGATCAGTTCTGGAGCTGAGCGCCAAACACTCTCCTAGCCATCCCGGGGACATTCCACACAAATCCATGCCACCACTCTGACACAAAAAAAATCACTACCTGCACATTTTTCAATATCGTCATCTGCTGCAGCATGCCCTCCAACGCCTTGGTCTTGATCAAGGGCTGGGGTCTTACGACCAGCTCCTTGGTTTAAAAATGCTACGTGATGTGTGTGGGGTTTATTTTAATTTGCAAAAATGAAACAGGCAAACAAAAGGAAACTTTCCCTAAGCCATACAAAGACTGAAAATCAGAAAACAGTAAATAGAAATTTGACAGAAGCTTGTTAAAAACCCCTACCTCTTCTCTGCCCAAAAGAATGTTTCTAACTCTCGACCCTAAAACAGCACAGACATAAATTCGTCTTTGGGTGAGACGAATACCAGAACCGAATTCGTCCCAGTCTGAGACGAATTCTAATTTGTCTCAGGGTCAGACGAATTACAGTAAGGTACTCGCCACAGGTAGGGACGAATAACAGTCAGAGTTCAAAAAATGGTACCTGTAAGCACAAAAACACAAATTTTTGATCAGTTTCTTGATCTTAAAAAAAATTAGGGGTTCTAGCCAATCTAGATCTTAAAAAAAAAACTAAAAAAAAAATTCCCAAACTTTAAAATTATTACCATCTGGTTTCTGATCCATCAAATGATGGAGAGCATACTCCCTCGGTAGAAAATTAAAAAATATGGAAAAAAAATGAGGGGGAGGGAGGATTTCCATGAGGGAAATCCCCCCTCAAGGGGTTTCACAGGGTAGGGAAAGCCTGCTCTGATACCAAATGTTAGGAGGGAAACTAATGGGATATTTTATTGATACAAATGGTTACAATATATAGGCATAAGCCTATATGATGAACATGACACTTTTCAATGAAACTGAAAAGTGTCAAACTGGCATAGTGCACATTACATTAATTATAACATGAAAGGTTCAAATTAGTTTTTTCCCAAAGCATTTCAGTGTCCTAAATGGTGGATTTTTTCTTGGGTATGAGTCCCAAGGAGTGAGTTGGTGGTTCAGGAGTGATTGTTATGCCCATCCCATGCATAATTTTTATAGATATTTCTAGCTAAGTGCCACGTCCCTCTTACATACTATGAAGGGTGTGAAGATCTACGCATGTTAGGATTGTGTGTCTCACAGGCAGAGAGGTCATTTTTTTTTTAAAATCCTAGGCCTACTTTCTATTGGTAGTAATTTGGGGCAGGTGAAAAGTGGTAATTCTATCATAATTATTTTGAGTGGTGTAAGAAAGTGTGTCAAGATGGCAACCTTGATATTGGAGTCAAAATCTCTTATGGTGGACGAGGAGGTTCATAAGATATTGTAAAAGAGAATTTTCTCTAGTGTTTTTTAAAGTTTAATGACCACTATAGGGAAATGGTCGAGCATCTAGATTATTCCTGGTGTGAGAGGGTGGTTAGAGTGGGTGCGGTGGAGTTTGAAATCGATATTCCTCTTATTTTTGGGATGATTGGCCTCACGATGGATGGATTGGTTCACAATAGGGAAAAACACTCCATGGAAAAAGAAGTGTGAGTGTTTATCGGTGACGAAGAAGAGTTGACTAAAATCCAAAATGGCTTTAGGTGAAATTTCCTCAAATCCCCATAAAAGCACGTAGTGTTGGTGATAATGTAGTATTTTACTCTATATGAGAATTTGAAGATTTGATGGAGCTAATTTTCATGATACTTAACCACTTGAGACATAAGAAAGTGATGAATATCCCATCATTTATCTTTTAGTCATTGGCAAGGACCATATCCAAGGTTAAGAAAGGGGTGGCTTCTAATATGGTTCACCAAGGTTTGATAAAAATGATATTTGATGATATTATGAAGTTGAGGGTTTTGTATGGTGATGTTATTCTAAATTCTTTAAATAGATTTCTTACACAAATTATGGTTTATCCAGCTTCTTCGATCTCAAGGGGCTTAAACACATCAAACCAAGAGGCTATGGTTTCCACTCCACTGGTGGTGCAATATAATAAGGGTGCAGAGTCTATTTTGAGAGGTCCCAGTGGTAGCAAATAGGGTACACTCATATCTAAATTATTTGAAGCTAAGATGGTGAATAATGGTAAGGTTTCATTGACTATTGAGGATTTTGATATAGAGGATTATCTACCACATCCTAAGAAGTCTAAATTGGTGAGTTTCCAGAATCTTGGTTCCCAAATAGAAACTCTAGGCTGAAGGTACTTAATGCAATGGCCTTGAATTTGCAACGCTTGATGATAGACTCCATGCAGGCAATGATTTCCTGTACCAAGGAAGTTCTAGCCCTGATGGGGTGGCAAGTCATGAATGAGGACAAAACTAAGGAAGAGGTTGGAGCAGGCCCAAGTGGGTCCAAGTTTTGATTTGTCTTCCACTTCATGATACTTGTCTATTTTATTTTGCATTTTAAGGCTTGCATGCCTATTTCCTTCACGCCTGCGTGGGTTTGAATTTCTTTGTTTTATTACCTTTTGTATTTTGGGTCCTACATGCCTAGTTATTTCACCCTTATGTGGGTTTGGAGTTCTCTATTGGCTTGGTTTTGCTAGGTTGTCCAATTTCTAGTTGGGTTGTCTATTTTTTCTTGTTATAGTTAGTTGTTCTTTGTATGATTTAGGGTTATGCGTAAGGGGTTGGTTCCAAAATGTATTATAAAAATTTGGCAAATAAATTTTGAAATCTAGGTGAATAGTGTCCAAATGCATGTAGAATGTTCACTATTATTAGGGGTAATGTTGGAAATTTAAACATAAAATTGTCATATTATTATAAAATTGGGGTGAATCAACCCAAAAACAATTGCACCCATAAATTTTTCACTAATGTGCCTTGGTCAAGGGTTCCAAATATTAGCCAATTCCAAATTTTGAAAATCCTAATTTAGCCAATTTGGCGATAAATAATAGCTATGCATAACCCTGGTATGGTTTGTTTTGTCCTCCTATGGTGTTCGAAGGTTAGTTTATTTTTGTAAAGGTTTGGAGGCCCTTTCAAAACTCCTTTCATCCACCCTATCAAAAAATCGTTGAATCATTTACATAATTTTGACTTTAAAAAATATGTTATTCACATAATGCATCATATAGTAAGAAACCATAAATCCATGTATAACCCAATACATACACCATCACATAAGTAAAGTTACTCTACTCAGTAATTCAAAACATACACAAAGCTACTCTACTCAGTATCCAGTCTCATGTCCATATGCATATATACATATAACATTAAACCATATAAAATGTTTTAAAATATATATCTACTCAAGTAGATAAGGAAATTGTTATTGCATGTCTACTACGTTCTCCCACATGGCATTTATATCCACGTAGAGGTCCCATTGAACTCGATATTGGTCTATATTTCTCTTTCATAGGTTCTTGGTCCTAAAACCAAGTATATGAATAAGATGAACTTCAATATTTAGTGGATTGGTGATCTGCAAATTAGAAACATCCAATACATGAGTAGGATTAGAAATGTACTTACTAAAGATGGACACATGGAAGACATTATGGATTTTGGATAAGCTTGTTGGAAATGCAAGTTTGTATGCAACAGGGGTTATCTTACCCATAATTTCAAATGCATGCACATTTATTGAGTCAAGTTTGGAAGTTTTTATGAAACTTTTAGTTGACTTCACCCTTAAGAATACTCTGTCTTCCATTATATATTATCTCGGTGTCCTTTTGAGGTCTACGTAGCTTTTCTAGCTATCTTCGTTCTTCTTCAACTTCTACTAAATTATTTTTAATTGATCTTCCATTTCTTTTATTGTTTTTTGTGCGATCACTACCTGATATTTTGGATTATCCAAAGATAAGGGAGTTTTGCATCTTATTTCGTATAGGGCTTCAAAAGGTGCCATACCTAGTGATGCATGATATCTATTATTGTATGTGAAATCCACTAGCTATAAATAGTATTCCCACTTTGTATGCTCATCCATCCAATACATTATTAACATATCCTCTAACACCTTATTCACCCTCTCGATTTTCCCATATGTCTTAAGGAGATAGATGGTACTAATATTCAATTTGGTTCCCAATACTTCATGCAAAGCCTACAAAAATTCAAAGGTAAAGTGAGAATATCTATTAGAGATTATGATTTCTGGGAATCCATGTAGTCTCACTACTTCCCTAGCTAACCTGCTCACTATAGTAGGTGCATCATCTTGCACATTGCATGGTATAAAATTTGTAACCTTGGTTAATGTATCCACTACTATCAATGTTACGTCATGTTCGAACCTTGTTTTAGGCAATCCCATTATAAATTCCATTGATACCACCTACCATTTTTGTGTAGGTATCCCATGTGGGTACAGTTTACCCATAGGATGTAAATATTTTGCTATCACTTTCTAGCACTCCAAACACCTAGCCACATAGTCTGTGATGCCATTTTTTCATACCTAGCCAATAATAGGACTTTTTCAAACTCTTGTACATCTTTTTATATCCTAGGTGCATAGAATAAGGAGTATTGTGTGCCTCCTTAAGAATTATTTCTCTCAATACACCTATTTTTGGAACTACTAACCTGTTCATATAAAAAAATAATTCATATTTATATACAAATCTTGTATCCTTGCCAAGTTCTTGTCCATTTGAGCATTGCAAGACTGTTAAAATTCATATATTTTTTTTTTATTTTTTAATTTTATCTATAAAATCATTTTGATATTTTGTCAATGCAACAATACGCCATCTCCCGCTTAGAGCATCAACAACTTTGTTCTCCTTACCATTAATATACTCGATGCGAAAATTGTACTTAGCTAGAAACTCCATCTAGTGTCATTGCCTAGCATTCAATAAGGGTTGAGTAAATATATATCTTAAACTCTGGTGATGTATATTTAGTTCAAATGGTTTTCCTAACAAATAGTGCCTCCAAATCTTAAGGGCATGTACAAAAACTACCAACTCCAAGTCGTGAGTGGCATAATTCACCTCATGCCTCTTAAGTTTTCTTGATTCAAAGGCAATAACTACATCATCTGGGGTAAAAAAACCTCCTAATCCTTCAATTGATGTGTCAGTACACACTGTAAACTTATTTTTAGAATCAGGTAATTATAGAATCGGTGTGGTTGTCAACCTTTCTTTCAAAATTTGAAAATCCTCTTCACACTGCTCTATCCATTTGAAGGCTTTACCTTTCCTTTGAAGGTTTGTAATGGGTTAAGAAATTCTTGAGAACACTTTGAAAAATCACCTTTTATGACCAACAATCCCCATAAAACTTTACACCTTAGTCACATTAGTAGGTGTTGTCCAATCAATAACTGCTTCTATTATTAGGATCAACTACAATGCCCTCAGTAGAGAAAATATATCCCAAATACTATACTTATCTAGTGTATAATTTACACTTTGATTATTTTCTATATAACTAATTCCTAAATTCCTTAATGAAATCCTCCCACTTGAGGTCTGCAACCTCAATATCATGCCATTTATTATATTACTTCCACCAATATAGAGGTACTTCATTCATGTTAATAACTACCAACACAATTTTAGATTCAGATGATAAAACAACTAGGGAAAAATATGGCTCTAGTTCACTTAGCCAATTCTCTATTGCATCACTGTCATATTTTCCATTAAACTTAAATATTACAACCTTCTTTAGGTTCCTATACAACTCTTTACTCACTGTGGCCCTACAAGTACTGGATCCTACATGTTCACTAGGTACATGCTTTGTCCTGCCTATTCCAGTTTCTCTTTCCCTAGCTAAGTCTTCTATGACTTTTTATTGTTGAACAATCAATTCCTTTTTTTGGGCCATGTGATTTTTCTATTGATCCATTTCTTCTCTTTTATGCTCCATATGAGTTTATAATATTTGCACAATATTTGCTAGGCTTTCTTACTCCTTTCTAGGCTCATTTGAAGGAGGTTCATTCAACCTTTTCATCCTTATTTGCCATTGAGAAATTTCTCATTTTATATCTGAAATTTATCCCCTTATAGGTCTTTTGGTGGCTTCTTCCTCCCTACCTCCCATAGGATTTTTTGAAGATCCACCTCACAATATTTGTACTAGTTGACCTATAGGTGAAAGAAGCAAGTTAATATACATGTTTAGATTAATCTCAATAAATTATTTAATCAGAGTTCTACTACTAAGATATCTTCTGCTCTGATACCATATGTAACAATACAAGTCTACTCACCTGGTTCTACCACAAAATAAGCCAAGCAATTTCTTAGGGTAATATTTTTTTCTCAATTGAATGTATTCAAATCAAAAGGTGCATTCAATTTTATAGCATTTTGTTTCACCCAATAAGTTTTAAATATACAATTTCAAATTAGTATAGGTGTATCAAACCACATTTGGGTTTAGGACTACTGCAAACAATCACCTAAGTAGACGAGATTGGCCAAATCCTGTAAAAGGTGCCATTATGTGGAGTTGACTTACCTTATTTAATGTTATTTGGTTATAGTATGATGATCGATATACGATTGGGGTTATCCTTTAGGTCAAATAACACCTAAATAGTCGATGCATACTTCCTCATGCCTTATCATATTGAACATTCAACTTAATCAGTTGAATCATTTAACAAATATATATAAGAGATTTCGCATACATATGCCTAGTGTCTAGATGATTGTCCTCTATCTAGAGTTAGCTAGAGCCATGTCAATACCCTAAACTTGGACTTGATCACTAATGATCATTTGTATTTTGTTCCATACCAAGATAAAAAATCTATGTTAAATAGATATGGGACTTATCATAGTACTACCCAAGCAACAACCTAGAGGTGGTGTCCCATACCGCCCCTCATTACTAGTTCTGACCAAGGCATATTTTTCCAACCAATTTTGTCATACTACGGTTGCTCTTGAGACTTATTGTGTGCATACCCGCACCTCAACCGCATTGGGTATTTTATGTATGTTTGAATCATCCTTCACAATGATTTATCTTGTTTTAGAATATTCCTCCTTGAATAATTTATACTAAGCATTCATATAAGGGTTATTGGTATATTTTAATATAGCATGAAATAAGTCATAATCAAGCTCTAGTTAATACTAATAGGTTGTGCGATTTACAAGCTCTCTTATGTAACAACATTTATAGATTCATGTCTAACTATTAACTCTACCCACATAGGGAACGAACAACTACTTCTTCACATATTTTAGTCATATAGTTATTACTTCCCTATGGATATATCCATTATAAGTTTTTATGTATTCAAACTAAATTTAGTTTAATTATTTATTTTATTTTATAAGATCACCATAGTATATAAAGTGATAGATGAGTTTTTAGTTCATATTTCATTCCTCATCCACAATTAGCATTCAAGGATTCCTTTCTTGAATCTAGGACTCTTTGTCTTATTATGCATGCCGAAGCAATGCATTCAAAACCAAAGTCCTTCAATCCGATATTTCCATATTATCACAACCAATTTTTGTTGCTGATTGAAAAATCTTATGACAAGATGTTTTAGAGTCAAAATGTGAAGGTTTTAGTTTAACGGAATGCCATCTTGCAGTTTTAGAAAATCAATTACCAATGGTTGCTAAGTTTAACATTTTAACTTATTAAATGAAAAGTGAACCTTACCACATCCTTGACCAAAGGTAATTTACTAAAACTAAAATGCATATTTTCTAGTATGGTAAGACATTATGGGTCATGCAAGATATTGTGGTAACCCATTCATCCTTTAATATGATATATCATTTCTTTAACAAAATAGTTCCTTTTGCAATGATTTTTTGATCCATCTAAACCATTACATGAAAATAACTTTCGAAAAAACTTCACTAATACATTGATGTTAAAGATGGACCTTGACTCTACCTATCCGTATTACATCCCTTAGAACACATTTTATTCTTCTATTTGAACACAAAGTTTAAATTCCATAATAAAATTAATTCATTCTCTACTACAAGTATGGATATTAAATAAAGGAATAGTTAATTATATAAAGAAGATGATCTTCACACTATCTAATGTTCCATATGCCATAGAGGAAAATACCAATGCATTTACTATCTAGTCTCTATTCATATATTTTTCTAGATAGAAGAAATGTGTATGGTTGTCAGTATCATCCGACATCCTTCTTAATTACTAATACAACAATTATAAGTCACACCCAAAATTCATATAAAAAGAAAAATATTTTTTTAAAGTTCTTTCTATAGTCACATTTCCAACAAAGACTTCATTACAGTTTCAATTTGCTTCTCCATTGTTGCATGATTTCAATCCTTTCTCATTTTTGGACTTTTAAAACAAAAAAATAGTTTTAGCCATTCTCATATTTGGGTTCAAAATTCTCTTGTGCAATAGCATCACTACCCAGTAGCTAGTTTTTGATGAATCCTCTTATCGTCAACTCCCAATGACTCTAAGATGATAGTTTTGTTTTAAGAGGATCATATACGACTCCCATTTTAAAAGGATATGCCTAGGTTTACACTCCTATATGCATTCATATGTCTAGAAAAACCATACAAATAATTCATCTTTTACACTATCACAACTCCAAACACATAGTATTAGGTTTATTTTCAATCAGCATTCCTAGATTCCATGAATTCACACCCCTGACTGTGTTTTGGTATTATTTTCCAAATTTTCACATTGTCTACCAGACATAGTAAGAATTTCATTTTCCAGCTCAAACCAAAAAAGCACACAATTTCCTTTTGAGAAAATAAATACAGTGTCTTCCCACACAACTAGACATCTTCATTAATGGTCTATTCTAGCTTAAAACCAGTCGTTGAAAAATGTATAAGATATTTTATTTTAATAAAATAAGTACAAGTGGGGTTTAATATATATTATACCCATTCTAAGCATACAGTGGTTGACAATTTTACATTTTCACATACACATCAACCATAAAAGATTTTTCTTTTAATAAAAAGAACCAAACATATCTTTTTTGGATAATTATTTGCATCAGAAAAGAGAACACATCACATTTATTTTTCATAGCACACATGGTTAATCTATATTATAATCCATCATTACTATATTTACATGCATAGTCATATTACTTACATAAATACACCTGGAAAATGTTGTTTGGTACTGTAATTTCCAAATTTGAGCTTCAATCGCATGCCAAAGCACACAACATACAACAAGCATTCCTCCCTCTTTATTTTTTTTAAGCATGCAAGATAATGTTTGAATATTATCCTCGCTTCCACTCTTTCCTTCCCTTTTGCTTGGGAAGATCATGGGAGGTTAAAAAAACAATTATTGATGTTTCAAACCATCACCAAATACTAAGGATCACCACTATTACATTCAACTATTCAACAATAGAAATTTTATAAGGATAAAATTACTTTGTTAATTCATTTTATTTGTTTTCCCCATAACTCATGTTGTTTATGCCCATGTTATGCATGAATCAATGTAACCTAAATAATAACAAATATTGCATTCTCCTTTGATCATGTCTATTGATATTAATTCATTTTTATTTTCTTTCTACATTCAAACTTAGTAGCAAGCATCCAAACAAACTCTATTTCTTAAATACTTAGTAAAATAAATCTCATGCTCTTGGCACTTGATCTCCTTTCAAGAATTTATGAATATATTAAATTTTCCACAATCCACAACCATTTTTTCCAAAAAAAACATACACACACCACAAACCATTCATTAAATCTACATGACATGCATATGCATGAGTTTCCATGTACTCACGATCCGAATCAGCACTTCCAATTTTTACCATTTTTGTCGAATCACTTCCATTCATCGACAATGTGTACCTGGTGATGCATTCATAGTGGCTATCAATAGTACCACATTCCGTAAGAAAAAATAATTTTATCATAAATTTACTTATAACCAATAATTGTGTGATGTCTGTCATTACATCCTCCCCCACTAGATATAAACACAGTCCCTATGTTTAATGCATGGTTAAATAGATAAATAAATTTATATGTAATTTTCACAAATACTGAAACAATCATTCCAATACATTATTCTCACATCATCCAACATATTAAAATTCATCATTGAATCATTACATCATTTTGAATTTAAAAAAATTAGGCTAGTCACATAATACTTCATATAGTAAGCAACCATAAATCCATGTATAATCCAATACATACACCATCACATAAGAAAAGTTACTCTACTTAATAATTCAAAACATACACAAAGTTACTCTACTCAGTAATTCAAAACATACACAAAGCTACTCTACTTAGTAACTTAAGACATATACAAAGCTACTCTACTCGATATCCAGTATCATGTCCATATGCATATATGCATATAACATCAAACCATATAAAATATTTTAAAATTTCTATTTCTACACAAATAGATAAGGTAATTGTTGCTGCATTTCTACCATGTTCTCCCACATGACATTTTTGTTTGAGTAGAGGTCCCATTGAACCCGATATTGCTCTTTATTTCTCTTCCACAGGTTCCTGGTTCTAAAACCAAGTATACAAATAGGACAAACTTCAATCTTTATTAGGAAACATCCAATACATGAGTATGATCACAAATTTACTTCCTCAAGAGGGACACATTGAAGATATTATGGATTTTGTACAAGCTTAGCGACAGAGCAAGTTTGTATGCAACAAGGCTTATCTTACCCACAATTTCAAATGGAACCACATATATTGAGTCAATTTTGGAAGCTTTTATGAAACTTTTAGTTGAATTCACTCTTAAGAATACTTTGTCTCCCATTGAATATTATCTTGATGTCCTTTAGAGGTTTGCATAGCTTTTTTGGCTATCTGTGGCCTTCTTCAGCAATTGATCTTCCATTTCTTTTATAGTTTCTAATCCAATAACTACATGATATTTTGGATTATTCCAAGATAAGGGAGTTTTTCATCTTCTTACATATAGGGCTTCAAAAAGTGCCATACCTAGTGATGCATGATATATGTTATTGTATGCAAAATCCACTAGGTATAAATAGTCTTCCCACTTTTTATGCTCATCAATGCAATATGTTCTTAACATATCCTCTAACACCTTATTCACCCTCTTGATCTTCCCATCTATATTAGGGTGATAGGCGATACTAATATTCAATAAGGTTTTCAATACTTCATGCAAAACCTACAAAAATTTAGAGGTAAAGCGAGAATCTCTATTTGAGATTATAAATTTTGGGAATCCATGTAGTTTCACCACTTTCCTAGAGAAATTTCTCACTATAGTAGGTGCATCATCTTGCACATTGCCTGGCATAAAATGTGCAACCTTGGTTAACTTATCCACTACTACCAAGATTGTGTCATGCCTAAACCTTGTTTTAGGCAAGTCCACTATAAAGGCCATTGATACCAATTGCCATTTTTGAATAGGTATCTCATATGGGTATAGTTTACCCATCGGATGCAAATGTTTTCATTTTACTTTATGGCACCCCAGACACCTAGCCACATAGTCCACGATGTTCTTTTTCATACTAGGACAATAATAGGCCTTTCTTGAACTCTAGTGTATCTTTACCCCTCATTTATACGTAGAATAATTAGTATTGTGTACCTCCTTAAGGATTGTTTCTCTCAATACACCTGTGTTTGGAACTACCAACATGTTCTTATAAAACAATAATTCATATTTATATACAAAGCCTTTATCCTTTCCAAGTTATTGTCCATTTGAGAATTTCAAGACTAGAAAAATCCATCTTTTTTTGTTGATTTTTAATTTGATGTAGAAAATCATATTAACACTTTCTTAATGCAGTAATACAACATCTCCTGTGTAATGTCCCAAATCATCACATTACATAGAACAACCCAAGAGTATTAATATTCTTTTTGTTTGTGGAAATTATATAAATACCATATTCTAAATTCCATTTTACATAAAGCATAACTATTCTTATCACTAACCATTTAAAGGACTTTTCCTTAAGTCCTACAACCCAAGCACATGTAGACCTTTATACCATATGTATAATCAAGTGGAATATTTATACAAGTAATCCATTTCACTTAAGGCATACCCACTTTTGAGTTGATCGTAGCCATCGGTGCTCAAGTGGACAGGACTGATCAATGTCCCGTTGGCTGATAGTTCATGTATTTTAAGCATCACCCTACACATGTAGACCTCTATGTCACATTTACATTCAAGCTACAACTCAAAATATAAGAACTAGTTTGACCTACAACTCAAACACATTGGGCTACAACCAAACCACTTAGGGATACAACCCTTATACCTTAAGGATACAACCCTAATTGTACTTCCATAAACAACCCACATCATTATTATTATATTTTTCAAGAATAATATAGTATTTATGGTTAATAATCCATAACTAAAAAAATATATCGGATGAAGCATTAACAAATGGATATACATTATTCATTCCATATGTTCTACTACAATTTCCATCATGATAAAAGACATTGCATAAATGATTGATTTCTAAGCATAATAAGTGTTCATTATCCATAAATTACGAATTCATCCACATCATATAGCATTTTAAAACATTAAATCATAGGAAATTAAATAGACATCCACATAATTGCTAAGACACAAATTGACACAACATATATCCTAGGAACCCTCATGGGGAAGAAACCTAGCCTCCAAAATACTTCCTCCCATTTCATGATATCAATTGTTTCAAATACAATAGCATAAAAGAATTGCATAGATTTTTTTACTAAATTATCAATACAAATTAAGGAACCACATCATTCCTTCTTCCAAATCCTCTTAAATAATAACACATAAGAATTTCCTAATTCTTATGTCCTTTAGGTTTATGAATAAAACACATAATATTCTAACACATCTATTTCCTAGGAATTTGAAATGCTCATTGGAATCATATTATCAGAGTCTATGGGGGAAATTCCATGGTCCCTCAATAATTGAGACTCAAGTAAGGATCTTCTAATACCTTCAAGAATGGAAATCCTAATTTTTAAACTTTAAAACGAGAGATTATCCTCTCAATATCTCTTCCTTCCGATAGTAATACTAATCCATTTGATATCATTTAATTTCAAAGAAAAGACTTTTCCATTAATCTCTAAATGGAGGTTAACTCTCTTAATATGAAATCACTCCCAAGGAATTGATTATTCACTTGTCCTCTAAATTTGATCCCTATCGTTTATTCATGAATGGCTACAACAATTCAAATTACCAATATGATTCTTATCTCTAAATAGTTGCAACCCTTCAATTGATAACACCTCTACATAGTAAGAATATGTGTTTTATCAAAGGATGATGACAACCATTTAATCCCCAATATTTTATCCATGTTTCATATTTTGAAATAAAGTGTTATAAGAGAAGTCCATACTTCTTTTATTAAGTTACTAAGAGTAGTTCATAAAATAATCCATTAATCTAAAAGGGAGTATTAATCTCCAATGGTTATATGTTTGCAATCAATATTAATTGGTTATATGTTTGCAATCACAATGGTGTAATAGTCAATAGTCAAACTGAATATCCAATAGTCAAATTAAACCAGTCAATGATCATATAACAAATGGTGAGATTAATAGCCAACAGAGGCCACTACATAGATATAATATTTAGTCAAACTAAATATCCAATAGTTAAATTAAACCAGTCAATTATCATATAAAAAATGGTGAGATTAATAGCCAACAAAGGCCACTACATAGATCTGTTGAGCCATTTCTTCTCTTTGATGCTCCATATAAGTTTTTAATAATTACACAACCTTTGTTATGTTTGCTTCCTCCTTATCGAGCTTCTTTGGAGAAGGTTCATTCAATCATTTCATCCTTCTTTCTCATGGAGGACCTTCTCATATTATGCCTAACCTTGGTACCCTTACAAGCCTTTCGGTCTTCTTCCTCCCTACCTCCCATAGGATTTTCTAAAGATCAACCTCACAACATTCATGCCATTTGACCTATAGGTGAAATAAGTAAGTTAATATATAGGTTTACATTAATCTAAAAAAATTATTTAATCATATTTATAAGACTAATGTCTCTTCTACTCTGATAGCATATCTAACAACCCAAGTCTACTCACCTAGTTGTACCTCAAAATAAGCCAAGCAATTTCTCAAGGTAATTTTATTTTTTCTAAATTTAATATTTTCAATTTAAAAGGTGCATTCAATTTTATAGCATTTTGTTTCACCCAATAAGTTTTTAACAAATAGTTTCAACTTAGTATAGGCATATCAAACCAAATTTGGGTTCAGGACTCTTGCAAATAGTAACCCAAGTGAAAGAGATTGGCCAAATGCTATAAAAGGTGTCATTATGTGGAGTCAACTTACCTCATTTAACGTCCTCTGTTATGGCATGGGGATAGATCAATGACTAGGGTTATCCTTTAGGGCCCATAACACCTAAAGAGCAGATGCATACTTCCCCATAAATTATCATACTGAACCTTTGACTTAACTGGTCAACTTATTTAATTGATATATGTAAGGGAGTTAGCATACATATGCCTTGTGTCTAGCTGATTTTACTCTACCTGAATTTAGATAGAGCCATGTTAATACCCTAACCTTGGACTTGGTCACTCATGTCCTTTATAACTCACGATTATTTATCCCATACCAAACATAGTGGTTGAACTAGCTAGGTTAAATGAACATTGGACTTATCACAATACTACCCAAGCCGTAACTAGAGATGGCATCCCATACCACCCCTTTTTACCAGTTCTAACAAAGTCACGTGTTTCAAACTATTATATCATACTATAGTTTCTCTTAAGACTTGTTGTGTACATACTTGCATCTCAACCGCATTGGGTATTTTCTATATGTTTGAATTATTCGTCATGATAATTTATATTGTTTTAGAATCTTACTCCTCGAAGAATTTATACTAAGCATTCATATAAGGGTTACTATACTATTTTAATATAGCAAGAAATAAGCCCTAATCAAGCTCTAGTTAACCCTAATAGGTTTGTGGGATTTGCAAGATCTCTTACTTAACAATATTTATAAATTCCTATCCAATTATTAAGTCTACCCATGTAGGGAACAAACAACTAAGTCTTCACATATTTTAGATATATAGTTATTAATTCCCTATGGGTATATCGATTATAAAGTTTCATGTATTCAAACTAAACTTAGTTTAATTATTTATTTTACTTTATAAGATTACCATAGTATATAAAGTGATAGAGGGATTTTAGTTCATATTTTATTATTCATCCAAAATTAGCATTCCAAGATTATTTACTTGAATCTAGGACTAGGGTTATGCATAAGGGTTTGGACTCAAAATGTACTTGTAAAAAAATGGTGAATCCTAATCAAAATCAATGTGAATCATGGAGAATCCTAAGAAAATCAAATCGAGCATCTTCACACCAAAATTTGGGGTATTTGAAGCCCTAAAATGTAAGGTCATATTTGGGGCCACTTTTGACCTATTAAATCATCTTATAACTTCATAAAAATACCACCATTAGATCAGGCTTAAAAAGATATTTCCAACGAGTACAAATATGCCTATGTTTGGATATATATTGTGGTGAATTGACCCTAAGAAAAAATTGATCCTGAAAATTTTAGGCAAATGGGCCAACGTCGAGGGTCCTCATATTCACCAATTTCCAATTTTGAAAATCCTAATATTAGTCCAATTGGCGAATATTCACCAATATGCATAACCCTGTCTAGGACTCTTTCTATTCTTACACATGCCTAAGAAATATGTTCAAAACCAAAGTCTTTTAGTTCAACATTTCCATTCTATCACAACCATGTTTCATCGCTCAGTGAACAGTCTTATGACAAGATGTTTTAAAGTTAATATGTGAAAGTTTTAGTTTAACGTTGACTACCATCTTGCAGTTTTAGAAAATCAATTACCAATGGTTGCTAAGTTCAACATTTTAAATTATTAAATGAAAAACAAACCTTACCACATCCTTGACCAAAGGTAATTTACTGAAAACAAAATGCACATTTTCTAGTATGGTAAGACATTTCACGTCATGAAAGATATCATGGTAATACATTCATCCATTAAGCTTATATATCATTTATTGAATATAAAAATTCATTTTGCAATTAAATTTCCATCCATATAAACCATTACTTGGAAATAAATTTAAAAACCACTTCACTAATACATTGATGTTTATAGATGGGTCTTGACTCTACCTAGTTGTATTACATCCTTAGAATAGATTTTATTCTTCTATTTGAACACAAAGTTTGAATTTCATAATAACATTAATTCATTCTTGACTACAAGTATAGATATTACATAAAGCAAAAATTAATTATATAAATAAGATGATCTTTAGACTACCTAATGTTCCATATGCCATAGAGGAAAATACCAATCCATTTACTATTTAGTCTTTGTTCATATATTTTTCCAGATAGAAGAAATATGCATGACGACTGGTCTCATCCGATGTCCTTCCTAATTACTAAGAAGAAAAATATAAGTCACAAAAAAAATTCATATAAGAAAAACATATTTTATTAAAGTTATCTTTGCAGTTACATTTCCAAAAAAGACTGCATTACAATTTCAATTTGACATTGACGTCAACACCAGAGTCTAAATAGAGAATTTGAAATGCTCTATTTCTTCTCCACCAATGCATGATTACACTTTATGATTTTTAAACTTTTACAACAATAATTTTTTATTTATTTATTCTCATATATTTGTTCAAAATTATCTTGTTCAACAACAACGCTACCTAGTGGCTAGTTTTCATTGAATCCTCCTATCACCAACTCACAATGAATCCAAGATTATAAGTTTTTTAAAGAGGTTCAGATACGACTCCCATTTTAAAATGATATGCTTAGGTTGACACATCTATATGCATGTAAACGTCCAACAAAACCATGCAGATAATTCATCTTTTAAACTATCACAATTCCAAACACACAGTCCCAGGTTTATTTTCAATCATCATTCCCAGATTCCATGAGTTCATACCTCTATTATGTTTTGGTATTATTAGAAAAATTATCACATTATCTACCAGACATAGTAAGAATTTCATTTTCCATATCAAACTAGAAAAGCACACAGTTTCCTTTTGAGCAAACAAATACAGTGTCTTCCCACACAACAAGTACACTTCTTCATTAATGGTCCATTATGACTTAAAACCATTCATAGAAATATGTACAAAAATTTTTATTTTAATAAAACAAGTATGAAGGGGGTTTAATAATCTCAGACCCATTCTAAGTATACAGTGGTTGACAGTTTTACATTTTAACATACACATCCATCCAAGATTTTTCTTTAAAAAAAAAACCAAACATATCTTTTAGGGATAATGATTTTACCCAAAATACCTTTAAGAATACAACCACATTTTCCACAAAAGATAACACATTACATTTTTTTTTGTAGCACACAAATGGTTAATCTATATTATAATCCATCATGACTATATTAACATGAATAGTAATATTCCTTACATAAACACACCTGTAAAACATCGTTCAATACTATAATTTCAAACAATTATCATGGGAGGTTAAAAAAACAATTATTGCAGTTTCAAACAATTATTTGGTATTCAACAATAGAAATTTTATAAGGATAAAATTACTTTGTTAATTCTTTCATTTGTTTTCCCCATAACTCGTGTTGTTTATGCCTATGTTACACATGAATAAATATAACGACCTAAATAATAATAATAATTGCATTTTCCATTAATCATGTCCATTGATATTAATTCATTTATATTTTCTTTCTACATTCAAACTTAGTAGCAAGCATCCAAATAAACTCTATTTCTTACATACTTAGTAAAAGAAGGCTCATGCTCTTGGTACTTCATTGCCTTTGAATAATTTATGAATACATTAAACTTTCCACAATAAAAAACTATGTTTTTCAAAACAAAGCATACACACACCACAAGCCATTCATTAAATCTACATGATGTGCATATGTGTGAGTTTTCCATGTACTCACGAGCCAAATCATCACTTTCTATTTTTACCTTTTTTGTTGACTCACTTCCATTCATTGAAAACATGTATCTATTCATGCATTCATAGTGGCTATCAAAACTACCACATTCCACAAGGAAAAGAAAGTTTATCATCAATTTACTTATAACCAATAATTGTATGAGGTGGGTCGTTACATCCCCCTCCACTAGAAAAAAACACAACCTCTATGTTTAATGCATGGTTAAATAGATAAATACATTTATATGTAATTTTTCATAAATTATGAAACAATCATTCCAATGCATTCTAACATCATCCAACATGTCAAAATTTATCATTGAGTCATACACCATTTTGAATTAAAAAATAAGTTATTCACATAATGCTTCATATAGTAAGCAACCATAAATCTATGTATATTCCAATATATACAACATCGAATAAGCAAAGTTACTCTACTCAGTAATTCAAAATATACACAAAGATACTCTACTCGATAACTTAAAATATACACAAAGGTACTCTACTCGATAACTTAAAATATACACAAAGCTACTCTACTCAGTATCCAGTCTCATATCCATATGCATATATACATATATCATCAAACCATATAAAATGTTTTAAAATGTCTATGTCTACTCAAACAGATAAGGAAACTGCTACTACATTTTTACCACATTCTCCCACATGGTATTTCTTTCAAAGTAGATGTCCCATTGGACCTAACATTGTTTTATATTTCTCTTCCATAGGTTCCTGGTTCTAAAACCAATTATACGAACAGGCCAAACTTCAATATTTATCAGATCGATCATCTACAATTTGGAAACATGCAATACATGATTAGGATAAAAAATGTACTTCCTAAAGAGGGACACATGGAAGATGTTATGGATTTTTGATAAGCTTTGCGGTAGAGCAACTTTGTATGCAACAGGGCTTATCTTACCCACAATTTTAAATGGACCCACATATCTTGAGTCAAGTTTCGAATATTTTATAAAACTTTTAGTTGACTTCACCCTTAAGATAAACATTAAGAATATTCTCTCGTTGTCCTTTTGAGTCCGCATAACTTTTCTAGTAATTTGTGACCTTTAGTTTCTGCTGAATTGTTTTCAATTGATATTCCATTTCTTTTACAGTTTTCTCTTCGATCACTACACGATCTTCTAGATTATCCCAAGATAAGAAGTTCTGCATCTACTTTTTTATATGGATTCAAAAGGTGCTATACCTAGTGATGCATAATAATTGTTATTGTATGTGAACTCCACTAGGTATAAATAGTCTTTCCAATTTGTATGTTGATCCATGCAACACATTCTTAACATATCCCTTAACACATGATTCACCCTCTCGATCTACCCATATGTCTCAGGGTCATATGCAGTACTAATATTCAATATCGTTCCCAATGCTTCATGCAAAGCCTACAAAAATATATAGGTAAAGTGAGAATCTCTATCAAATATTATGATTTTTAGGAATCCTTGTAGTCTCACTACTTCCCTGGTGAACTTGCTCGCTATAGAAGGTGCATCATCTTGTATATTTCCTAGTATAAATTGTGCAACCTTCGTTAACTTATCAACTACTACCAAGATTACATCATACCTAAACCTTATTTTAGGTAAGCCCACTATAAATTCCATTGATACCAACTATCATATTTGCATAGGTACCTCATGTGGGTATAGTTTACCCACTGGATGCAAATGTTCCGCTTTCACTTTTTGGTACTCCAAACACGTGGCCACATAATTTGTGATGTCCTTTTTCATACCTAGACAATAACAAGCCTTTCTAAAACTCTCATGCATCTTTATCCCTCCTAGGTGTACAAAATATGGAGTATTGTGTGCCTTCTTAAGGATTATTTCACTCAATAAATCTGTATTTGGAACTACCAATATAATATTATAAAACAACAAGTCATATGTATATACAAAGTCTGTATCATTTCCAAATTCGTGTCCCATTTGAGCATTACAAAATTGGAAAAATTCATCTTTTTGTTGTTGATTTTTAATTTGATCTAGCAAATCATATTGACATTTTTTCAATGCAACAATACACCCTCTCCTTCTCATAGCACTACCAACTTTGTTCTCCTTACCCTTAATATACTCGATGCCAAAATTATACTCTGAAAGAAACTCCATCCAGCATCGTTGCTTGGTATTCAATATTGATTGAGTAAATATCTATCTTAAACTCTGGTGATTTGTCTTCAATTCAAATGGTTTACCAAAAAAATAGTTCCTCAAAATATTAAGGGCATGTACAACAATTACCAAATCCAAGTCATGAGTGACATAAATTACCTCATGCTTCTTATGTTTCCTTGATTCGAAGGCAATAACTACATTATATTGGGTCAAAAACCCTCCTAATCCTTCAATTGATGCATTAGTACACACTATAAACTACTTGTTAGGATCAGGTAATTGCAGAATCAATGTTGTTGTCAACCTTTCTTTCAAAATTTGAAAATCCTCTTCACAGTGCTTTGTCCATTTGAAGGCTTTACCACTCCTTTGAAGGTTTGTAATGGGTTGAGCAATTCTTGAGAACCCTCTGAAAAAAATTCTATAATAGCCTGGAATCCTCATAACACTTCACACCTTATTCACATTAGTAGGTGTTGGCCAATCCATAATTTCTTCTATTTTCTTGGAATTGACTGCAATGCCCTTAGTAGAGACAATATGACCCAGATATTGTACTTGTGGAGTGTAGAATTCAAACTTTGATAGTTTTTCATATAACTAATTCCTAAATTTATTAATGAAATCCTCCAAATTTATGTCTACAACATCAATATCATACCCTTTATTATATGACTTCCACTAATCTAGGGCTACTTCAATCATGTTCACAACTGCCAACAAAGTTTTGGATTCAAATGGAAAAACAAACAGGGAAAAGTATGACTCCAATTCACTTAGCCAATTCTCTACTTGTTGAGTAGTATTTTCACCCAATTGTGAACGTACACTCTCCCTTAGGATTTGGGTTCCAAATCCCCTCTTGCAAAGAAGTTAAACAAACAACTTCTCCAAGGTCTCCGTTGTATTAGCATTTGCATATGTGTATTAGTAATCTCAAATAAAGATATTCAATTTTAAATGCTTAGACACCTTAGTGATTGCAAGTAACTGTAAACAAGGAGCAATGTTGGTTTATTTTACCATGAAAATTTAGTGATTGTTCATTGAACAAAATAAAGCACATGTGAGTTGGCCCTCATATGACTACGATGTAGTGCCTTAATTAATTTTATCTTGAGGGTTTTAAAATAGATTTTATCTTCTTTATTAAGTCCAAATATGGCTTCTTATCATGAAGATGAAGATAGTTTTCAATGTGATCGATAAACCACCCCTCTTTGGTGAAATAGGTTTTCACAAAGAGGCAATAATTTATGGCCTTAAATTAAGGACTTTAAATGTCACTTTAACTTATCCCTCTTAAATGAAATCAAATTTTCATTAAGATGAACAATTAAGTGCTTTTAAGAAATGACCTTCAATGTAATACTCAAATTACCCCTCTTTCGTAAAATTAGAATTTTTATGAAGAGAGGTTAATTTTAGGCTCAAAAAATAGAAATTTGTGAAATGCCATAAAACATAACTCCTTCAATGAAATTGGAATTTTCATGAAGGAAATGTCATCATAGGCTCATGAATGAAACATGAAACTGAAAAAATGAAATTCAGTCCAAAAATGGAAATTTTCTATTTTCGGATTTTTTAAAATCTGTACTAAAACAACAACTTTGGTGAATTTTTTAAACTACTAGACAACTCCGAAAATGAAATTTAAAAGTGCCTATTGGAAGTCTGAAGTATAACCTATGAAATGGTGAAATTATTTTTGGATTTTGAAAATTTTTAAATGTTTATTTTAATGCCTGAAAAAAAAAAAAGTTAAAATTTCTGGAAAAATAAAATGCAAAAAAAATGAAAATTGAAATGTAGAAAATGAAAATAAAATGCACTCAGTATGATGCTATCCTATTTCGAAAAAGTCGAATATGTGAGGTTTTCATGCATGCAACCTAACCTATTGGACTTGCAAAACAAGCACAATCCGGATAAGCTAAGTGTTGGCTCCTAGGGTTTTAAATGAGATTTTCAGATTTAAAAATTCGCATGAAGCAATCAAGAAACTTGCATAAACTCCATTTACAAGCCTAAAATCTGAAAAGGGGAAAAATAGACATTTAATCTTGCATGCAGAAAATGACTCCTCCTTTCTTGTCCATAAGATGCAACTTTCTGTAATTTTATGTATTCAAAATTTTTCATTTTACAATAACAAAAATTTTTGGTTTTCCCAAACCAGTCCATGGAAGAAAACGACTCAAACAGGTCCAGAATGGCCCTCTTGCCTTCAAATCTGCAACTCTGCTCGCAGCAGCTTCCAACCCCTCAAAACATCCTTGCCCGGCGTATTTAAAATTTTTAGGAAGCTTTTCGTTTCATTTTCTAATGGCTGTTCGTTTCACCTTCCCTTGTGCATGCATGTGTTTTGGTTTCCAAAAAGGCTTTTCGTTTCTATTTTGTGGCCCTTTGTTTCATTCCCATGGTTTGGCTTCCTCTGTTTGGTTTTCTTCACTTTTCGTTTGATTTCCAAAAAAAACGTTTCCTTTTCTCCACATGGGCATGCGTCCGCTTCCTTCCATGTGTAACGACCATCTTAAATGATTTCAAATCATTAAAGATTACTTATGTAACGTTTTGTCTTATTCATTGGATTTTGTCCTTATGTGACCAATTACCTTATTCAATCTTCGATTTATTCCTTATAGGTCCACATCATTATGCAGTATTTAGTTTCACTATCCTAGTGTTCATCACTAATATTAGACGCATTGTCCACTACTCTGTTCCCTTGGTGAAAATCGGACATGTCGCAAAATCGTGACACTCTTGTCTCTCTGCCTGCCTACCCCTTTTGAGTCACGAAAATGCAACATGTCACAATATCGCGACACTTTTGTTTCTCTGCTTGCCTACCCTTTTTGAGTCACGAAAATGCAACATGTCGTGATATCGTGACACTTTTGTTTCTCTCCTTGCCTGCCCTTTTTGAGTTGCGAAAATGCAACATGTTGCGATATCGTGACACTTTTGTTTCTTTGCCTGCCTGCCCTTTTTGAGTCATGAAAATGCAACATGTCGCGATATCGTTACACTTTTGTTTCTCTGCCTGCCTGCCATTTTTGAGTTGTGAAAATGCAACATGTCACGATATCGTGACACTTTTTCTTTGCTTTGGACCGCGAAAATGCAACATGTCACGATATCGCGACACTTTTGCCCCCTTCTATTGCTCTTGGCCATGAAAATGCAACATGTCGCGATATCACGACACTTTTTCTTTCTTGTTCTTTCTCTTCTCTTTTGGCCGCGAAAATGCAACATGTCGCGATATCGCAACACTTTTTCCTCCTTGCTTTTTCTCTTTTCTTTGAACCACGAAAATGCAACATGTCGCGATATCGCGACAATTTTTCTTTCTTGTTCTTTCTCTTCTATTTTGGCCATGAAAATGCAACATGTCGCGATATCGCGACACTTTTTTTCCTTGCGGTGTTTTGCGTTTTCTTTGATCTTTAGCATATGGGCCACTTTGGTCTTCTTGGAAAATATGCAAAAAGTTGGGTCCCCAATTTTGGGGTATGTTGTGGAGTAGCCACAACACTACTACTTCACCATAACATTTCCCACTAAACTTAGATATTACAACCTTATTTAGGTTTCTATCCAACTCTTTACTCACTCTAGACCTACTAGTACTGGATCTTGCAGGTTCACTAGGTACTTCCTCTACCCCTTCTATTTTTGTTTCTCTTCCCCTAACTAAATCTTATATGAATTTTTTTTGTTGAAAAAAAACTCCTATTGTTGTGCCATATGAGTTTTTTGTTGATCCATTTATTCTATTTGTTGCTCCACATGTGTTTGTAATAATTGCACAATCTTTTACAGGTTTACTTCCTCCCTACCAGGCTTGTTTGGAGGAGGTTCATTCAACCATTTAATTATTATTTTCCATTTATGAACTTCTAATATTATACCTAATATTGGTCCCCTTAAAGGTCTTTTTGTGGATTATTCCTCCTTTTCTCCTGCGGGATTTTTTGAAGATCCACCTCACATCACTCATGTCAATTGACTTGTAGGTGAAAGAAGTAAGTTAATATATAGGTTTACATTAATCTAAACAAATTATTTAATTAGATTTATATGACTAAGATATATTATTCTCTTATACCATATGTAACAACCCAAGTATACTCACCTCGTTGTACCACAAAATAAGCCAAGCAATTTATCAAGGTAATTTTTTTTTCTAATTTTAATTTTTTCAATTCAAAAGGTGCATTCAATTTTATAGCATTTTGTTTCACCCAATAAGTTTTTAAGTTTCATTGATTTGAAGGTAATAACCACATCATATGGGGTTAAAAACTCTCATATTCCTTCAACTGATGCATCAGTACACACTATAAACTGCTTGTTAGGATTAGGTAATTGTAGAATCAATGTGGTTGTCAACCTTTCTTTCAAATTTTGAAAAACCTCTTCACACTGCTTTTTCTATTTGAACGCTTTACCTTTCCTTTGCAGGTTTGTAATGGGTTGAGAAATTATTGATAATATTTTGACAAATCACCTATAATAACCTAAAATCCCCATAAAAATTCAAACCTTATACATAGTAGTAGGTTCTAGCCAATCAATAACTACTTCTATTTTCTTGGTATCGACTACATTGACCTTAGTAGAAACAATATGTCCTAGATACTGTACTTATGGAGTGTAGAATGCACACTTTGATATTTTTCCATATAACTTATTTTAAATTCCTTAATGAAATCCTCCTACTTGAGGTCTTCAACTTCAATATCATGCCCTTTCTTATATGAATTCCACTAATCTAGGGTTACTTCAATCATGTTCATAACTACCAACATAGTTTTGGATTCAGATGACAAAACAATCATGGAAAAGTATGACTCTAGTTCACTTAGCCAATTCTCTATTGCATCACCATCACTTTTCTCATTAGATTTGGATATTACAACCTTATTTAGGTTCCTATCCAAATATTTACTCACTCTAGCCCTACCAGTGTAGATCCTACAGGTTCACTAGATACTTCCCCTAGCTAAGTCTTCTATGACTTTCTGTTGTTGAAAAATCAACTCCTAATTTTGGGCTATGTGAGTTTTCTATTGAGACATTTCCTCTCTTCGTTGTTCCATATGAGTTTGTAATAATTGCACAACCTATGCTAGGTTTCCTTCCTCCCTACCAGGATCATTTGGAGGAGCAATTTCTCAAGGTAATTTTTTTTCTTTCTAAATTTAGTATTTTCAATTCAAAAGGTGCATTCAATTTTATAGCATTTTTTTTCACCCAATAAGTTTTTAACATATAGTTTCAAATCAGTACAGGCATATCAAACCACATTTGGGTTCATGACTATTGTAGATAGTCACCCAAGTGGACGATCTTGGCCAAATTCCATCAAAGGTGCCATTATATGGAGTTGACTTACCTTATTAAACATCCTCCAATTCTAGAATGAGGATCGGTCCATGGGTGGGGTTATCCCTTAAGGACCATATCACTTAAAAGGGTGGATGCATACTTCTCCATCCCTTATCATACTAAAATTTTGACTTAACATGTCGACTTATATAACAGATGTATGTAAGGGAGTTAGCGTACATATACCTAGTGTCTAGCTAATTGTCCTCTACCTAGAGTCAGCTAGAGATATATAAATACCCTGATCTTGGACTTGGTCACTCATATCCATTATAACTCACGATTGTTTATCCCATACCAAATGTTGTTGCTAAACTAGCTAACTTAAATGGACATGGCACTTATCGTAGTACTACTTGAGCAAAAACCTAGAGGTGGTGTCCTATACCACCCCTTGTTACCAGTTCTGACCAAGTCACTTGTTTCAACCAATTCTATCATACTATGGTTGCTCTCGAGACTTGTTGTGTGCATACTTTTACCTCAACCACATTGGGTGTTTTATATATGTTTGAATCATCCTTAACAATGATTTATCTTGTTTTAGAATCTTCCCCCTCAAATAATTTATATTAAGCATTCATATAAGGGTTATTGTCCTATTTTAATATAGCAATAAATAAGCCCTAATCAAGCTCTAGTTAACCCTAATATGTTGTGGGATTTGCAATCTCTCTTAACAATATTTATAAATTCTTGTCTAATTATTAAGTCTACCCATGTAGGGAATGAACAACTAAGTCTTCACATATTTTAGCTATATAATTATCACTTCCCTATAAGTATATCCATTATAAAGTTTCATGTATTCAAAATAAATTTAGTTTAATTATTTTTTTTACTTTATAATATCACCATAGTATATAAAGTGACAAAGGTATTTTTAATTCATATTTCACTCCTCATCCACAATTAGCATTCCAATATTCCTTTCCTGAAACTAGGACTCTTCCTTTTTTTATGCATGCCCAAGCAATGCATTCGAAACCAAAGTATTTAATTCCATAATTTCCATATTATCACATATAAGTTTCATCGTTGAGTGAGCACTCTTATGATAAGATGTTTTAGAGTTAAAATGTGAAGGTTTCAATTTAACATTGACTGCCATCTTGTAATTTTATAAAATCAATTACCAATGGTAAAATTTTAACTTGTTTAATGAAAAGTGAACCTTGCCACATCCTTGACCAAAGGTAATTTACTAAAAATAGAATGCACATTTTTCAATATGGTAAGAAATTATGGGTAATGCAAGATATCGTGGTAACCCATTCATCCATTAAGCTTATATATCATTTCTTTAATAGAATAATTCCTTTTCCAATGAAATTTTCAACAATATAAACCATTACATGGAAATAACTTTAAAAAATCCTTCATTAATACATTGATGTTTATAGATAGGCCTTGAATCCACCTACACATAATACATCCCTTAGAACGATTTTATTATGCTATTTTAACATAAAGTTCAAAGTCCACAACAACATAAATTCATTCTCTGCTACAACTATCGATATTCCACAAAGTGGTAGTTAATTATATAAATAATATGATCTTCACACTACCTAATTTTTCATATGCCATAGAGAAAAATACCTATGCATTTACTATCTAGTCTCTGTTCATATTTTTTCTATATAGAAGAAACATGCATGACTGTTGACCTCATACGACGTCCTTCCTAATTACTGATACATCAATTATTAGTCACACCCAAAATTCATATAAGAAGAGAAAATAGTTTATTAAAGTTATCTCTACAGTTACATTTCCAACAAAGATTGCTTTATAATTTCAATTTGACATCAATGTCAGCATCGAATTCTAAATAGAGAATTTGCAATGCTCTATTGCTTCTCCATTGGTACGTGATTATGCTCCTTTCTCATTTTAAGTATTTGAAAATAGAAAAACAATTTTATCCATTCTCATATTCGGGTTTAAAATTCTCTTGTTCAACAACAACACTATCCAGCAGCTAGTTTTTGTTGTATTTTTCTATAATCGACTTCCAATGACTCCAAGATGATAGTTTTGTTTGAAGGGGATTAGATATGTATCCTATTTTAAAAATATATTCCTAGGATTACAATCCTATATGCACACATACATCCAAAAAAAACCATGTAGATCATTCATCTTAAATTATCACAATTCCAAACACACAATCTCAAGTTTCTTTTCAATCATCATTTCTAGACTCCATGAATTTGCACCCCTAACTATGTTTTGGTATTATTTGATAAATTGCCACATTATTTTCCAGACATAGTAAGAATTTTTTTTTCTAGCTCAAAATCTAGAAAACAAAAAGTTTCCTTTTGAGCAAACAAATATAGAGTCTTCTTGCACAACAAGTAGACATTTTCATTAATGGTCCATTCTGACTTAGAACCAGTCATAGAAAAATTTACAAAATATTCTCTTTTAATAAAACAAGTACAAAGGGGGTTTAGTATATCTCATACCCATTCTAAGTATACAGTGTCTGATAGTTTTACGTTTTCACATACAAATAAGCCATCCAAGATTTTTCTTTAATAAAAAAGAACCAAACATATATTTTTTGGATAATTATTTGAATCACAAAAGAGAATACATTACATTTATTTTTAATAGCATGCATAAGGTTAATCTATATTATAATCCATCATGACTATATTTACATGCACATTCGTATTACTTACATAAACACACCTGGAAAACGTTGTTCGATAATGCAATTTCCAAATCCAAGCTTCATTCACATGCCAAATCACATAACACACATCAAACATTCCTCCCTCTTTGTTTTTTTATGCATGCAATATAAAGCTTGAATATTATCCTCTCTTCCACTCTTTCATTTCGTTTCACCTAAGAAGATCACGGGAGGTTAGAAAAAAATAATCATTGCAGTTTCAAACCATCACCAAATACTAAGGATCACCACTATTCCATTCAGTTATTCAACAATAGAAATTTTATAAGGATAAAATTAATTTGTTAATTCCTTTCAATTTTTTCTCTGTAAATCATGTTGTTTATACCTATGTTATGCATGAATCAATATAACAACCTAAATAATAACAATAATTGCATTTTCCTTTAATCATGTCTATTGATATTAATTAATTCATTTTTTCTTTCTACATTTCAGCTTAGTAGCAAGCATCCAAACAAACTCTATTTCTTAAATGCTTACTAAAATAAGGCTTGTGTTATTGGCACTTCATCACCTTTCAAAAACTTACGAATATATTAAATTTTCCACAATCAACAACCATGTTTTACAAAATAAAGCATACACACACTATAAACCATTCATTAAATCTACATGATGTGCATATGCGTGAGTTTTCAAGTAATTATAAGCTAAATCATAACTTCTCCTTTTTCCCTTTTTTATCGACTCACTTCCATTCATCAACAACATGTACGTGGTCCTGTATTCATAGTGGCTATTAGTAGCACCACATTCCACAAGAAAAAGCAAGCTTGTTATAAATTTAATTATAACGATTAATTGTGTGAGGCAGGTCGTTACATCCTCCTCCACTATAATTAAACATTGTCCCTGTGTTTAATGCATGGTTAAATAGATAAATAGATTTATATGTAAATTTTCACAAATGTTGAATCAATCATAATACATTATTCTCACATCATCCAAAATGTCAAAATTCATCATTGAATCATACATTATTTTAACTTAAAAAAAAATTAGGTTATTCACATAATGCTTCATATAGTAAAAAACCATAAATCCATTTATAATACAATACATACACCATTGCATAAGCAAAGTTACTCTACCTAGTAATTCAAAACATACACAAAGCTACTCTACTCAGTAACTCAAAACATACATAAGCTACTCTACTCAATATCTAGTCTCATATCCATATGCATATATACATATATCATCAAACCATATAAAATGTTTTAAAATATCTATATCTACTCAAACAAATAATAAAATTATTGCCTCATGTCTGCCAAATTCTCCTACATGGTGTTTCCATTCGAGTAGAGGTTCCATTAGACCCAATATTTCTTTATATTTATCTTCTACAAGTTCTTGGTCCTAAAACCAAGTATAAGAATAGGTCAAACTTCAATCTTTAGCAGATCAATCATCTGCAATTTGGAAACATCCAATACATGAGTAGGATCAGAAATTTACTTCCTAAAGAGGGCACATTAAAGATATTATGGATTTTGGATAAGCTTGGTGGTAGAGCAAGTTTGTATGTAGTAGGGTTTATCATACCCACAATATCAAATTGACCCACATATCTTGAGTCATGTTTGGAAGATTTTATGGAACTTTTAGTTGAATTCACCTTTAAGAATAGTTTGTCTCCCACATAATATTTTCTTGGTGTCCTTTTGAGGTCTACATAGGTTTTTTTGTGATCTACAACCTTCTTTAGCTTCTGCTAAATTCTTTTCAATTGATCTTCCATTTCTTTTACATTTTCTAGTCCGATCACTACTCGATCTTCTAGATTTTCATAAGATAAGGTAGTTTTGCATTTTTTCCATATAGGGCTTCAAAAGGTGCCATACCTAGTGATGCATGATAATTATTATTGTATGTGAAATCTACTAGGTATAAATAGTCTCCCCACTTTGTATGTTGAATCCATGCAATACATTCTTAACATATTCTCTAATGCCTGATTCACACTCTCAATATTCTCATATCTATTAGGGTGATAGGCAATTCTAATAATTAATTTTGTTACCAATGATTCATTTAAAGCCTACCAAAATTTAGAGGTAAAGCGAATATATCCATCAGATATTAGGATTTATGGAAATCCATGTAGTCTCACCACCTCCCTAGTGTACTTGCTTTCTATAGCAGGTGCATTATCTTACACATTGTTTGGTATAAAATGTGAAACCTTGGTTAACTTATGCACTACTATAAATATTACATCATGCCTGAGCCTTGTTTTAGGCAAGCCCACTATAAAATCCATCGATACCACCTGCAATTTTTACGTAGGTATCTCATGTGGGTATAGTTTACTTACCAGATGTAAATATTTTCTTTCACTTTATAGGACTCCAAACACCTGGACACATAGTTCATGCTATATTTTTCATACCTAGTGAATAATAGGCCTTTTTGAAACTCTTATGCATATTTACCCCTCTCGAGTGCATAGAATAAGGAGTTTTTTATTCCTCCTTAAGGATTGTTTCTCTCAATCCACCTGTATTTGGAACTACCAACCTATTATTATAAAATAACAAGTGATATTTATTGACAAATCCCATATCATTTCCAAGTTCTTATCCCATTTGAGAATTGTAATACTGGCAAAATTAATCTTTATGTTGTTGATTTTTAATTTGATCTAGCAAATCATATTGACATTTTGTCAATGCAAGAATACATTCTCTCCTACTCATAGTGTTAGCAACTTTGTTCTCCTTATCCTTAATATACTTGATGCCAAAATTTTACTAAGATAGAAACTCCATCCAACATCATTACCTGGAATTCAATAAGTGTTGAGTAAATATGTGTCTTGAACTCTAATGATCTATTTTCAGTTCAAATGATTTTCTCAAAAAATAGTTCCTCCAAATCTTAAGGGCATGTACAAAAACTGTTAAATCCAAGTCGTGAGTGCAAAAATTCACCTCATGCCTCTTAATTTTCCTTGATTCAAAGGCAATAAAAATATCATATTGGGTCAAAACCCCTCATAATCCTTCAATTGATGCATTAATACACACTGTAAACTAGTTGTTAGGATTAGATAATTGCAGAATCAATGCGATTGTCAACCCTTCTTTCAAAATTTGAAAATCCTCTTCATACTACTATGGCCATTTGAACGCTTTACCTTTCCTTTGAAGGTTTATAATGAATTAAGCAATTTTTTAAAAACCTATGGAAATTCACCTATAATAGCCAACAATCCCCATAAAACTTTGCACCTTAGTCACATTAGTAGTTGTTGGGCAATCAATAATTGCTTCTATTTTCTTGGAATCGACTACAATACCCTCAATAGAAATAATATGTCCTAGATATTGTACTTATGGAGTGTAGAATTCACACTTTGAGTGTTTTACATATAACCTATTCCTTAATTCCTTAATGAAATACTCCCACTTGAGGTCTATAACCTCAATATCGTGCCCTTCCTTATATGAATTCCACCAATATAGGGCTACTTCAATCATGTTCATAACTTCCAACGTAGGTTTAGATTTAGATGACAAAACAATCAGGGAAAAATATAACTCTAGTTCACTTAGCCAATTATCTTCTACATCACCATCACTTTTCCTATTATATTTAGATATTCCAACCTTCTTTAGGTTCCTATAAAACTCTTTACTCACTCTGGACCTACCAGTACTGGATCCTATAATTCACTAGGTACTTCCCCTAGCTAAGCCTTCTATGACTTTCTGTTGTTGAACAATCAACTCCTATTGTTGGGCCATGTAAGTTTTTTGTTGAGCCATTTCTTCTCTTTGATATTCCATATGAGTTTATAATAATTTCACAACATTTTCTAGGTTTCCATCCTCCCTACCAGGATCATTTGGAGGAGCAGTTTCTCAAGGTATTTTTTTCTAAATTTAATATTTTCAATTCAAAAGGTGCATTCGATTTTATATCACTTTGTTTTACCCAATAAGTTTTTAACATATAGTTTCAAATAATTATAGGTATATCAAACCACATTTGGGTTAAATAATATTACAGATAGTCACCCAAGTAGACGAGATTGGCCAAATCCTGTAAAAGATGCCATTATGTGGAGTCGACTTACCTCATTTAACATCCTCTGGTTCTAGCATGAGGATCGGTCCACGGTTGGGGTTATTCTTTAGTGACCATAAAACCTAAAAGGATGGATGCATAATTCCCCATCCCTTATCATATTGAACCTTTTATTTAACATGTCAACTCATTTAACAGATATATGTAAGGGAGTTAGTGTACATATACCTAGTGTCTAGAATATTATCCTCTACCCAGAGTTATATAGAGTCATATCAATACCATGACCTTGGACTTGGTCACTCATGTCCATTATAACTCATGATCATTTATCTCATACTAAATTTTGTGGTTTAACTAGCCAAGTTAAATAGACATGGGACTTATCATAGTACTACTCAAGTAGCAACCTAGGTGTGACATCCTATACCACCCCTTGTTACTAGTTCTGAAAAAAGTCACTTGTTTCAACCAATTATTTCATACTATGGTTGCTCTCAAAACTTATTGTGTGCATAACTGCACGTCAACCACATTGGGTATTTTTTGTATGTTTGAATCATCCTTCACAATGATTTATCTTGTTTTTTAAGCTTCCTCCTCAAATAATTTATACTAAGCATTCATATATGGGTTATATTACTATTTAATATAGCAAGAAATAACCCCTAATAAATCTCTACTTAACCCTAATAGGTTGTGGGATTTGCAAGTTCTCTTAACAAAATTTATAAATTCCTGTCTAATTATTAAGTCTACCCACATAGGGAATGAACAACTAAGTCTTCACATATTTTAGCTATATAGTTATTACTTCTCTATGGGTATATCCATTATAAAGTTTTATGTATTCAAACTAAATTTAGTTTAATTATTTATTTTACTTTATAAGATCACCATAGTATATAAAGTGATAGAGGGATTTTTAGTTCATATTTCATTCCTCATCCAAAATTAGCATTCGAGGATTATTTTCTTGAATCGAGGACTATTTCTATTTTTACGCATGCCCAGACAATGCATTCGAAACCAAAGTCTTTTAGTCCATCATTTTCGTATTAACATAGCCAAGTTTCATAACTAAGCGAATAGTCTTATGATAAGATGTTTTAGAGTTGAAATGTGAAGGTTTCAGTTTAATGTTGACTACCATCTTGTAGTTTTAGAAAATCAATTACCAATGGTCGATAAGTTCAATATTTTAACTTATTAAATGAAAAGTGAGCCTTGCCACATCCTTGACCAAAGGTAATTTACTAAAAATA
This sequence comes from Wollemia nobilis, assembly GCA_028583015.1. NCBI lineage: Eukaryota > Viridiplantae > Streptophyta > Pinopsida > Araucariales > Araucariaceae > Wollemia > Wollemia nobilis. The sequence continues at coordinate 1,496,547 of JAQPPZ010003340.1, forward strand.
GAATGCACATTTTCCACTATGGTAAGGCATTCTAGTTCATGTAAGATGTTGTGGTAACCCATTCATCCATTAAGCTTATATATCATTTCTTTAACAAAATAATTCCTTTTGTAATGAAATTTACATCCATCTAAACCATTACTTGGAAATAACTTTAAAAAACAATCCACTAATACATTGATGTTTATAGATGGGTCTTGACTCTGCCTACTCGTATTACATCCCTTAGAACAAATTTTATTTTTCTACTTTCACATAAAATTGAAAGTCCACAATAACATTAATTCATTCTCTACTACAAGTATCAATATTCCACAAAGCAGTAGCTAATTATATAAATAAGACGATATTAACACTACCTATTGTTCCATATGCCACAGAGGAAAATGCCAATCCATTTAATATCTAGTCTTCATTCATATATTTTATTAATGGAAGAAACACGCATGGTTTTCGACCTCATCCGACGTCCTTCCTGATTACTAATACATCAATTATAAGTCATACCCAAAATTCATATAAAAAAAGAAAATATTTTATTAAAGTTCCCTCTACAATTACATTTCCAACAAAGACTACATTACAATTTAAATTTGACATCAAGTTAGTGCGAGAGTCTAAACAGAGAATTTATAGTGCTCTATTGCTTCTCCATAGCTACAGGATTCCACTCCTTTCTCATTTTCAGGCTTTACTATAGTAAAATTGTTTTAGTTTTCTCATATTTGGGTTCAAAATTCTCTTGTTCAACAACAACGCTACCTAGTGGCTAGTTTTTGCTGAATCCTCCTATCACCAACTCCCAACGACTCTAAGATGATAGTTTTGTTCTAAGGGGATCATATACGACTCCTATTTTAAAAATATATACCTAGGTTTACACTCTTATATGCATGCATACGTTCATAAAACCCATGCATATCATTCATATTTTAAATTATCACAATCACAATCACAAACACACAGTCCCAAGTTTATTTTCAATCATCATTTTCGGATTCCATGAATTTGCACCCCTAACTATGTTTTGGTATTATTTTCCAAACTATCACATTATCTACCAGACATAGTAAGAATTTTGTTTTCTAGCTCAAACCAAAAAAGTAGAAAGTTTCATTTTGAGCAAACAAATATAGAGTCTTCCCACACAGTAAGCATAAATTTTTATTAATGGTCCATTCTAACTTAGAACCAGTCATAGAAAAACATACAAAAATTTTTCTTTTAATAAAACAAGTATGAAGGGGTTTAATATATCTCAGATCCATTCTAAGTATATAGTGACTGACATTTTTATGTTTTCACATACACATCAACCATGCAAAATTTTTCTTTTAAAAAAAGAAACAATTATTATTTTTGGATAAATATTTACATCACAAAAGAGAACACATTACATTTCATTTTTATAGCACACATATGGTTAATATATATTATAATCCATCATTACTATATTTACATGCAAAGTCATATTCCTGATATAAACACACCTGGAAAACACCGTTCGATACTGTAATTTCCAAATTTGAGCTTGAATCACACGCTAAAGCACACGAAACATAACAAGCATTCCTCCCTATTTCATTTTTCAAGCATGCAAAACAAAGTTCAAAGATTCTCCTCTCTTTCAAATTTTCCTTTTTTCACTTGGGAAGATCATGTGAGGTTGAAAAAAAATAGTTATTGCAGTTTCAAACCATCACCAAATACTAAGGATCACCACTATTATGTTCGACTATTCAACAATAGAACTTTTATAAGGATAAAATTACTTTGATAATTCCTTTTATTTTTTTTCCCTAAGACTCATGTTGTTCATGCCTATGTTAAGCAAAAATTAGTATAACAACCTAAATAATAAAAAAATTGCATTTTCTTTATTGATATTAATTCATTTATATTTTCTTCCTACATTCAAAATTAGTAGCAAGCATCCAAAAAAACTCTATTTTTTATCCTTACTAAAATAAGGCTCATGCTCTTGGCACTTCATCGCCTTTCAACAATTTATGAATACTTTAAATTTTCCACAATCAACAACCATGTTTTCCAAAAAAAAACATGCACACACCACAAACCATTCATTCAATCTACATGACTTGCATATATGTGAGTTTCCATGTACTAACTAGCCAAATCATCACTTCCCCTTTTTAAATTTTTTGTCGACTCATTTCCATTCATCGAGAACATGTACCTGGTCCTTCATTCACAATATCTATTAGTAGTACCACATTCCATAAGAAAAAGCAAGTTTATCATTAATTTACTTATAACCAATAATCATGTAAGGCATGTCATTACATCCTCCCCCACTAGAAACAAACATAGTCCTTTTATTTAACGCACGGTTAAACAAATAAATACAATTATATGTAATTTTTCATAAATGTTGAAACAATCATTCCATTGCATTGTTATCACATCATCCAACATGTCAAAATTTATCATTGAATACATCATTCTGACTTAAAAAAATTAGGTTATTCACATAATGATTCACATAGTAAGCAACCATAAATCCATGTATAATCCAATACATACACCATCGTATAAGCAAAGTTACTCTACTCAATAATTCAAAACATACACAAAGCTACTCTACTCATTATTCAATCTCATGTCCATATGTATATATACATATAACATCAAACCATATAAAATATTTTAAAATATCTATGTCTACTCAAAAATATAAGTAAAATGTTGTTGCATGTCTACCACGTTCTCTCAAATGGTATTTCTATCCGAGTAGAGGTCCCATTGGACTCGAAAATACTCTATATTTCTCTTCTATAGGTTCTTGGTCCTAAAACCAATTATACAAGTAGGTCAAACTTCAATATTTATCATATTGATCATTTGTAATTTGGAAATATCTAATACATGAGTAGGATCAGAAATATAATTCCTAAAGAGAGACACATGAAATACATTATGAATTTTGGATAAGGTTGGCAGTAGAGAAAGTTTGTATGCAATAGGGCTTATCTTGCTCGTAATTTTAAATGGATCCACATATCTTGATTCAAGTTTGGAAGATTTTATGGAAATTTTAGTTGACTTCATCCTTAAGAACACTCTGTATCCCATAAAATATTCTCTTAGTGTCCTTATGAGGTTTGTAGGGCTTTTCTGGCGATCTGCAGCCTTCTTCAACTTTTGTTGAATTCTTTTCAATAAATCTTCAATTTCTTTTATAGCTTTTGGTTTGATCACTATCCGATCTTCTGTATTATCCTAAGATAAGGGTGTTATGCATATTCTTTCATATAGATCTTCAAAAGGTGCCATACCTAGTGATGCATGATAATTGTTATTGTATGTAAACTCAACTAAGTATAAATAGTTTTCCCACTTTGTATAATAATCTATGTAATACATTCCTAACATATCCTCTAATACATAATTTACCCTCTCTATTTGCCCATCTCTATTAGGATGATAAGCAGTACTAATATTCAATTTGGTTCCAAATACTTTATGCAAAGCCTACCAAAATTTAGAGGTAAAGAGAGAATCTCTATCAAAGATTATGATTTCTAGGAATCCATGTAGTCTCACAACTTCCTTGATGAACTTGCTCACTATAGTAGGTTCATCATATTACGTATTGTTTGGTATAAAATGTGTAACCTTGGTTAACTTATCCACTACTACCAAGATTGCATCATGTCTGAACCTTATTTTAGGCAAGACCACTATAAAGTCCATTGATACCGCCTCTCATTTTTGCATAGGAATCTGATGTGGGTGCAGTTTATACACTACATGAAAATATTTTTCTTTCGCTTTATAGAACTCCAAACACCTGGCCACATAGTCCATGATGTCATTTTTCATGCTTGGCCAATAATAGACCTTTCTCAAACTCTTGTTCATATTTATCCCTCTCGAGTGCATAGAATAAGGATTATTGTGTTTCTCTTTAAGGATTGTTTCTCCCAATCCACTTGTATTTGGAACTACCAACCTGTTATTATAAAATAATAAGTCATATTTATATACAAAGCCTACATGATTTTCAAGTTCTTATCCCATTTGAGCATTGCAAGAATAGCAAAATTCATCTTTTTATTGTTGATTTTTAATTTTATCTAGAAAATCATATTGATATTTTGTCAATGCAACAATATGCCCTCTCCTACTCAAAGCGTCAACAAATTTGTTCTCCTTACCCTTAATAAAATCGATGCCAAAATTATACTCAGCTAAAAACTTCACCCAACATCATTATCTGGAATTCAATAAGCATTGAGTAAATATGTATCTTAAATGCTCGTGATTTATCTTTAGTTGAAATGGTTTCCCCAACAAATAGTGCCTATAAATATTAAAGGCATGTACAACTACAAAATCCAAGTCGTGAGTGGTATAATTCACGTCATACCTCTTAATTTTCCTTGATTTAAAGGCAATGAACACATCATATTAGGTCAAAACCCCTCCTAATCCTTCAAATGATGCACCAATACACACTATAAACTGCTTGTTATGATTAGGTAATTGCAGAATCGATTCTATTGTCAAAATTTATTTCAAAATTTGAAAAGCCTCTTCACACTACTTTGTCCATTTGAAGGCTTTACCTTTCCTTTAAATTTTTGTAATGGGCTGAGAAGTTATTGAGAACCCTTTGATAAATCATCTATAATAGCCTAAAATCCCGATAAAAATTTACACCTTAGTCATATTAGTAAGAGTTTTCCAATTAATAATTGCTTTTATTTTCTTGGGATTGACTACAATGCCCTCAACAGAGATAATATGTCCTAGATATTGTACTTGTGGAGTATAGAATTCACACTTCGATAGTTTTTCATATAATTGATTCCTAAATTCCTTAATGAAATTCTACTAGTTGATTTTTTTAACCTCAATATCATGCCATTTATTATATAACTTCCACCAATCAGGGCTACTCCAGTCATGTTCATAACTACCAAGGCAGTTTTGGATTCAGATGATAAAACAACCAGGGAAAAGTATTACTCCAATTCACTTAGCCAATTCTCCGTTGCATCACCATCACTTTTCCTATTAAACTTGGATATTACAACCTTCTTTAGGTTTCTATCTAACTCTTTTCTCACTCTAGCCCTACTGGTACTAGATCTTGTAGGTTCACTAGGTACCTCCAGGTTTCCTTCCTCCCTACTAGGCTCATTTGGAGAAGGTTCATTCAAATATTTCATCCTTGTTTCCTACTGAGAACCTTCTCATATTATGCCTAACCTTGTAAATATTATAGGTATTTCAGTGGCTTCTTCCTCCCTGCCTCCCATAGGATTTTGTAAAGATCCACCTCGTAGCATTCGTATCATTTGACCTGTAGGTTAAAGAAGTAAATTAATATATAGGTTTACATTAATCTATACAAATTATATAATCATATTTCTATGAATAAGATATTTTTTTCTCTCATACCATATATAACAATCTAAATATACTCACTAGGTTGTACCACAAAATAAGCCATGCCAATTTTGAGGGTAATTTTTTTTCTAATTCTAATTTTTTTTATTCAAAAGGTTCATTCATGTTTATAACATTTTTTTCACCCAATAATTTTTTAACATATAATTTCAAATCAGTACAAGCATATCAAACCATATTTGGGTTTAGGACTATTGCATACAGTCACCCAATTGGATGAGATTGGTCAAATATCGTAAAAGGTACCATTATATTGAGTCGACTTACCTCATTTAACATACTTTGGTTATAGCATGAGGATCAATCCACAATTGAGGTTATTATTTAGGGTCCTTAACACCTAAAGGGTGGACACATACTTCCCCATCTCTTATCATACTAAACCTTCAACTTAATCGGTCGACTCGTTGAACAAATGTATGTAAGGGATTTAGAGTACATATGCCTAGTGTCTAACTAATTTTCCTCTATCCAAAGATAGCTAGAGCCATGTCAATATCTTGAAATTTGACTTGGTCACTCATGTCCATTATAAATTATGATCTTATATCTTATACCAAACATCGTGGCTAAACTAGCTAAGTTCAACGGATATAGGACTTATGATAGTACTACCCGAGTAGTAACCTAGAGGTGGCATTCCATACCGCCCCTCATTACCAGTTTTGACCAAATCACTTATTCCAACCAATTTTGTCATACTATGGTTTCTATAGAGACTTATTGTGTGCATACATGTACCTCAAATGCATTTGCTATTTTCTGTATGTTTGGTTCATCCTTCATGATGATTTATCTTGTATTAGAATCTTCCTCCTCAAAGAATTTATACTAAGCATTCATATAAGGTTTATTTATACTAAGCTCTAGTTAACCCTAATAGGTTGTGGGATTTGCAAGCTCTCTTACATCCATATAAACCATTACCTGGAAATAACTTTAAAAACACTTCACTAATAGATTAATGTTTATATATGGGCCTTGAATCTACCTACCCGTATTACATCCCTTAGAACAAATCTTATTCTTCTATTTGAACATAAAGTTTAAATTCCACAAAAAAAATAATTCATTCTGTACTACATGTAACGATATTCTAGAAAGAAACAATTAATTATATAAATAATATTATCTTCACACTACCTAATGTTCCATATGCCATAGAGAAAAATACCAATCCATTTACTATCTAGTCTTTGTTCATATATTTTTCCAGATAGAAGAAACATACATGGTTGTCGAACTCATCCGACATCCTTCCTAATTACTAATACAACAATTATAATTCACACCCAAAATTCATATAATAAAAGAAAATATTTTATTAAAGTTCTCTCTATAGTTACATTTCCAACAAAGATTGCATTACAGTTTAAATTTGACATTGACGTCAGTGTCCAAGTCTAAATAAAGAATTTGCAGTGCTCTATTGCTTCTGTCACACTGCATGATTCCACTCCTTTCTCATTTTTATACTTTTACAATAGCAAAATAGTTTAATGCATTCTCATATTTATTTTCAAAATTCTCTTGTTCAACAACAACGGTACCTAGTGGCTAGTTTTCACTGAACCCTACTATCATCGATTCCCAACAACTATAAGATGATATTTTTATTTTAAGGGGACCAGATACGACTCATATTTTAAAAGTATATGTATAGTTTTACACTCCTATATGCATGCATACGTCTAAAAAAACCATGTAAATCATTCATCATTTAAGCTTTCACAATTCCAAACACACAGTCTTAGGTTTCTTTTCAATCATCATTCCTAGATTCCATGAATTCGCACCCATCACTATGTTTTGGTATTATTTTCCAAATTGTCACATTATCTACTAGATAGTAAGAATTTTGGTTTTTAGCTCAAACCAAAAAAGCACATAGTTTCCTTTTGAGAAAACAAATAACTTGTCTTCCCACACACAACAAGTAGATATTTTCATTAATTATCCATTCTGACTTAGAACCAGACATAGAATAATGTAAAAACCATTTAATTATAATAAAAAAAGTACAAAGGGGTTTAATACATCTCAAATTCATTCTAATTATGTATTGGCTAACAGATTTACGTTTTCACATACACATCAACCATCCAGGATTTTTCTTTTAAAAAAAGAAACAAACTTATATTTTTTGGATAATGATTTGCATAAAAAAGAACACATTACATTTATTTTTTATAGCATTTAGATGGTTAATCTATATTATAATCCATCATGACTATATTTACATTCATAGTCATATTCCTTACATAAACACACCTGGAAAACATTGTTCAATACTGGAATTTCCAAATTCAAGTTTCAATCACATGCCAAAGCATATAGCACACAACAAACATTCCTCCCTCTTTATTTTTTTAAGCATGCAAGATAAAGTTTGAATATTCTCCTCCTTTCATCTCTTTCCTTTCATTTCATTTGGGAAGATCATGGAAGATTAAAAAAAAAATTATTGCAATTTCAAACCATCACCAAATACTAAGGATCACCACTATTCCATTTGGCTATTCAACAATAGAGATTTTAAAAGAATAAAATTATTTTTTTAATTCCTTTCATTTTTTTTTGCCATAACTCATGTTGTTTATGCCTATGTTACGTACAGATAAATATAACAACCTAAATTATAACAATAATTACATTTTCCTCTAATCATGTCTATTGATACTAATTAATTTATATTTTCTTTCTATTTTCAAACTTAATAGCAAGCATCCAAACAAACTCTATTTCCTAAATGCTTGATAAAAGAAGGCTCATGCTCTTGGCACTTCATCGCCTTTCAAAAACTTAGGAATACATTAAATTTTCCACAATCAATAACCATATTTTAGAAAACAAAAGCATACACATACTGCAAACCATTCATTAAATCTACATGACCCGCATATGCATGAGTTTCCATGTAGTCACGAGTCGAATCATCATTTTCATTTTTTACATTTCTCATCGACTCACTTCCATTCATCGACAACATGTACCTAGTCCTACATTCACAATGGCTATCAACAGTACAATGTTCCACAAGAAAAAAAAAGGTTTATCAATTTACTTATAACCAATAATCATGTGAGGCGGGTCATTGCAATAAACCATCAATCAGCCATTGATATTTGAAATATATATATATATATATATATATATATATTGTGTTTTTAATTTTAGAGTTTATTTATGTATTCAATTTAGGGTCGTTACAATAAACCATCAATCAACCATTGATATTTGAAGGTATATATATATATATATATATATATATATAATGTGTTTTTAAATTTAGAGTTTATTTATGTATTCAACAGATGAAATAAAAGCTATCGAATAAGTAAACATGAATAGTTGGGTTGATGTCTCTTTTCATGACATGGAGTAGTAATGTTGGTTTGCATCTTCCATTAAAGTAGGAAAAATCATGTAGCATAAAAATAACATTATAGAATGTGAACTAGTAGCGGCTATAGATGTAAAGATAGAGAATGGCACCAAATTCTTGTTTGTTTCTTCATTTTATGTGTATCAGTTATCCAAAGAAATATATGTCTATGATGTTCCAATATATCATAAATCTAAAGCTAAGTTTTATGGCAGCCCTGGATAATTAGACAACATATATTAGGCTCGAAAAAAAGGATCAAATTTAAGGCTTTATCTTTTTAAGTGTTATTTTTTCAAAATAAAAATTCTTTAAAATATTTTTTTCATTAGATGGAAATAGGTTTCGAAAGTATCTTGAAACCATTGTAAAGGGGTTTAAAGTTTTCCCAAACCAACACAAGCAAAAAGATACAAGGGCAAAGCAGCAACTAAAAACAAAAAACTTGAAAAAATAAAAACAAAAGAAAAGAACAAGATATCCCTAAAGAACACAACCATATCTTGAAACTTCAAAAGGTTACAAGAGATCATAAAAGTTACTCATAAATACATCTAACCTAGGGGATAAAAATGACTCTCGCCCACCTCAAAAAATTTTAAATAAGTCAATATTTCCCGCTCATAATTAAATTCAAAAAAGAAAATTTCCATTTGAAATTCCTTATTGAAAGAAGATCTCCCAACAACAGATAAAGGGATTTCGAGCTTGATCCGTAGAGAACAACTCACTGAGGGGAGAAATCAATAAATTTTGTGGTGCCTACCCAAATTAGGATTTGAACCTTGGATTATATCCAGATATTCCTTAAAAATATTTTCCTTTTCAAACTTAGCAAGGGTCAAATTAGGATCCTCCAACCTAGACTTTGGATTAACCGAAGGTTTTCCAAATTTCTTCCCTCCATGCTTTTAATTGCTATTCAATTGTCCTCTTGTAATAGGACTTGAAAATATTAATTATTTCCTCTTGAGAAGTGAAGCATCTTGAGGATCTTTGGAGTCTGCATCAGAAGCCAAATATTCAAAGGAATTTCATGCAAGGGTATTTGCATCCAAAGACATTCCTTGTAGTCTGCTTGAAACTCCATGAAAGGTTTTGAAGTTGTAGCAGTTTCCACTGAAACATATTTATTAGACATGGAAGACTGACCCTTAGAAGCCTCATTCAAAGACTAATCCTTCTTCTATTGGGTCTCCATAGTCTAAACTTTATTCCAAGGGTAACACATTGATTTGTCACCATGACTTTTACAGCTAGAATGAAACAAGACTTTTTTCTCATAGACTTTGGATTGCATTCTCATACCCACATCTAAAATTAGCTTAAATGAATCAAGGAACTTTGCATCAAGATCAACCATAACACACATACGAGTGTAAATAATTCTAGACCTTGCTCTAGTAATAGGATCAATCATGACTAGATCCCCTATAATATTGTTGATACCTGTGAGAATTGCTTCATGCTAGAAATGGAAAGGAAGACTTGGTAACTTGACCCAAATTGGAGCAATATTAATTTTCTGAGTTTTAGGGTCAAATTTTATTTCCTATCTGTGAAGGAAAAGGTTTCTCCTTCCAAAAAACCAAGGACCACCACTAAGAATATTATGGAGATCCTCCTCCAAATATAGCTAAGTAAAGAAAAACCATTAGGGAGGGCAATTATGTCCATTTGCCCTTTAGGAGACCATTTCAAGTACGCCTACCTCCTAATAGAGTCTATGTCAGGTCTAGAGTTATCCAAAACTTTACCCACTAGATCCAAATCACCATCACCCGTAGTTAATTTTAAGTGGTTAGACGGAATGAATAAGATCCTATGCTCAAGGAACAACTCAAACTGACTATCCAATGAGACACTCTTTTTAGACCTATTAGAAACAACAACCACATAGGAGATCTTCTTAGCACAAGAATGCAGAGCTAAACATTGAGTTCCTTGTGAGGAGGACATCTTACTTGAGATTAGCTTCATTAGATTTGACTTAGGTTCAAAAAAATTTCTAGCATGGGTTCCACCTCATCAGACCTTGTATCATCCACAAAAGGTTTTCGACACTATCATTAACCACCTTCCCTCTATAAAAGCCATCCTTAAAGAGGAAAAAATTTGAATTTTTAACTTTGATTGGAGTTGTCTCTAAATCCAAAGGATTTGCCACCTTTGATAGAGATAAAATCTCTAGTGTGGACACATCACTGCACACAACTTCTCTCCAACCAAGCAAAGGAGACTTGTCTTGTGAGTCTTCACGAGGAACATTCAAAGTCCGAATAAGAGATAACTTTTTCCCAAGAGCATTGTCTGAAAATGGAATATTTTATTTTTCATCATCCGAAGACAATGGGCCCAACTCAATAACAGGCTTTTCTGAATAAGGAGCCACCTGAGAATGAAAGTCCATGAGAGCAAAGGAAGTCTTGTGAGACCGAGCTGAAAAAACAGAATCAACACCAACACTCATACATTGTTTTATAGCAGAGACCTGAGCCACTCACTCAGATACGATCATCTCTTGATACTATTGCGCATAGTCAAATTTAAGATTAAGAATATTGTAGCTTTTATTCACGTAAAGCTTCTATTTGAAACTTCTACAATCATAAGATCTTCCACAACCTCTCGCTCTCTGATGACCATGACCTCTCATCTCTAGTATGAGATTTTTCCGCTTTTTCTTTATAATACCCTTTAACTTTGAAATAATGTAAGTGTTATTTCTACCTTCAAAAATGTAAAATAAAAATTATTTAAGTATTATTATTAAATTTTGAAATAAAATAATTTAAAATAATTAAATTGTTTTTAAAATTGAAAAAGCGATAAATCAAACAATAGAAAGATATTAACTTATCTAATATATATTTTTAGACTCGTTGTCTAAATATATATTTGTATCTTTTAAATTTTTTAAACATTTTTAAAACGTTTACCATTGGATTTCCTTAGATAAGTTTAATGTCGAACAGCTCAATAGTAAAGAAGCTCAGCTCACGCAAACGATCTTTGGTTGGTGAAAAAGGATGTTGGTAAAAGGATCTATAATCCAATATTGGAGAAATGAGCCACACCTGAATTAAAGGGCTGCTCAACATAACCATGTTTAGGGGATGTTGACAAAATGAGTCATACCTGAACCGTGTTTCAAGGGTAGTTGGAGAACTCATCCACTTAAGTGTTGGAGAACAAACTCCAATCACAGGCCTGTGGTGAACAGGAGAAATGATTTACACCTTATTCATACGTCGGTCCATGTAAACAGTGTCATATAGGAAATATGAACTGTAGCTTAGTGTTGGAACAATAAACAAACGTTGGAAACTGAACCAGGAAGAGCCTATATCCTAACAATAGAGAAACCCTTGCGACAGGGAGGTTCTGATCCATGCCTTTACCCAGGTACTAATAGACTATACTATAATTTTTTTTGTTTTTTATTTACATATAAACCATAAGTCAACAATCTCATAAAGAGGGTTAAAATGTCATAAACAGTTGACACCCCTCTGTTGGGCTTTATCATTCCGGGAATATCTGAGTCCCACCGAAAAAGGTGAAAATTGGAGATGTCATTAATGGCTGTGCAGAATCAATCAATATCTTCGGACGAGCAGCTCCATAAGTTTTTTCTCTGGAATGCAAAATCAAAATAGGGTGAGTTAATCATAAATAGTTTCTCGACCATTTACACTTATGAAATCATTTGTAATAACACGGTAAAGAAGTATAGCCTAGAAAATTATTATATCTCTAAATTTTAAAAAAGATTCTATGTTATTTCCGTAGTGAAGAATTTACTGTATTATTTTGGAAACTTTTAAACAACTAAACTATGTTTTTGATGTCTCCCATTTTTAAATGCAAATGATATTTCTATAGTGCATCGAGCTCAAAAGTATAAACTAAATATTAATATATAATAAAAATTATTTAGTAGAGTTCGATGAAGATGTATCCGGATTAACACGCTTAACACGTTAGGTAGAGGTTCTTCAGTTACAGGTGAACCGGCATATGCGCCATTGACTATTTGCCAGAAAATGTCTTATTCATTTTTTTGAAATGTTAGAGGCTACGAGAGCACATGCGTACCGATTTTGAAGGATGTTCGTTGCATACTTAAAAAAAACAATACACACGATATATCATTTTAAAGATTTTCCTTTAAACCAAAAACATTTGTTATTGCTTATTTTCCCTGAATCTCAATCTTTAATTATATATTTATTCTGATATTTATATTCTCTTAACATTGTAATAAGTAACATGAACAAGCTGTGAAATATTTAAGATAACACATATATTTTTGGGTGTATATAAAATGCCTTCATTAGTACCTGTCTCTTTTGGATAAACTTTTCAAGATTATTACCAATTTCTTCGTAACCTTCTTATTGATAAGTTTATATGGAAGTTTAAAAGCCTAATTCAAACTAGAATACTTTTAATAGTCCCTATCTTCATAGAAAAAATGCCACTGGCTTCTCTTCCCCTCAACCATGGGCCACCACTAACTATTTTTTCTTGATTTTTGAATTGGAGAAGATGAAAAGGAAAAATCTTTTCAGAAGATAATTCATGGAGTAATTTGAATTTAATCCTAACTTTAACTTTAGACTAATCCAATTTTGAATCTTAAATAACTTTAGCAAGTATATGTGCAACTTGCATATTAAACCTCTTCTGTTAAGAAGCATTATCTCATATTTGATCATCCAATCTCATTTGGTGAAATATTTACTACTTGTATAGGCTTTTCCATAGATTTTATCTTCCTATTATGCTTAATAAGGTAATGTATAATTCCAACTACAACATCATTTCTCTCACTTACTAGTTTCAAAAATGACCTTCCATTCAAGCTATTGAGATTTTATTCATAAGAATACTTTAGTTGTTTTTTTTTCTTTTCTAGTTTATAAAAAAATAATAATAATGATTACTCATTGATCACATTTTGCTTCTTGCTCACACTTACTTCTTGTTTGCACTTTTTATACTTACTCGATTTCTAAAACAAGAAAACTTGAGGCTTATTCTTAGTAACACTCATTGTTGATTTGTCCCATAAGATATACCATAATGGTATGTGTTTGGTTTTCATTCAGAAGACCGAAGTTCAAACTTGGTACAAGGAAACAGGACCTCTTATAAAAACCCATGTTTTTAACTCAATATTTTTTACCCAGAAAGGGATAGGTCGGTTGATAGTAGTTGAGTGTTTGCTAGTGGGTTGTTCCATTTTGGGATAGGCTATTTGGAAGTAGTGAGTGCTTACAAATTCTAGATTCAAGGTCCCATTAACTTCATATTTACCCAATGAGCTAGGAATTATAAAGGTTCTCTACACACAAAAAAATTACTCTTGACTCACACTTGCTCTTATGAAATTAAATATATTTAGTTTGATATCAATATAATTTTTTTTTGAATGAAAAAACATTATATTAAATACAAGGCCTAAACATACAAAAGTGGGTGGACTGACACATCACACCCCAAACACAAGATAAAATGGCTGAGTAGACAGCCAGGAAAAAACTCAAAAGTTCACCGTCAGAAAACTACATAGAGGTGGGCTTAACTACAATAATAAAAATATATCACAACCATTAATTGTTCTATCCTGATCCTGGTATCGTGACATGCATCTCATGAGTAGAATGCTGAGTATGACTTAGTGGAGCTTTAGTGGGAGTGTTCCAACTTGTGTGCATAGCCATATCACCAGTAGCACTTGTACTCCATACATTACCGGCCTCACCATCACCACCCTTTGAAGAACCAACTTGGCAAGGAGAACTTAGGGTAGTTCCCCAAACCTGGCAAGTTCCCTAACCATCCTCACAATAAAATGAATCAGACCATGGGTGAGTTACCTAATTAGTAGACTAATGAGAAGTGTTTGAGAGTGGTAATATCTACGTGTTTCCACTGATGATTGTGTGTGATCCCTAGAGGCTTACCGGACCCACCTATTCAGTGGTGGGAGATGGTGCTACTGAGATCTAGAATGTATATGTTGTTCAGGCTCTGGGGGAGCTTTGCTCACAGTATATGGAGCATTGCCCCAATAGTCAATCAACTCCTGAAGATATTTGATTTACATTGCAACCTTCTTAGCTTGCACTTGAATATATAACTAGGCATCATGAAATACCATCAACTTATCTAAAAGAGAGAAAATAATAGAGGGAGTTTTATCTAAAAAAACTATCTCATTTTTGGATTTCCAAGTATGAAACTGGATGCTAATTCTAAATATATTCTAAAATTCTAATAGAGGCTAAGAAAAATTAGGTGGATCCCCCAACAAATTGTGAAGCCAAGTTAAAGGAGAATGCATAAACTCCCAGGCCATCCTTGCTTTGTTGCAATCCTAGAAAATATGCAAGGTAGACTCTGTATCCCTATAGAAAGGGTAAGCGGGAGTGTCAATTCCCAGGTGTCTAAGCCTATGACCAAGCAAAAAATCTTGATACAAAAAACTCCAAGAAAAAAAGGTCTGCTTGGGTTCAATATATGAGGCCCACGTAATATGAAATTTAGCCCACCATCGGGACTTGGAGTAGAACAAATCCCAGCACCCATTGGGATACTTTCTGAAATCCAATAATAACCCTGCTTGGTCATGTAATTAAACATAGGGACATGTTTATATCATTCCCACACTTTCCACCAAGGTTGTTGAACAACTTGACCTAGCTTTAGCCAAAAGGAAAAGGGTGTGCAATTGATAACCATATCATAAGTGGCTTTATATGTAGGCTTTAAAGCATGTTGTTGTTGAAAACACTTCCAAGGAATCCAATCTTGAGTCTTCCTGAAAAAAAAATCAGAAATGGATACAGTGCCTTGAATTTGAGCGAGTGGTTGTCCCTGATATTGAATCATAGGGGACCACCATAAATTAAAATCTGCTATATCTTCTCCACAGTGGTGACCAACATATTTCCAATAGATCCAGTGCATGATAGACTCCCAAACCTGCCAAATACTTTGAGTTACAAAGGACCCAAAAATTTTACAAGGAACAAGGGCTACTAGTATGGAGGGTAAATCCAACCCCTTCCAACATTTGTTGCCAATCGGTTGCCCTATGGCCACACATTTTCTAATAAAAAATTTCTAGGCTCCAACGCATTTAAGAGCCTTGATAATCCATTTAGCGTTGAGAGCCAAACCTTACCGATAATCAATATAAATTTCAATATATATACACTTGTATATGTTAAATAAAATATATTTAGACCAATATATGCATAGTATATATTATATATGAATGCATAAAACCATGCAATTCCATTCATTAAATAATGTTAACTTTAAGCAACAACTTGTAGAAAGACATCACACTATTAGATCTTATATTATCATATATAATAATGCAAGTAATGATACAATGTGAAACAAAAAAATTGGGTTGGATTATATAGTATTTTAAATAAATTTAAATGTGTAGTATAATATGATTGAAGGCATTAGTAATATTGATAAAGTATTTCATAAAAAAAAGAATTTCATTTAGAAAAATTATAGATGTCTACAGAGATATGAATAGTAGTATTGATGGGATTGTAGGCCTCTGACACTTGTACAATATTTTTTCATTTTATTACAAATCATAGTACCAAAAATATTAATACAATAATTCATATATCTTAATGTTAAATATCATCTTCAGCTCGAATTGACTCACATTATTAAGAATTCTAACTTTTCAGTTACTCTAAGTTTGACTATCTCCACCTTTATCAATATATAAATGATATTTATTTATAAAAATGATTCAATAAAAATCTAAATTAAGAATATTAATTGATAACAAGTACTTGTTAAAGTCCTTATCCAAGTTTAAAATGAACTATATGCATATTTTGTAGAAAGAATTATAAAAAATGACCCCTAGGAATATGATATTGTATTATTTATTAGGTTTATTGAGTAAATTGCACAGGTCATGTATAATGAAAGGTTCATTATATTGGGATATAATGTACAATATTAGCATCTTTCCTCCCACATTTACATGTTTTATTATTGGTGTCACTTTCTATGATGTCACTCCTAGTTATAACTCGTTTATTTTGACTAGCTTGAATTGAGGTTTATACTTATTGTATGGTTGTAGGCAAGATTCATATGGAACTAGAATTTTGGTTCAAATTTATAGCACACAATTGATAAGATCTTATTTAAGTAATAATAAAAAAGCAAATTTGTTATATACAACACAAATGAAACATCCAAAAATATTACCATTCATTCCTTAACATTAATATGATCCTCTAAAAAATAATTTCCTAATTCTTTGTACTAAAAAAAATCATACTGAGCACTAACATTTTACGGATTTCCCAAAATATGTATTTAATATATATATTTTAAATTGGTCTAATGTTACATTTTTTACCCTATCTAGAAATTATGATATTTTTTAATTGTGATAAAATCGTAATTAATTTTTTTTGTCATTTTAAGTTATCCCAAATGGTTGTCTTCGTTGGACCATAACTCTCTTACTACTACTTATATTATAACTATTAATTCTATAAATTTATAAATATTGAGAATATGATGTGAAATTCATATCGATTTAAGATCCTTATGTAATGATATTACCTCTAAAAGAAGATATAAATTTTTAAACTATTAAATTTTTTAATTTTTTTAAAATCATTTTTTATGAATATTCATTTTAATACTACTTATTGTCATACATACATAATAATGAGTGACATTTCAAAAATAATTAATCAATTTTATAAATATGTCGAAAAGTTATTGAACATTAGCACAAGGTGAATATAGAGAATCCTCTAGGAGAGGTAAAAATTATTAATACTCCTTACTAAATAACTATATAACATATTATAACTGATATCAACACTTGAAGAGTAGCTATATTCAAAATAATTATAATTTATTAATAGTTGATATTTCACATGTCATTACCTAAAAAATATTTATATGTGTGTTTATATACACTATCTCACCTAGTATTACTAAGAGAGGATAAAATCCTTCTCCAACTAATTATTACCCATATAATATCTAAATAAAATAAAATAAATTCATTAAAAATATTAAAGTATGTAATATCAATAACTTAATTCTTATAAAAGCTTCACCAACTAATTATTAGCAATATAATATTTAAATACACTAAAGTATGTATTCATATGGCCCCATGCGAACTACTCTATAAAGAAAATAATATAATATCATCTTCCAAGAACGATCAACCTGCCATATAAGTCCATAGACAAATAAGGTTAGTGGAATATCAATAATTTAGATCTATTTTACCATATATCAATCGAGTTCATTTAAGTTACAATCAAATCTTGTATAAAAAATGCTAGCACTTATTTTTTCATACTTGAGACTTTCCATTATGAACACCATATATAAACATATAAGAGAGGCAATAATATAATTCCAAGCTTGGGTATGATTATGAGATATTTATAAATTAAATAAGAAACTTTTTTTTTTTCAATCCATGAATTCTAACAAATATTGGCAAGAACAATTCACCACAAATGCATAATGTTTTATTCACAAAATGACTAATCCAATATTTTATTAACTCTATTGATGGAGTTATCTAGTATATTCTCATATTCCTTAAACAAAGGCACAAAATTGTTTAAGCTAAGGGATGATAAAATAGTAAATGATT
Organism: Wollemia nobilis; assembly: GCA_028583015.1. Taxonomy (NCBI): domain Eukaryota; kingdom Viridiplantae; phylum Streptophyta; class Pinopsida; order Araucariales; family Araucariaceae; genus Wollemia; species Wollemia nobilis. The sequence goes on from JAQPPZ010003340.1 coordinate 1,515,059, forward strand.
TGATTTTTCTAGGTCCTTTCACAAGACACACCTAAAATACCTATGATATATTATTCTTCGTAGAATCTCACTTATAATTATATTAATTTGTACTACTAATCAACATAATTTTGTGGCAGCAAGGGTAATATTTTGGAGTAGAAAATTTTGATTACTCTAAAGCCTTATATCCCAACTTTATTGAGTATCCATATTTTTTTAGAAGATTGCAAACTAGTTTATCCTTTTGCATAAAAAAAAACAAATAGAACTCTTAAAACATATTTTGAAGCTCAACTATAATTTTTTTGTGGTCATATCCTTTAACCATGTTGCTGATAGAAATTTGTGGTCTGAAGTTATCACTCATATTAATATAATTTTTAAGTATTGAACTTTTACAACCTAAACATGTTTGATCTTTCTATTTCTATTTTAGATCATAAATAAGAGAGGATAATTCTTCAACCATGCAGTAGATTTTTATTTGTTTGTAAATTCCCCCTCATTGAATCGGTCATCTAAGGTATTTCTTGATCAATTAAGTATCTAATATGAAGTTAAATATTGTTGAGCCTCTAGAAAGGGTGTGTTCCTTTATAATTTTATTGCATATCAACTAACATTTTTTCAAAATCATACCTTGATATTTGAATATTATCTAACCAAGTTTTGCCCCTATTGCCAAATGGATAATTTTATAATTTCACAAGACTACCATTCTAATATTAATTTCTTTGAAAAAACTCATTGAATCATCATCTAGTTTATTTATTAATAAATTGTAAAACTATATGATACAATTTAAATATGTTTGAGCCTCTAGAAAGATTTTATTTCCTTAATAATTTTATTACAACTAAACCTATGTATTCTTAACAAACAATTTTCTAAATATTTACTTAATATTTGAATATTTTCCAACCATTTTTTTCCCTAATGTCAAATGGATAAGTTTATAATATCATGATCCTACCCTTCTAATATTCATTCCTTTCCAAAACCCTCATTTAATGATCACATAATGTATTTTTTGATCAATTGTACATCTAAAGTAAAGATAAAAGGTAAAGTAGTTTTTAACATCCATGACACCATAGGTCATATGAGATGACCCTAATGAAGGATTTTATTTACCCAATATATGTTTATCCAACCAAACTCTACTTAATGTACAACTATACCCCCCATTGGATTCAAAACTTGAACCTCCCATTCATAGTTTTAATGTCTTATCATTAGGCCCATTCAAGTTAAATATTTTTGAGCCTTTAGATAGGATTTATTTTCTTGATAATTTAATTACATTAATGTATTATTCAACTAACATTTTTTTTAATCCTTTTCTTGATATTTGAATACTCTCCAACCAAGTTTTGCCTCTAATTTCAAATGGATGTTTTATCTCGTATTTCTTGGGAAACAATGCAATAAATGTAGTATTGATATAATTTATTGTATTTATTTCTATGCTCTTCACCCATAACCAATGTGTCATTCTTTAATAAATATTAGAAATTGTAAAAGTTGAAATTATAGGAAATTCATCAACATCAAGTGCTTTGTTAAGGTGGAAAGAGAAAATTACCTCCCATAGCTCCTCCATAGTAATATTATCAATATTTTATCATATCATTGTATGATCATTGATGGAATATTTTATAGAATCTTATCATAGCCCTTGTTATATTTTCCAACTTCTAACATTTAATTTCTTCCTTCATAATATATTCTTCCTTAGTACTTACAATTTAAAATATTTTTTATATCTAATCTTATGCTCTATTTCATAAATTATCATGTGTGATTATTTACAAGGATATTCACAAGTTTATAATATTGCCTAAAATTTCACAGATAATGTAGCCTTGTTGTAGATACCCAATTTTGGTCACCCATCATATTTTAGGACCTTAGGTAATTTTGGTAATATGTCTAAGGTATTTTATAGCCTTCATCATAAAAAATGAATTCTAAAAACAAATCCTTAGCTCACAAAAATAGTTGTAAGTTGCAAACATATCTCTAAGGCTATGAATTTCCTTTAGTGATAAAATTTCAAAATTATGCCCCTCCAATGAAATTGCATAATCCAATGCTAGGATGGAGTTCACAATAGTAAATTAGTCAAGATATAAATTTGCTCTTATACCATAAAAATATAATTTTCCCAAATCAATGCTAGTATTCTACCATGACTACAATTTTCCAATTTGAACCAAACTCTAGTACCATAAAATATTTCTAATTTAACTTGATTTTAGCTTATTCTTTCTAGATCAAGTAGATCATATTTTTGTCTAGTTAAATACCACTTTTCCTCACCTAACAACATGCATGTAAATTTTTTAAATCTTGCCTCCATTTCCTTCCAAGAATCTCTAAAAATCTATAAATTTATCACCATATTAAAAGCAATCAAGTTATTTCATAATAGCAAAGATTTGATAAATTTATTTAGTGATCAAACAACATTATCTTTGGGTTTTGAATTCTTTTGGATTCTTCTTCAAGTGATATTTTGGTTCCAAGAATCTTAGGTCATTGCATGCACACCCCAAAAAAGCTTCTTCTAGGGATGAAAAGGGGAGAATTTTTTTATTTAATTTTTTGGGAGATAATCCATTGATTTCATTTGTTTATTATAATTTTTTTGATTACATTAAAAGACTAACATTTTTTGTTTAACTTGTCAAATAGCTTTAATTTAGTGTGTTGAAAGAATTACAAGTGATCCTTAGGCACATAGGAACCTTTGTCCATGGTTTTGGAAATATATCCAACCAAATATTGATTGTAACATAAATCCACAACTAGATAAAGTAGGTTCATAGGTCTCAGAACAAGTTCATAGGTTGCAAACCCATACTGTAGACTATGAACTCATCTTAATCTTATTTTGGCTGTTGTTTTGCTATTACCCTTACTAAAACCTAAGCCTGATTTATACTTTAATATAAATCATTAATATTTGTACTTTTAATCTATATTTCAAACTTTAGAATAGATTTGCAGGTTACAATATCTATAGATGATAAACTTATTGGAGAATATTACATTATTTGATAAATTAGGATGCGTAGTAAATGTACAAGAGTATTGTATTATGAGTGCAAGAGTCATGTAGAAGTGTGCAAGATTTATAGAGTCAAGTATGAATGTAAGAAAAGAGTTAAGAGTCTATTATACAAGTGGAAAGATGATAAGCTAAAGTTCATAGCACTTTTCATATTGAGAGCAACAATCAAGTATGTGAAGATTCATATTACTATGTCTATATTATGGAGATAAATCTCCGTAAAATGTAATACATCTGATTATTTGGTTGTAAGAGGAAGATACAAAAAGGTGAATAAAGCTTGTATACATATTTGAGCAATTAATATTGTCATTTTTGTTCAAGCATATTACATAAATTATTTAGGTTATTTAAATCCATATTTGATATTATATGAGTGAATGTTATTTTCATTATTATATTGGATTATATATATTAGATTGATCATATATTATTCTACTCTTCATTATTAATATTTAGATATTTAATATTGTGGTTGCTTTATATTGAGTCATATGATATTCTATGGTACTAAGGCTTAAAATCCAACAATGGTATCAGAGCTACCACCTAAATTTGTCTGGTTTTTATAGAGTTAAATTTAGCCACCTTAATATTAGAGTCTATCCACTTTTATAGTAGTGAAGACTTGGACTCTATTTCTAAAAGGTATGATTGAGTACAGATTGAGGGGATAAGATATAGTGACCCTGATTATGAATACTAGGGTATTTCCACTTGGTTGAAGGAAAACCAATGAAGACTATGACTCAACTATGATTTTATTGAGGGCCAACTTAGATAATAATTGAACATTGATAGATTGATAACCAACTCAAAAGAAAGTTGGAAATTTGAGAACATTCAAAGTCACCCTAATAATATTTATGATTCTCTAAAGAAGAAGAGGATATTCACTTTTGAAGATTAAGAAAAAACTAACTCAAAATAAAGTTGGTCACTTAGAGACATTAGTAGACATCCTGGCATTGATATTGGGTTATCTGGAAAGGAAGATAATCATATTCGGTTCTTATGTGTGACCTAATATATTACAAAAATATTTTTGATAGATTGGGGAGTATCATTAATTCCAGATATTGAGAAGCATCAGAAGCTTTCTACATATAATGAGATGCATATTACATTCTAAGGACATAGAAGCATCTAAGATTACTAAAGATAGTGTAGCAGTTAAGATTCTAGACTTAGAGAAGCAAAAGTACAAAGAAGGATATTACTAGATAATAGAGAGAATCAAGTGAGCATCCAAGATTCCATAGAATGGCATTGTTCTATGAAAAAAAGTAATGAAAATCTCCTATAAAATAGGATAAACAAAGCATAAAAAAGAAGAAAGTATTTTAATATTTCTAAGGTTCTTTAATAAAGACATTCATTTCAATAGTGAAGAAAAGAGACATTAATATAAAGTTCAATATATAGGCTATCTAAGAGCATATCACTATATCTAAGGTAGGTTCTAGTATTTAAATATTTAGACATTAATAAATAATGAAGCACTATCATAAGTCAAATGCAAGTTAGGTACTAGTCTTCAGAGGAAAACAAGAAGACATGCATACTTTAGCACATGCAGAATATAAGAAAGTTATCCATCAAGGCAAGATAAAGAATATAATAATGTTGTCTTCAAGGTAGAATAAGAATGATACTAGTATTAAGTGCTAAGGAGGAGTGCTAAAAGAGAACCTAGAAATAAGTTAGCAAGTGCTAAGGAGAAAGGAAGGAGCACTGAGATTAGCCAATAGAAAAGAGTCACTCAACCATCAACAAAAGACATTTAGAGAAAATTCTCTTGACCACTAGCGAAAAATGTTTGGAGAAGAGTCACTCAGCCACTGGATAAATATTTTTAGCCATCTCAAAAAAGTGTCACTTTGCCACGAACAATAGAATTTTTGACACCTTCAAAGAAGAAACTCTCGACCACCATCAGAGCAGTATTTAGTCATAAAAGAAATTCAACAGATATTATCCAAAGAAAAGACAAAGAGTCATGTAGAAGATGAAATCCAATAGTAAAGAAAAGGGATTGGGAATTCCAATCACTTCCTATCATTCAATGGATGGTAACTAATGTTTCTTACACCTACAATGGAATTCACATTGACCAACACAGGTAACGTTACCAAATGTTACATTCTATTATTGGCGTATCATAAAATTTGAGAGGAAATTACATTTAATTTACATTTTTAAAATATAGGTGGAGTAATAAGGTTTAGATACCCTTAATTAATATTCTTTCAAAACCAAATTTGATTGAATTTATGATTTTATATATGGATTAATAAGGTTTACAATTTCAATTTAACATTTTAAATATTTGTAGGTTTTTAAATCTTTTAAATATGTTTAAGGGTTGAAGATTAAAAGCTTGATGAATTAAATTTTGTTGGAGTTAAAAGGGTTAGATTTTAAAGATTTTAGTTTTTTTTATTTGAAATTATTTAAATATTTTGAAAATTTTGAGATTTGAAAATTTTTAAATTTAATATATTAGGAAGTTAAAATGATTTCCACATCAAAGGTTTAGAAAACTTGAAATTTGTAAATTTTATATTTTAGCATTTTTTATGTTAGGATATATAAGGATTTCAACCTCAAAGGAACTAATTATAGATTATTGTTATATTGATTTTGGATCAAGTAGGCATATGACTAGAAATAAACAATGGTTTAATTTTTTCAAGAAAAATATGAAAAACCAATTGTCATAGCACATAGTATGGATTATGAGGTTAAAGGAATAGGATATGTATTAATTGATCTATCAAATTAAAAAGTAATAAATAGCAATGTATTATATGCACCTACATTAACTACTAATTTCCTTTAAGTATCTCAACTATTGGATCAAAATCTAGTAGTTAAATTTAAAAATATTAAAGACAAAGAAATGTCTTATTACCAAATATGGAAGATTTATAGCTTTTATTTCTTATATAAATACATTTTTTACTCTATATACTTCATCAAATATGGCTCTATCAGCAAGAAAACTCTAGGACACATAAGCACATCTTCATTAAATGAGATGAGTAAACATAAAATGGTTAAATATGTACCTACAATTTCATGGGAATCTATATTCTATCAAGAATGTCTAGCAAGGAAACAATATAAAATAGCTTTTGAACTAAGTCAACATGAAACTCAAGAACCATTAGAATTAATATATACATATTTATATGGTTCAATGAACATTACTAGTATTGGAGGACATAAATATTTTAAATTATTTATTGATGATTACTCTAGAAAAATGTGGGTGTATTTTATGAAATTCAAATTTAAAGCGTTCAATTATTTTAAAAAATTCAAACTACTTGTAGAAAAACAAACAAGAAAATAAATCAAGAATATTTGTTCAGATAGAGGAGGTAAATTTATGTCAAAATAATTTATCTTGTTTTTAGAAACCAATGGTATAAAAAGATAGCTTTTCATAGCATATTCACCAGAGCAAAGTGGTATTACAAAAAGAAAAAATAGATCAATTATGGAAATGGTTCACTGCATGTTAAAAGAAACTCATCTTGATCATCAATATTGGGCCGAAGTAGTTAAAATAGTTGTGTAATTCCAAAATATATCACTTACAAGGATACTAAAGAATGTTACTCCTGAAGAAGTATGGTTAGGAGAAAAAATAATAATAGACCAATTAAGAATCTTTGGATGTAAGACATACATGCATATTCCAAAACAAAGAAGAACTAAACTAGATGAAAAAACTACATCTAAATATTTCTTGGTTACGCTTAAGATTCAACAGGTTACAAAATGATTTATCCAACAATAAAGAAAATTTACATAAGTAGAGATACAATATTTGACGAATGAAACAAAAATATTTTTAAGGAACAAAAATATGATTCAGGAATAAAAGGAGGATTCAAAAATAATTTTAAGTATCTTAGAATAAGACATCAAGTGAAGACTCATAATCAAATATATATGATGAACAATTTGAGAATTTAGAGACTACTACAACATTTCCAAGGAAAAACCGAATATGTCTTAGAGATACACATAAGGACTCAAAACTAGATCAAATTCCAGATCTCACTTCTACAAGACCACAATCTCGTAGTCTAATGAGAATGAATGGATGGATAAGTTTTATAGTAGAACCTACAACTACTTTAAATTTTTTAAATCATATAGAATGGAAGGCATCCGTGGAATTATAATATGCAATTTTAATAAAAAATAAAACATGGAATCTAGTTGATTTACCTCAAGGAAATACAATAGTAGGATGTAAATGGATCTACAATATCAAATATAAAGTAGATGGTTCACTTGAAAAATACAAAGCTCAATTAGTTGCAAAAGGATATACTCAAACAAAATGAATTGATTATGAAGAAACATTTGCACCAATAATAAGAATGACTACTATTCAAGTTTTTTGTGCTTTAGTATCACATCACGGATGGAAAATTCATCAAATTTATGTAAAAAATGCATTTCTTAATAGGAATTTTGAAGAAGAGGTATGTATGTAACAACCAGAAGGGTTTGTGATAAAAGGATAGGAAAAAATAGTTTTCAAGTTGGAAAAATCTTCATATGGTCTCAAGAAAGTACCAAGAGCCTAGTACATAAAAATAAATAATAATTTATTATAGAATAATTTAAAAGGAAGTTTGTTAGATCCAAATATCTATACAAAAAAGGTTGGAAATGATAGAATAATACTTATTGTATATTTTGATGATATAGTAATCACAAGAAGATCAAAAATTCTAATGGATGAGGTTAAAAGGGATATAGAAAAGGATTTTGAAATTATAGGCTTAGGACTTCTTCATTATTATCTTGGTTTAGAAATTTTCCAAAATGAAAACAATATCACAGTAGCACAAACAAAGTATGCAAAATAATTAGTTGAAAAGTATGGGATGAAAAATTGTAAGTCCAAATATACTCCTATGGAGCAAGGATTGCAATTATCTAGATATGATTAGACATTTCTAGTCTCAATGACTATATATCACCAATTAATTGGAAGCCTTCTATATGTAACAAATACCAAACTAGATATAGTTTTTGCTATAAATTATCTTTAGAAGTTTATGCAAGAAAATAGAGAAGAAATTGGAAAGCCATAAAATGAATACTACAATACATATAGAAGTAATGATGATAAATTTTGACTATAGGGATATTTAGATTTTTATTAAGTTGAATCTATATATGATAAAAAATCTACATCAGGCCATGTTTTCTATCTTGTTTTTAGAACTATTTCTTGGATCAATAAAAAATAGCACGCAGTAGCACTTTCAATTATAGAAGCAGATTATCATGCAACAAAACATGCAATATGTGAAGCACTTTGGTTATAGTATATATTTTCAGATATGGGAATTAGAAGAAATCCTACAATAATAAATTGTGATAATCAAGGAGTACTTAATTTAATAAAAAATTCCATTGTTCATAAAATGAAAAAACACAATTAAGCTCAATGTCATTTTATTAGGGATCATGTTCAAAATCATCATATCTAGTTAAAACATGTTCCTAATGAAGATTAGATTGTAGATATTTTCATCAAAGCATTTGGTCAAAAAAAATTTAAATATTTTAAAATCATCTATGTACATCAAGAGAAGTTCATATCAAGTAATGTAATACAAGGGGGTGTTGGTGAATATTACATTATTTGATAAATTAGTATGTGCAAGAAATGCACAAGTATCTTGTATTAAGGGTGCATGAGTCATGTAAAAGTGTGCAAGTATCATGGAGTCAAGTATGCATGTAAGAAGAGAGTGAAGAGTCTTGTATACAAGTGGCAAGATGATAAACCAAAGGTCATCGGACTTGTCATATGGAGAGAAACAATCAAGTATGTAAAGAGTCATATTTCTATGTATATATTATGGATACAAAGCTCCATACAATGTAACATATCTTATTATCTAATTTTAAGAGGAAGATACAAAAAAGTGAATAAACATTGCATACAAATTTTAGCAATTAAAATTGTAAGTTTCTTCATGCATAGTACATGAATGATTTAGGCCATTTAAATTCATATTTGATATTATATAAGTGAATGTTATTTTAATTATTATATTGGCATTTATATATATATATATATATATATATATATATATATATATATATATATATATATATATATATTAGATTGCTCATATATTAATCTACTCTTCATTATTAATAGGAAAAAGTAGTGCAAATAGGAAATTGTACCTTTATCTATGTCAAAATGACTAAAAACAAAATTATTCATGGTAATAACCCCCATATAATTGAACAAATATATGTTGGATATTTTGAGGAGTTTTTTTTTCATTGATGTCAAAAACATTTTTATGCTATGTTCGTCATATTTGAGGACATTAAGTATTTCTTCCAAAAGCAAGGAGGTCTTGAAAAGCAATAGGTTATAATATTTATTTTTAAATATTATATGAAAGCACGAGATTCCGGTCAAAGGAAACACCAAGTGCGATTGCATTCAAAATTAAGCACGCTTAAGTCCTAGAAATATAAATTGCATGAAACGGAAAAGAGACACATTGGAAGAGACGCAATCAGATAAAGAAAACATAGCCCTTTCATTAATTTCCCTTGATCTCTATTACAATAATGCCTCCTCCCTTTTCAGGGGCTAGGAGCGCAAATAGGGTTTGATTACAATTGCTGAATGATTCCTCTTTCCGCGTGCCCACGATTGCAATGGGTGGGCCAGGATGATGTCGTCGCTGATGTCGATGAGTTCTTTGACTCTGCTGCTTTTCCTACGAACAAAGAAATGACCAAGACGTCAGTAGCACCTGCTGCAAATGAAAAGCGTTTGCTCTCTAAAACTAACAAAATATGCATATGAATATTTGCCTGAAACAGTGAAAACAGTGAATCCAAATTGCTTCAAAACTTGACAGAAGGTAAGAAAAGTTACCAGAAGGCCACTGCCACTGAGGCAGCTGGCCAATCCACCTTAAACTGGAATTCGTCTCCGGGCGGGACGACTTCGATCGTAATTCGTCCCCGGGTGGGACGAATTCTTCCGAGTAGGAGAAACCGGCTCGTCGTTGCTCCAATGTCGGATCCCGGGACCCGCAAAACTCCTGCAAATAGGGGGGTTAGGTAATTGGGGCCATTTTGGGATGACCCAGATGGTCGGATTTTCCCAATTTGGCCTCCACCCTCGGGAATTTGACCTTGACACCTGCAAGTTAGCGAAACGACAAAGCAATACAAAACACCCTAAAATCTGACCAAAAGTTACAAAATTTCAATTATGGACTAATCAGACCTAGTAACACAGAATGCAATCTAAAAAATAATCTAAAGTGCTCAAAAACTAAAATTAGGACTTGGGAGGTGCGGGGGTGCCCAAGTGGGCCTCCCACCGTTGGCCCTCGATTTTGGAGCCAATCCATCGGGGATGGGCCCAAAACCTTTTAGGATTGGGGGGTCGGCAAATTGGTAGGTTCAGATGTCCATGCGTCGGATTTGAGTAAGGTTCGAGCTTCCAAAGTCCACCCAACAACCTCCCTTGCAAAAGAGATTGGTGGATGTAGGAAGGTGAACAAAGGGGGATGCAAGTGAGTCTTCAATTCGGCAGCACTTCATTGCTTGAAAACTCCTTCAACCTGTATGTTTTGGGTGAGAAAAGTCCCACCTTTTATAGACCCAAGGGGTCTCTTTTGGGAGGGAAGCACAAAAGCCAAGTGTTGGCCATAGGCGCCATGTGGCAGTCTTGTCTTCCCATGAGGGAGGGGAGTCCTCCATTGACTTGAACTTTGATAAATGCTTTTTGTAACAGCTCCTCTAACGGCCCCTCTCGTCCACTTACACATGCGTGCAAGGCGAGGAGCCCTTAACCGACTGTTTGGGCTGCCACTTGGCACCATTTGCCTTTTTGCCCATTAAGCTTGGAATTCGTCCCACCCGGGGACGAATTTAGAATTCAGTCTCGGGGTGGGACGGATTCTATTTTGAATTCGTCCCGGGGTGAGACGAGTACTGGGCAAAGTGTCCAAGTGTGCCAAATTGCTTCTTGACCCTACAAAATTGCTATGAAAGTGGTTAAGACCACTGTTTAACCTCTGAGGGCTGCCCTGGGGGCTATGTTTGTCAAAGCGATCAATGTTTGCAATCACATAATCGGATTGGTGCTGTTTTGGTGTCTACAGATGCCCCTTTTTGGGAAGCGCTGCGGGTGACGCAGTGCTGAGCAAAAATAGATGACCAAAGCACTAATGATTAGGGTTTCTTGGTAACCTAACCAACTTTTGATGCCCCAAGTATGGAAAGGGCATGCATTCTTGAATCCTTGCTTCTAACGAGCTAAGGAATTTGATTTCAAGTATTAACCTATTTTGGTGAGGTGTGACTTGAACTTAGACATTGATCAGTCATGAACAAGTGAAGGGCGTTTTTATCCTCAGGGTGAACCTTGTGTTCATGATTCACGAAATGCCAAGTGTTTGATTGATTTGATTGTTGCTTGTTTACTGCCCCAAGCAGAGCGTGATTGTCTTTGTCAATGATTCTTTGAATGCATGTCGTTTTCCTTAATTGGGTGTGTGATTGTTGGTTGGTGACTAAGTGTGACTACCCCCTCAAGCAACGAATCGATGAGGGAATGACCTTCGTGAGAGAAGCGACGAGTCGCTTGACCCAAGATGACTTGTGCAAGGTTGCCTTTAGAGGGTTTACCGTTAAGCGTGTGCAATTTTTCCAACATATGGTTCTTTGTTGGGTGTTAACCCTTTTGGTGATGTCATAATGAGGTGAAATCATCGAAAACCTATTTCCCGTGGAGCGGTCCGGCTATGATAGCCTTCTTGGGGAATTAGGAGAGCAATAATTTGGACCTTGACATCGATTTTTATTTTTTGCCTAGAGGCTAAGTGCGAGAGCACTTGTGTCTGGCATTAGTTTTGCTGTGTTTTTGTTGAATTTTGTGACACCATTTGGTGATCGAATTGTCGGCAATCCGTCCTCCCGTGGAGCGGTCTGGCTATGGTAGCCTTCTTTGGGAGTAGGATAGTGACAATGCAAACCCCGACATCAATTTTGCTATTCCAAGAGGTTAAGTGCAAGAGTACTTGTGTCTGGAAATGTTTATTGCTTGTTTTGTGTTGCATTTTTTTGTTGTTTTGTTGTTTTTTGTGACACCATTTTGGGATTAAATTGTCAAAATCTGTCTTCCCCTGGAGCCTTCCGGCTATGGTAGCCTTCTTAGGGAGTAGGATATTGATAATTTGTGACCCCGATGTCGATGTTGTATGCCCATGTTGTCATTTGCATTTGCAATCCTGTCAGGCAGTTTTATTGTCTGTTTTTAGTGCATTTTTAGTCATTTTTCTTGATTTTTTTTTGTGCTGGCCTGAATTCGTCCCTGGGTGGGACGAATTCCAGCTGGAGAATTCGTCCCTGGGTGGGACGAGTGCTGATCAGAGCGCTCGTCCCAGTCAAGGATGAATTCCAAGTGCAAAAGGCCTATTTAAGGGCCAAAACTTGATTTTGGGCTCATTTGTGTCATTTTTTTCTTGCGATTTTGGAGCTCTGGGAGGAGGAGGTAATTCTGCGAGCGAAGCGCTGCTGGAATTCTCTCTGCCATCATGAGTGCACAAAATGGTTCGAGCGGCGGAGCCGAGGCGAGACCTGTAAGTGACCCTAGGGTTTATTTTGCTTTAACTTAATGCATTGTTTTTGTGTTACGCTTTTCAAAACTTTAAGATTTTTTTGTTATGTTTTTGTTTAGCAACTAAGGTTAGAATCCCTAGAATTGAAAATTTTATATTTTTCATTTTTATTTATTTATCATTTTTTTTGTTTTCTTGCAGGTTGTTAGGAGCCGCTACCGTGTACCCGCTGCCTTTACTGAGGCGCGGTTGGCCTTGACTGATGACGACTTGGAATGGCTTGATGCCCTTGGGCTCAAGCAGGTGGCTCGACTGGAGCCTGTGGTTTCGGATCAGGCCTATCTGATGGCCCTAATCAAGCTTTGGGATCCGCAGACCAATACTTTCCATCTCCCGATAGGGGAGATGACTATGACTCTTGAGGACGTCTATCGGTTGCTTCAGATTTTGATAGATGGTCTACCTATTAGGACATCTCCGTTTGATCAGCGGACTGCTATACTCACGAGATGTTTTGGGCATGGGGGGGAGCTGGGTGTAGCAGACCCAGTGGAGACAGCCGAGGCGGATTGCCAGGCTGGCGGTATTTTGGTTGGCTAGTGGAAGGAGAGGGGGGTGTTAGGAGTGAGACACGCATTCCTGATGGGCCTCATTTCTAACATTCTTCTCCCTGATTCGTCAGGTGCGAGGTTCCCATGGAACCTGCTGGATTTGGTGTGGCAGTTGGCGGAGTGCCCGATAGAGGCACCGTTGATCCTGAGATGGGGACAGACTTTGTTGGCGCAGCTTTACAGGGAGCTGTACGGGGTCCGCCGTCGACAGCGGAAGGGTGTCAGTTGCAGCTTTTTGTTGTAGTGTCGGGGTTGGCAAGCACATAGTCGTTGAGAGGCCTATCGAGTTACCGTGGACGACTCGAGGCGGCGATGGAGGATGAGGAGATTGGTTATGCGGCTTTGTGGCGACGGTCTCGCGGAGTAGGGGCGGAGTCGGCGATGGGCAGGTGCGGTTGAGCACTACATTGATGCCTTTTCGCGGCTCACTCCGGGGGGAGGTGTTTTGGCATCCCTATCGGGACTGTCCAGCTTGGCCTGAGGCTGGAGAGTGGCTCTGACGGGTACGAAGGGAGCGATGGTTGACTGGGTGGCATGGGACGGAGCATGAGTTCTTTCCATATCGCCGGGTTACACGACATTTTGGGGTGCACCAGGGGTTGCCTGGTGAGCCCGTTGGCTATCACCTTCGGGGAGATGAGAGGGATCTGGAGCCACCTGTCCTCGTGCCATTGAGCGAGGAGTTGGATGCGGTGATTGAGGTGTTGGATGTGGATGACGTAGGTACTACCACTGAGTATGACTCGTGGTGGGTTTTGCGGCGTTGGAGGGGAGAGGGTCCACTGGGAGGCACGGAGGCGGCAGTGGAGGATGCTGAGGTAGCAGGGGGTGATTGGGGAGGTCCGTTGGATGATGCAGACATGGTGGATGCGGGAGATGAGGATGTGGACTTGGGTGTTCCGGAGCAGCCGGACATGCAGGATGTGGAGGAGCAGTTGGAGCCTGAGCAGGCTACTATCCCCGCTTGTCCTATGCGTCTAGCAGATACGAAGGGGGTGGGGTTGGATGTAGGTGATGAGGTTGCACGGCTTATAGAGCTGCTACGGATGTGGGATCTGGAGAGGGATCTTTTGTGTGCTCAGTTGGCAGAGCGGGATAGAGTTTTGGCGTAGCGCGATGATGCATTGTCTATCTATCATCGGTGGGAGGCAGAGTGGTGTCTGTATTGGATAGAATTGGAGAGGTAGGTCATCCGCCTTGGCGGGCGGCTCCCTGAGCCTTCGATCAGCAGATCTTCTCGATAGATGAGGGATAGTCTGACTGAGCAGTCAGCATCATCTCGTCGTAGGCGGTTAGATGAGGGGGGTGGTAGTAGGCATGATGCGGGGGCTAGCAGTAGCCGCCCTGCAGGGTCCCATAGGACCCACACCACGGGGGGTAGTTCCCGTCGCACCGATCCTACGTGATCATGGTGGCCGATGCCTTAGGTTGGGTTTTGGATATGATTGCGGGGTCTGAGGACCGGTTTTGTAGCCTGCGGGCATCTTTTTGACGATATATATATATATACCGGTTTGATTTTTGGATTTGTACATGTGATGATGTGATTTTTTTTATGCATGTTTATTTATTTGATGAATGCAGATGTTATGATGAATTGAATTTTTTTAGATGTCTATGTGATATGCAAAATGGATGAATGATATTTGTGGTGATTGCACTGTATGTTGTTTAAGGAAATTTTTATTTATCTGGTTTTTCTTTGCTTTTTTTGTATTTTTTTTTATGGTTACTTAAGGATGATATGTAGCGCAGATGGTTTTGGGATGAATGTAAGATTTTCTGAGATTCAGACAGTTTTAACTCACTATCCATGACTGTACTTTATCTTACAAGACTTTTGAACAAGGTATGAATCAAACTTGTTTTTTACCGAGCTATTTAACATCCCTGTGTGTGCAATTGAGTTCATTTAGTGGTATTTGTTAGGATACCGCCAGTGCCAGATGGGCTTTCAACCGAACCTATACTGAGGATCACCTAATTAGCTCCACGAATTCCTTTGTTGTATGTACTAAGATTAATCTGCGGTGTAATCCAGGATGTCATAAGCTAGCTCATCCACATGCAAACATTGATCTGTACGCAAGTTAATGTGACAGATATATCGTCATGCGGGAGGTTTACTGTTATCGAATTGGTATTGAAGCTTGCCTTATGACCTATAGAATGCTGAGAGTTCCAGGGATTCAAGGTCAACTCCCTTCTTTTTTTTTCAATTGTATTGGGATACTTGCTCTTTTGAGTGATAAGATCACTGTTTATTTTGATTTTTTTTTTTTTGAGCAAGGGATTGGGGGATATGTAGTGATGAAAATCACTGTTGTTTGTGCCTTTTGATGTGTGCACTATATTTGTCAAATTTGGAGTTTTGACATTTTGCAAATTTTTGTGTTTTGCAACTATTGAGAACTTTAGGGATTCTTAGGGAATTGGGTAGGGAGGAAGCTTGTCCTTTTTCCAACTCTCAGCATTCTATGGGTCATTCGCACAGGGGGATGAGCAAGATAACCGTTTCACTTGTGGTGACTTAGATTATTTTGCAGGTTTCGTCTTTCGTTCACACAATTTTGGGAATTTTAATGTTTGATTTGTGTTGGGATGTTACGTAACAAGGTGTATTTCAAGTATGACTCTACCTTTGTAAAATCCGTTCGACTTGGTACACTACATGGCTAAAGAGGAAAATGATGACTGAATTATCGAAACTCTTAGTACATTCCCGCACCACCGATCGTAGTGTGGTAAAATTTATGCATGGTGTTTTTATTGATTTTGATGAATTAGAGTATGCCTAGAATTGGGATGCAAATCTTTGTTGTTTTTGATAATTTTTGTTGTTTTGTTTTTGTTGAATTTATTGATTTTTTTGACCAAGAGATTGCGATAACCCTTGGAGCTTTTTTGGTTGACCAAGAGATTGCGATAATCTTTGGAGCTTTTTTGGTTGACTAAGAGATTGCGATAATCCTTTGGAGCTTTTTGGGTTGACCAAGAGATTGCGATAATCCTTGGAGCTTTTTGGGTGACCAAGAGATTGCGATAATCCTTGGAGCTTTTTGGGTTGACCAAGAGATTGCGATAATCCTTGGAGCTTTTTGGGTTGACCAAGAGATTGCGATAATCCTTGGAGCTTTTTGTTTGTTTGTTGTTGTTGAATTTTTTTTTTTTTTTTTGGTACATGGCTTTCTTAGATATGAAATGGTCGCAAATGACTGATATTCAAGGGTTTTGTTTCCTTGATACCGTCAAGAGAAGCTAGCCTGTACGTTCCTGGTCCTATTTTGCTATCAATGACATAAGGACCTAGCCAATTTTCTGCGAATTTGTCCCTCATATGGGACGGCAAATTAGAGTTTTGTTGGTTTTCCTTCAGAACCAGATCACCAACCCGAAAGTCTCTTAGGTGAACTTTCATGTTGTAAGCTCTCTTAAGCCTCTCTTGATAGATACGTAAGTGCTCGAGAGCATTAACGCATCTTTCGTCAAGCAACGTAAGATGGTATAACCGGGCCTGCCATGCAGTGTCATCATTGATGAATTCCTGCATTGATATGCGGAGGGAAGGAATTTCCAACTCGAGAGGCATTATCGCCTCTGAGCCATACACTAGTGAAAACGGAGTTGCCCCAGTGGGCGTCCGAATGCTAGTGCGATAGGCCCAAAGGGCAAGTGGGATTTGTATGTGCCAATCCTTATGACTGTCTGCGACGGTCTTTTTAAGGATGGCGACTAGCGTTTTGTTTGACGCCTCTGCTTGCCCATTTGCTTGCGGATAATAGGGTGTTGAAAAGTTGTGCTGAATTTTGTACTTTGTGGTTAAAGCACGCACGTCTTTGTTCTTGAATGATGGCCCATTATCCGAGATTATTTTAGATGGAATACCAAAACGACATATGATGTAATGCAAAATGAACTCCGCAATGCGGGGTCCTGTCGTAGAGGTTAACGAAATTGCTTCCACCCATTTTGTAAAGTATTATGTGGCCGTTATGATAAATGTGTGACGGCCTGACGATGCAGGGGAGATCTTTCTGATTATATCGAGGCCCCACTGTGAAAATGGCCAAGCAGACTGGACTGTCTGTAGGTCCTAGGAAGGTGCGTGCATCAGATTGGCATGATGTTGAAATTTTGCACACCTCTTGACATACGCGCAGCAATCTCGCTCTAAAGATGGCCAATAATAGCCCATGCGAAGAATGCGCTTTGCAATGGCCATACCATTGAAGTGGCCGCCACATGTACCGTCATGCGCTTGGGTGACTGCCCAAGTGGACTCTTGCTGGTCCAAGCAACGAAGAAGAATTCCGTCGTAGTCTGCGACGATACTGGAATGTCTCCTATCAAGACATATTTTGTCGCTTTCTGTTTGAATGTTCATTTTGCGGCTTGCGTCAATCCAAAGGGTAGATTACCTAACTTGAGGTAGTCTCTTATGGGTAAATACCAGTCCTATTGATCGGATACCTCGACAGTTTGAACATCCAATCCCTTTTGGAGTTCTTCCCTAACAAATGCTGATTGGGATAGAACTTGTAAGAATAGCGTTGTGTTGCTATTAATGGGAGTGGGGGAGAATAAAGACCCCCAGTTGGCATGTATCAGATAGTCTCGGATTCGAAAGAACTTATCCGAAGATGGTTCGATCTGGATCATGTGTATTCCTGGTGTCAATTCTGAGCTTGCGCGCTCCATCACGGGTTGTGATAAGGTTTTGACCTGAATGGTTGTTACATCATCGGAAAGGTCTTGCGGGATTAGTGATCCTAAGGAGGCCATTGTGTCCGCAAAATGATTCGATGATCGAGGGAGTGCCTCGATGTCATACCACTCAAGTTTTGCCAGGAATTTATCCACGAGGGCTTTATAGGCCTTTAGAACTGGGAATTTGCATTGATATACCCCTTTGACTTGATTGACGATTAATAGCGAATCGCTAAAGATGTTCAATCTTTTGATGTTCATGGCGATTGTTGTCTGAAGACCTAGGAGCAAGGCTTCATATTACGCATTGTTGTTGGTGCACTCGGAAGTTTAATTTAAATGATAGGGGCATTGGAGCGCCTCGCGGTGTGAAGAATACAATTCCTGCGCCACCACCTTGCTCGCATTTAGAACCATCAAAAAATAAGGTTATGTTGGCCTGAGACTCAGGCTCTTCAGAATCTGGCGATTCTGAGACATGGAAGACCTCATCATCGGGTAGTTCTATGACCAGAGGCTGCTAGTTGATCGTCTATGACTTGTCCTTTTATAGATTTTTGCCCAATAAACTCAATGTCAAATTCCGTCAACAACATGATCCATTTTGCCGTGCGGCTACTATGATAAGTACGACTCATCATGTATCGCAATGGATTCTCCTTAGACACAACATACGTCGTGTTGCTCAGCATGTAGTGGCGTAGCCTTTTGGTAGCAAACACCACTACCAAGCAAAGTTTTTCAACGTATGCATAGTTAAGTTCGTAACTGACCAGGGTGCGGCTAAGATAGTAAGTAGCCTGTTCTTTGTGAAGTTCATTCTTCTGGGCTAGCATTGCACCCAGTGCCACCTCAAAGCTGAGATGTATAAGTAGAACGGCACACCTGGTCTAGGCAGTGCCAATACTGGCAGCGAAGCCAAGTATTGTTTGATTTCGTCAAAGGCTGACTGACACTCGTCATCCCAATGAAATGTGACCCCCTTGTGCAATAATTTGTTCATTGGTCGGCATTTTTCAGATAATTGCGCTATGAAGCGTTTGATCGACGCGACCTTTCCTTACAGACTTCTGAGCTACTTGATAGTGGTTGGGGGAGCCATTTCAAGGATTGCCTTGACTTTGTTTGGGTCCACTTCGATGCCTCTATTAGAGACTATAAAACCCAAGAGTTTTCTAGATGTGATGCCGAACACGCACTTCTTGGGATTCAGTCTGACCTTATGCTCTATGAGGCGATCGAGAATCTTGCTTAAGTCACCGAGATGATCTGAGCGCAAGATAGACTTGGCTAACAAATCATCCATATAATCTTCCAAAGTTTTGTGCATGTAATCGTGGAAGATATAAGTCATAGCACGTTGGTATGTAGCGCCAGCATTTTTAAGGCCAAAAGGCATGACCTTATAACAGAATGTCCCCCAAGGCGTTGTGAATGTCGTTTTGAGCTGGTCTTCAGGATTGATACAAATTTGATTGTATCCTAAGAAACCGTCCATTAGGGAGAGCATTTCATGACCTGTTGTAGCGTCTACCAATGCGTCGATGCTTGGCAAGGGGAAATCATCCTTAGGACTCACTTTGTTTAGGTCTCGAAAGTCGATGCATATGCGAATCCTCCCGTCAGGCTTCTTGATGGGAACCATGTTGGACAACCATGGCGGATAATCCATGCAGATGACAAATTGTGCATCCAACAGCTTTTGCAATTCGTCTTTGACCATCAAGGCCACTGTTGGGTGCATCTTTCTTAGTTTTTGCTTTACAGGCTTGATTTTTGGATCAAGCGTTAAGTTGTGCATGACTAGTTGCGGGTCTAGTCCTGGCATATCTTTGTACGACCATGCAAAAACCTCCTTCTTTTCTTTAAGAAGGGCAATGTAATCGGCTTGCTCTTCGGGGGAAAGGCTTACCCCCAGACTTGAGAATCCGTGGATTCATTGGATCTGTGCCGATGTCCACGTCGCTCGTCTCTTCGACTGACATGTGAGATTCGTCCTCCAACTGATGTGGAGTTGGGATTAAATGGATATCATCAACTGAGTTAAGATCTACGTTTGGGACCTCGGGTCCCTCTTCAGCTTGAAAAATATCTTGAGTTGTCCTTGAGGTAAAATGAAGCATTTCACCAAAAGGCCAGTACTCTGAAGGTGACAATGGTGAATTGACGCGATCCCAGTCAATGGCATCCATGTTTAGATGCAATGATCGAGATGGATCGGTCGGATTGCGGATGGGTGTGGTCAAATCAATGGAGATCATGTGGATGGAATGAATTTGGTCTCTAGAACCACGGGTGTGATGACTCGATTTTCTCATATTTTCCCTATACTCTGGATCTGGCTCTACGAGAACAAGCACGAATGGATCCTCTCTATGTGCAAATTAGTCTCTATGTGCGAAAAGGAAGGCTGGGTCTTCCATTGGTACTGTTGTCCTGATGGGATCTTGAGGTGGACGATGCTCATCTTGAATTTGGAGCCATAGGCCTAACACTTGGTCCCACCTCGTTGGGTCTACGTGCCATTCATGTCCTAACCATATACCCATTTTTCGCATTAGATCTTCATGGGTTAGAGCGCGGTGATGTCGTCGCGCATGTCTGAGATAGTCCATTTCAGTTTCATCTTTTGAATCGCTCTCATAGATCCAAAATTGTTCATCCTCTTCAGCATCCGTTGCTTGCGACATTGAGGACTCTTCCTGTTCTAGTGAATTAATCTGGTCCCATTGTGGTTGTTCCACTCTTAGTGGAGGGACCTAATTCTTTTGAGACTGTGTTATTTCGTCTGGAACCTCTAAGGGGAACAGTTTCAGAAAAATGTCTGGAAGCCGTTGTTGTTCTCTTTGATGACTGCTCTCTAAACTTTCACCTCTCTCTAGCAAAGGAGAGGGATTATTGCTATTTCCAGGGGTGTTTGTATACCATGGGAGATAATCCCCCAATGTGTATTCTATGTTTGGATTGGCGTACGGGTCTTGTGCCAATCCCCCCCTATTGCCTATTTCTAGGCCTTGCATGTTTTCAACCAAGATGTCTAATGGCAGGGGATGGTTGAATCCTACCCCTGACTTGTCATATGGCATCTGATACCTTGGTTGGCAAAGGATCCGCATCCCTTGCTCATATCTGCCTAACCCATACCCATGCCAATTGCATTGTTTGAGATATTTTAGGGCAAATTCTGGGTTCGACAGATAATTGATGTTTTCGACAAAAGGCTCTTCATCTGTTTCATTTTGTTCTCATGGTTCAAAACCATGATCAAGGCCCCCATACACAAAATTCGTTTGGTTCGGTGGGTAGCCTAGAGGGACGATTGTTACAATGGGAAGGCGAGGTCTTCCCATGTCTTGTACTGACTCCAGTGTGGGGGTTGCCACAACATTTTGCACTATGTATTCTCCCAGGCCTGTACTGGCCATCTCAACAGTGATTATTGAGGATTGGGTAGGAGGAAACGGTAGTCCTTCCTGAGTCCATTCCATGTTTGGTGGTTCAGGGATCTTGGTTTGTGTTATGTTGGGCGCTTCCTCTATTGATATCATTGAAATTGTGGGCAACCCCTCTTCTAGAGGCTTAACCTCTTCCATGATTTGCTTTCCCTTGTCCTTCTGTTGGGCCACGATAGGTGGCGTTGATGATGAAGGAGCCGATGATGAAGTCTCACCTGGCTGGGATTTTGCCTTATTTGCCACCAGTGGTGCCTGCGATATCGGACCATGTTTAGATGGATTTAATTGAAAATCCAAATGCGTTGATGGGAGGGTCGATTGAGGTATGAATTTTACCACATTGCAATACTTGAAGGGCTCTAAGTCCATTGGGACTACATGTATTTGCCCTTCATAGGCATATTTCAAGCACTGGTGTGCGATCGAGGGGACACACTTCATGTCCCTGATCCAAGGTCGCCCTAGCAGTATGTTATAAGCCATTTCGCCTTCCAGCACATGGCATAATGTGGGTATTGACTTTTTTCCTACCTGTATAGGCAGAACGACTATGCCGACTGTCGAGCATATTGCATCGTTAAAAGCTCGCAGTAGTGTACGTGGAGGCGGTGATGTGAGAGGTCGGCGTTTTAAATGCTTTAACGCTGTAGTGGTTATGATGTTACTGGACGAGCCAGTATCTATCAGCACTCTCTTGTACGGGATCCCGTTGACCCGTGCGATAACGTGCAGGGGTGGATCCAGCATGTCATTCGATATTGTTTTGACCTTGTTTTCTTTGAATGTGATGACAGGCTCCGTACATTGTTTCACATGTCCCACGAAGGCATTGAAAGAATTAGCTTCGTGGGGTTGTACTTCAATGGCTTTTAAGATGTCCATAAGAGCTTCTCTATGTGGAGCTGATTGTTGAATAAGCTCGTAGATGGACAGCCTAGCTGACGTGGTCCGCAAACTCTACGTGAGTTTGGTTCGTATCATGACCTCAGGTCTAGGCGGAGGTAACTGCGTTGGGCGTTGTTGAGGCTGTGATGTCGATGGAACTTCCCTCACGGGTACCTCAGGGGCAACTGCTGAGTATTTTATGTTCCTTGTTACAATGCTAATCATTCCCACAAATCCTTGTGCAGGAAGATCTTGTTGCACCTCGTTTATTTGGAGCGGTTTTGTCTGTGCCTCGTGGGTAGGCAAGGGGTCCTTGAATACCCCCATTTGTTGGTTTTTAGGTGCGATGGGGTTGTCCACGACCAATGTTCGGTTGTCGATCAAATCCTGGACTAGTTCTTTGAATTTATAGCACTCATTTAGGTCATGTCCTCTGCGTCTATGAAATCTGCAATACAATTCCTCCCTATACCCCCTAGGCTTGGGAACGTTAGGGTCAAAAATTTGGATTTCTGGCAGAGTAACTAGATTTTCCACTGACAAGCGGTCAAATAAGGAGTCCCTAGACTCCGCATACGGGGTGAATTGTCACCTAGGGCGACGCCGCTGATACTGCTCCTATCTTCTGTTATCTCTTTCGTAAGCAGGAGGCACTGCCTGGTAGTTAGCCTTTTGAGGCTGCGTTTCTTGCATAGGCACGGGGACATTTATCGCAACTTGGTTGACTACAACGTGTTGTGGTTGCGTTGTCCCAGTTTTAGTGGTTTTATTCCACTCTTTCTTCTTAGGCTTGTCAATTGCACCTTCGCCTATCTTAATCTCTTCTATGACTCTGGCTTGCGCCAAAGCTTCTTCAAAGCTATCGTATTGTCGTAGCAATAATAGACCAGAGATTGATTTTAAACAACTTTTCGTTAACATTTGCATGAGGTCCGACATGGGAGGACGGTAGGGTAACTTAGAAAGCAAAGCTCTCCATCGGTTCCCATATGCTGCCATTGTTTCCTCCTCAAATTGTTTAAGGCTAGCAAGATCACTAAGTGATGCCTTCTTCCTTGTGTTGAAGGCGAAACGTTCAAGAAACGCATCTACTAGCTGATCTAAGCTACTTATGCTGTGTTTGGGTAGCTATGTGAACCAATCCGAGGTAGGGCCTGCAAATGTGGTTATGAATGTTCTAAGCAATAATGCGTCATTATCTTGAATGCCGAAGCATTGGCTTAGAAACCGTGTAACATGTTCCTGTGCGTCCTCTTCACCTTTAAAAACTGCCAATTGAGGCAACTTGAAGTGTTCGGGGTAAAGAGGTGTAGGCACTGAGGGATGCACCATATTATTGCGGGGTAGACGTAATGTGGGTTTTTGATGCCCAGCAGCTTTTGTCTCCACCGACTCTAAACGCTCCAATAGCGCTTGGTATGCATCGGAATATTTTATTTCTTCCTCTCTTGTTCGCTCTTGTTGCAAGTTGCGGTAAACTAGAGGCCTATGGAGGGGTGGCCGAATGGCATCCTTCCTGCCTTGATGGGGAGTTTCGATATACTCCTCTTCTGGTTCATACTCCTCGTAAAATTCTTGAGGAGTCTCAGGGCGAAACCTATGACCTTGATCAAGTTCTTGCTGAAGGTACCCATCATTGTTTCGGGGAGTTGCCTCCCTCTCGAATCTATGGGGTCTTGGAGGCAGAGCTTGACGAGGTCATGGAGACCTGTCTTGCGCCAACGGATTACGACTCTCATACTGTTCAGCTCTTTGGATGCGATAGGTTGGCCCCCTCTCAGGTATTTCATAGCGTAACTCATCCACTTCGCGTTGCATGTGTTCTTTATCCAAGCAGTATTGATACTCTATCTCTTGCTGACTTTGTTTAAGCCGCATGATTTGGGATTGACGGGCGGTATATCTGGCGACAGTCGGATCAATTTGTTCTACCCTATTTTGTTTAGAAGGTTCAAATGTTCCTCCTATGGGTTTACCTCGATTTTTATGCTCTAAAATCTCAAGGGGTCGCTTCCCTCTGTCGAGGTAGGCAGTATGTGCTCGAGGTTCTGGCCTCAAGGGGTGATCATGATATCCTCGCTGGTGCAGAAATGCAAGGTTCCCGCATTGTTTGTTGCTCTCGAGGAATGCGATGGTTTTCCTCATACTCCCTTTCACGGGTGTAAATGGGATGGGCGGATTTAGGTCGCCCTATGTAAGGAGCCCTACACTCCGGATTTGTTCTCTCTATTCTGATGATAGGTAAAGAAGGGACGCCATATCCACGTTGCCCCTCCAAATGAACAGTGTGCCTGTTTAGCGCTTCATCGCGCGATGGCCACTCATGCCTACCTTCAAGAGGTGATTCTCTATTTAGGTCAAGGTCTACATGTAAGGCATCTTCCCGAAAGGGGCTACTTTGAATAGGCATACCCCACCGAGGATTCTGAATTGGATTCTTTTGTAGGTTAGACCGATAAGGCGGTATAACCAAATCCTCAGGACTGAAGTGAAGGCAACTTGTGCCTGCTTTTTGTGTACCTCTCGGAGCTTCTGCCCTTGATTGGGCTTGGCTACGGGTGTACACCATTGCGGTGCTTCTATGCTATCTAAATAAGTTTTTATCTCGTTTTATGATTTTTTTTTTTTTTGTTTTGTCTACACTAAGCAGAATTAAACACACACATTCACAAGACCGTGATTATCTCTTTTAAGGATTCTTGGTGTGTCCTAAACTGTTTTAGTGCATTTTGATATTTTGTTTTGTTTTTGTAGATTTTGTAGAACGTTTAAATGCATCATGTAGGCTCTTATAACTCTAAAAAGGTCGCCCCTTCAATATACCAGCCAGGCCGATATACCAACCTCTCTATATACCCGCCCTTACGAGAGGGAGACTATAGGTACGTGAGAGCAGAAGGTACGTCTTACGTAGGTGGTATGGAAGGGGGATTGTCCTGTTAATGGCACCTACCATAGAAAACTTATCCTCACGCGCATGGGAATCACCCCAGCTACGCTCGGTCTGTCTTCGTCAGGATTTACGCCTAACAACAGTTGACAATCGAGAAATGGATGCAAATCAAGCCAAGGTGGTGATTAAATCCACCAATGGTCTTGATCAAGGGCTGGGGTCTTACGACCAGCTCCTTGGTTTAAAATTGTTTCGTGATGTGTGTGGGATTCGTTTTATCCAAAAAAAATGAAACTAGCATACATGACTTTCCCTAATGCAATGCAGGATTAAATGAAAACAATTAACGAAATAGAAACAGAAACAAAAAAATTAACAGAGATAATAAAAATCCCTACCTCTTCTCTGCCTGCTCCTGTTGTCTCTGAATTTCTGCTATGAAAATCCGCAGACAGGAATTCCTCCCTCTGGGAGACGAATTGCAGAACAGAATTCGTCCCTCCCAGAGACAAATTTGAATTCGTCTCAGGGTCAGACGAATTACAGAAAAGGATTCATCCCTGTCAGAGACGAATAGCAGTTTGCAACAAAAAAAGATGTACCTGTCAAGCACAAACACAAAACTTTGATCAGTTTTTGTGATTTCAAAAACCAGGGAACAGAGTCCCACCGTGATCGCCACTGAAAGCACAAGATTCCGGTCAAAGGAAACACCAAGTGCGATTGCATTCAAAATTAAGCACGCTTAAGTCCTAGAAATATAAATTGCATGAAACGAAAAAGAGACACATTGGAAGAGATGCAATCAGATAAATAAAACATAGCCCTTTCATTAATTTCCCTTGATCTCTGTTACAATAATGCCTCCTCCATTTTCAGGGGCTAGGAGCGCAAATAGGGTTTGATTACAATCGCTGAATGATTCCTCTTTCCGTGTGCCCATGATTGCAATGGGTGGGCCAGGATGATGTCGCCACTGATGTCGATGAGCTCTTCGCCTCTGCTGCTTTTCCTACGAACAAAGAAATAACCAAGACGTCAGTAGCACCTGCTGCAAATGAAAAGCGTTTGCTCTCTAAAACTAACAAAATATGCATATGAATATTTGCCTGAAACAGTGAAAACAGTGAATCCAAATTGCTTCAAAACTTGATAGAAGGTAAGAAAAGTTACCAGAAGGCCACTGCCACTGAGGCAGTTGGCCAATACACCTTAAACCGGAATTCGTCTCGGGCGGGACGATCTCGACCGTAATTCATCCCTGGGTGGGACGAATTCTTCTGAGTAGGAGAAACCGACCTGCTGCTGCTCCAATGTCGGATCCCGGGACCTGCAAAACTCCTGCAAATATGGGGGTTAGGTAATTGGGGCCATTTTGGGATGACCCAGATGGTCGGATTTTCCCAATTTGGCCTCCACCCTCGATAATTTGACCTTGACACCTACAAGTTAGCGAAATGACAAAGCAATACAAAACACCCTAAAATCTGACCAAAAGTTACAAAATTTCAATTATGGACTAATCAGACCTAGTAACACAGAATGCAATCTAAAAAATAATCTAAAGTGCTCAAAAACTAAAATTAGGACTTGGGAGGTGCGGGGGTGCCCAAGTGGGCCTCCCACCGTTGGCCCTCGATTTTGGAGCCAATCCACCGGGGATGGGCCCAAAACCATTTAGGATTGGGGGTTCGACGAATTGGTAGGTTCAAATGTCCATGCGTCGGATTTGAGTAAGGTTCGAGCTTCCAAATGCCACCCAACAACCTCCCTTGCAAAAGAGATTGGTGGATGTAGGAAGGTGAACAAAGGGGGATGCAAGTGAGTCTTCAATTCGGCAGCACTTCATTGCTTGAACACTCCTTCAACCTATATGTTTTGGGTGAGAAAAGTCCCACCTTTTATAGACCCAAGGGGTCTCTTTTGGGAGGGAAGCACAAAAGCCAAGTGTTGGCCATAGGCGCCATGTGGTAGTCTTGTCTTCCCATGAGGGAGGGGAGTCCTCCATTGACTTGAACTTTGATAAATGATTTTTGTAACAGTCCTCTAACGGCCCCTCTATCCACTTACACATGCGTGCAAGGCAGGAGCCCTTAACTGACTGTTCTGGGCTGCCACTTGGCACCATTTGCCTTTTTGCCCGTTAAGCTTGGAATTCGTCCCACCCAGGGACAGATTTAGAATTCGTCCTGGGGTGGGACGGATTCTATTTTGAATTCGTCCCGGGGTGAGACGAGTACTGGGCAAAGTGTCCAAGTGTGCCAAATTGCTTCTTGACCCTACAAAATTGCTATGAAAGTGGTTAAGACCACTGTTTAACCTCTGAGGGCTGCCCTGGGGGCTGTGTTTGTCAAAGCGATCAGTGTTTGCAATCACATAATCGGATTGGTGTTGTTTTGGTGTCTACATTATATACCCAGGAGGGCTCAAAGGATGAAGACCCAAGGAAGGAGAAGCAAGTTCAAATTAAATAATAATAATTTATTATTATTACTTCAGGCCAAAAATCAAGTTGAAAAAGATCAATGACCAATTTGAAAAAGACCCACAAGCAGATTTAATTTAAATTAAAATATTTTAATCTTTGATAAAAAATTAAGTTAAATAATTATGGGTGCTAAGGTTTAATTTAAATATTTATTTAATATTTAAAATTAATTTTAATATTCAAATTCGAATGCTCACCGATGTTGTAAAATGCTATGGTTTGCATATAAATAATACCAAGGTTTGGCATTTGAAAATTATCCCATGCAAATGATTTTTTGGCTCACAAAAAGGAGAGAAGCTTCTGCATTTTTGCATGTGTTGACCGCAGAAGAGGACAATAGTTCGTGGCCTCCAAAATTCACTCGAAGACCTTTGTAGCTGAGTTGGCAGCCAAAGGCAGTATTAGAAGTATTCGAGAATTCTAGGTGCGGGTTCAAACTTCGAACACTCCATTTTTATCGAAGGGAAGGTCGTGATGTGTTTGCAGTATTCGAGGAGGAAATCAAAGGTGCATTCATTCCTTTTGGTTCTTGTGGAACCATGCAGCCCATTTGGTGGGTGCAAGCACTGTGAAAGCGCTTGGGGGAGAGCCATTGGAGGCTCGAATCCTTACAAAGCCTTCTGGACAACATTAAAAAAGGTATGCGTATTATTTGGGTTGACTTGGCTTACAAAAAATAAAAGAGGGAAAAATATTTTTGTTTTCCAAAGGTTTATTTTAACTAATTTTTTTTACATATTTAATTTGGATTATAAGTTGTTGAAGGGAGTTAAAAGGGGTTTGCAAAACTTTAATGTTTGTGCTAAGTTTTTAAATGATTAATGAGTGATAAGGTAGTAAGGAAAGTTATTATTTTTGTGTTGTGAATTATTTGAAGGATATTTTGTCATCTAAACCCTTGATATTGGCAAAGAGTTTGATCTTGTTAAAAGATATTTTTAAGGGCACTTCTTCATAAAACAAAAAGGTATGAGCACATATTTCCTATAAGTGATTGTTGGATGTTGTGAATGGTAAGTTGGAGTGAAAAGAATTTTTGGTAAGCATTGTTGAGTTTGGTTTTGTATTAATGCTTCAAGGTTTTTCTGGAATAAAGGTTGAAGATAGAAACCTTGTTTGATAAGCATTATTGGAAATATTGGCCGAACCTTTATATGCATGATTAGGGTTTGTGCAAGAACATGAGTATCATTGTTATGTGAAGTTGTGAACTATCTTAAACTAGGATTTTTGAAAGAACATGAATATCATTGTTATGTGAAGTTGTGAACTATCTTGAACTAGG
This sequence comes from Wollemia nobilis, assembly GCA_028583015.1. Taxonomy (NCBI): domain Eukaryota; kingdom Viridiplantae; phylum Streptophyta; class Pinopsida; order Araucariales; family Araucariaceae; genus Wollemia; species Wollemia nobilis. The sequence goes on from JAQPPZ010003340.1 coordinate 1,544,088, forward strand.
GTTTGTGAAAGAACATGAGTATCATTGTTATGTGAAGTTTGAATTATCTTGAATTAGGGTTTGCAAGATCACGAGTATTATTGTTATGTGATATTGGTTAATACACATTGTTGGAAATATTTGACTGAGTGTTCATATGCTTGGACTAGGGTTTGTAAGCAAGGAGTATTTCATTGAGTGATTGATTGAGTGGATTTGATTGAGCCTAGTCAAGTGGAAGTGTTGAAGTGATAGTTCTAGTTCTGTGAAACAAATTGTTCTATATTCTAATTTGATTTGAAAAAGAGATTGAAAGTGATTGAGCATTTTGATGAGTGTGAAGCATATTGATTCTTTAACAATTATCTATATATTTTTGTGAGATTATACAAGTTATAATGAGGACTTATTGAGAATATTTGGGGTAAGTCTTATTGAATAATTGTTGAGTAGATTGGACAATATTTAGTGAGGACTTGTGGAGAAGATTTGAGGATGTGTTGGTAAAGACTTATGGATAGATTAGTGTGAGATTTTTATGGAAGCTTACAAATACAGATTTGAGACAAGTATTTGAGAATACTTGTGAGCAGATTTGATTGATTGATTTGTTCAAACCTTGAGTTAAGGTTTGGGGCAGATCTAGCAGATTTAATTTGTGATTAATTCAAGCTTTATGTTAAGGCTTGAGGACATATATTGAGCAGATTTGTGCTAGAACAAAGGACTAAGTTTAGTGTATATTTGAGGATAGAGATTGATTAGATTTGTGCTAGACTGAAGTACTATGTTCAGTGCAGATTTGAGGATAGAGAGTGAGTAGATTTGTGCTAGACCGAAGTATTGTATTTAGTGCAGATTTGAGGATAGGTATTGAGCAAATTTGTGCTAGATTAAAGGATTGTATTTAGTGTAGATTTGAGGACAGATATTGAGTAGATTTGTGCTAGAATGAAGTAATGTGTTTAGTGTAGATTTGAGGATAAATATTGAGTAGATTTGTGCTAGACCGAAGGACTGTGTTTAGTGCAGATTTGAAAGAGAGTTGAGAGCAATATTTGGATGTGATAGAGTATAGAGGATGACAGTATCTAGTGGATAGAATTCCATTAGCTAGGGCAAGGGATATAGGTCTTCTAAGTGAGGAAAAAAGTCTTCATTGGATAGAAATCCATTAGCCAGTGTAGTGGATGCAACAGTTCTTTTAGAAGATCACCAACTAGAGTAGAGGAGATTGGTGTCTCCTATGGATAGATATCCATAAAATTGATTAGGGGATTGGTGTCTCCTTTGGATAGAGGTCCATAAATATTATAATAGGGAAAGTATTCCTAAAATATTTTTGTAGAAAATTTTAGTGAAATTTTTTCTCCGTGGAGTAGCCCACATTGGGTGAACCACGTTAAATTGGTGTCTTTATTGTGTGTGATGATTTATGCATTGCTTTGGTTACTTCTATTGATATTTCCATTGATTATATTAGATAATATTGTTTGGAAAAGAAAAGTAAAAAGTGGTCTTATACTATTCACCCCCCCTCTTAGTATAAGCTTGTGTTCTTCAATTGGTATCAGAGTTGGTTCCTTCAAAAAAGGTTTAACAACTTGAAGGAAGATCTTACAAGAATACAAATGGAAAATAAAGGTAAAAGTAGAACCATGAGACACAATAAGAAAATAACACACATGGTCATGAAAGAAAAGGAATATGAATTTAATATTGTTGTTTTGGGAGGAAAAATGAAAATAGATTCAAGAGATGAATCAAGTAGTGGAGAAAAGGCTAGATTGATAAATTTTTGTACCAAATGTAGGAATATAGGTCACTATGCATCTTATTGTACACAAGAAGGTGAACAGTGTTTTGTTTATGGTCAACTCGGTCATGATGTAGACTATTGCAATGGGTTTAGTAGCAGTGAAGATGAAGATGATATTTTCAAAATTAAAGTCCTAGAGGATGGTTCAGAAAAGAAAAATAGGGACATTCAAAACATGTATGAAGAAGAAACTTTACATTTAGCAATAGAAGAAAATGCTCCTATTGAAGACCAAATAAAAGAGAGAAATTTATAAAAATAAAAGGAGGAAACTACTCTTAAGGAACTTGTTGAGTTGAAAATGGAGAAATTATAATTAAATGCTCAAATACAATAAGATGAGAGATGTAATACAAAGCTTCTACAAGATCTCTCTGACTTGAAAGTTAAGGTTGAAAAGTCAAAGGTAAAAGAGAAAGAATGTAAAAGACTTAGTATTCATCTCGAATAATTTAAAAGGGTGAACTCAAGATTAAGGCTTCAAGCTCAATAATATGAGAAAGCAAAAGCAAAGTTTCTATCGGAACTCACCAACTTCAAAATCGAGGTTGAAAAGGCAAGGAAAATTGAAGAAGGTAAAAATTAAAGAGAAAAGATCTAGAGTGTGAAAGATTAGAACATGAGATAGTTTCACTAAGGATGGAAGTAAAAGGTTCTAAGGACAAGCTACACAAGTTTGAAAAAAATTCAAATACCTTGGACAGGATTATCAATGCACAAAGATCATCAGTCATCAAAACAAGGCTTAGTTTTAAATAAGAACAAGGGAAACAACAAGCATAAAAAGGAGAGTCAAGCTCAAGCACAAAAGAAGAAGAAGCATAAAAAGAAGAATGTGAAAGAGAGAGTGAGACTTATAAGGATAATTTAGACAATATAAAGTTGAACAAGGAAAGAAAAAATGCACAAAAGAGGAACAAATGGAACAAGAACCAACATAGGATAAAAGAGACAAAGACCCATGAAGTCAAGGCAAGGCAACTTCAATGGACGATGCTTCTCATGTCACAATTTTGGGCACAAATATTCTCAGTGTAGGACACATGAAAGATAGGAATATGGGAACTTTAGAAATAGACAACTATTTCAAGAGTATTGTTACTCTTGTAATCAATTTGGACACAAGGCAATGAATTGCAGGGTTCATTACAAGAATAGGTGTGGATTCAACAAAAGAAATCCCAAGATATTTGCACCTCCAAGGAATAATAGCATTAAGTGTTATAAGTGAAATAATTATGGACATACAACAAGATGGTGTAGAGTAGATATTCTAGATACAAGCAGGAACATGAATAGTTAGAGTAATCAGAAGGATCGAATGAGGAGGAAAGTGGACAAAGGAAAATAACAGTGCATGATGGGAGTAGAAATACTCTACCACCCCAGAATTAACCAACTCAAGAGGAGATGGGGGAGGGGCTAAGCTAAGAGTTTCATTCTTAGCCCCAAACCTGAAATGTGACCATTTTTATTGATGTCAAAGGGGGAGAGATTTGACTCAGGGGAAAGCATTCAGTAAGAGGGAGAATTTTCTCAGGGGGAGCAAAACAGAAAAATGATAAAAAGTAATTGGGTTGCCATCAATGACAAAGGGGAATATTGTTGGACATTTTGAGGAGTTTTGTTTTCATTGATGTCAAAAGTATTTTTGTGCTATGTTTGTCATCTTTGAGGACATTAAGTGTTTATTCCAAAAGCAAGGAGGTCTTGAAAAGAAATAGGTTATAATATTTATTTTTAAATATTATATACCCAGGAGGGCTCAAAGGATGAAGACCCAAGGAAGGAGAAGCAAGTTCAAATTAAATAATAATATTTTATTATTATTATTTCGTGCCAAAAATCAAGTTGAAGAAGATCAAAAACCATGTTAAAAAAGACCCACAAGAAGATTTAATTTAAATTAAAATATTTTAATATTTGATTAAAATTTTAAGTTAAATAATGATGGGTGCTAATGTTTAATTTAAATATTTATTTAATATTTAAAATTAATTTTAATATTCAAAATTGAATTCGAATTTGAATGCTTGTCAACATTGGAATATGTTATGGTTTGCATATAAATAATGCCAAGGTTTGGCATTTGAAAATTATCCCATGCAAACAATTTTTTGGCTCGTGCAAAGGAGAGAAAAGCTTGTGCATTTTTGCATGTGTGTTGAGCGTAGAAGAGGACAACAATTTGTGGATTCCGAAATTCACTCGAAGCCCCTCGTAGCTGATTTGGTAGCCAAAGGTTGTGTTAGAAGCATTCAAGAATGCTAGGTGTAGTTTCAAACCTTGCACACTTCATTTTTGTTGAAGGGAATATCGTGTTGTATTTGTGATGTTCGAGGAGGAGCAAATTAAAGGTGCATTCATACCTTTTGGTTCTTGTGGAACCACGCAGCCTAGTTGGTGGGTGTGAGCACTACATAAGTGCTTGGGGGAGAGACATCGGTGGATCGAATTCCACCAAGGACTTTTTGATAGCATTATCAAAGGTATGCGCATTATTTGGGTTGACTTGGATTGCAAAAAATAAAAGAGAGAAAAATATTTTTATTTTCCAAAGTTTTATTTTAATTAAGTTTTTTTGCATAATTAATTTGGATTATAAGTTGTTGAAGGGAGTTAAAAGGGGTTTGCAAAATTTAATTTTTGTGCTAAGTTTTTGAGTGATTAAGGAGCGATAAGGTAACAAGGAAAGTTATTATTTTTGTGTTGTGAATTATTTGAAGGTGTAGACACCAAAACAACACCAATCCGATTATGTGGCTGCAAACACTGATCGCTTTGACAAACACAGCCCCCAGGGCAGCCCTCAGAGGTTAAACAGTGGTCTTAACCACTTTCATAGCAATTTTGTAAGGTCAAGAGGCAATTTGGCACATTCAGGCACTTTGCTCAGTATTCGTCTCACCCAGGGACGAATTCAAACTAGGATCCATCTCACCCAAGGATGAATTCTGAATTCATCTCTGGTCAGGACGAATTTCGTGTTTAACGGGCAAAAAGAAGAATGGCGCCAAGTGGCAGCCAAGGACAATCAGTTGATGACTCCTGCCTCGCACGCGTGTGTGGGTGGGCATATGGGCCATTAGAGGACTATCACAAGGGCAATTATGAAAGCCCAAGTCATGGAGGACTCCCCTCCCTCATGGGAAGACATGACCGCCACATGGCACCTATGACCAACACATGGCGCTTATGCATCCCTCTCAAAAGAGACCCCATGGGTCTATAAAATGGTGGACTTTTCTCACCCAAAAATAGAGGGGAGGTGATTTCAAGCAATGAAGTGTTGTCCAATTGAACACCCATTTGCATCTTTTTGATTCACCTCACATCCACTAATATCTTTCGCAAGGGAGGTTATTGGGTGGCTTTTGGAAGCATGGATCCAACCCAAATCCAACATTTGACCACCTTACACCACCAATTTGAAAACACCACAATCCTAAGAGGTTTTGGGCCCATCCCTAGTGGATTGGCACCGAAATCAAGTGCCAACGGTGGGAGGCCCACTTGGGCACCCCGCATTTTCTAAGCTTTATTCTAAAGCATTCTAGATTATTTGTTCATGTTGCATTTTATGTTATTCTGTTTAGTGAACTCATAGCTTCAATTCCATAACATTTTGATCAGATTTTATCATGCCTTTTGTCGCTTTGTTGTCCCACTAACTTGCAGGTAGCGACATCGAATTCCCGAGGATAGAGGCCAAATTGGGAGGATCCGACCATCTGGGTCATCCCAAAATGGCCCCAATTACATAACCCCTCTGTTTGCAGGTGTTTTGGAGGTCTCGGGAGTCGACATTGGAGCAGGATCACTTCAGATTTTCCAACACAGTAGAATTCGTCCCACCTAGGGATGAATAGCAGTCAGAATTCGTCCTGCCCAGGGACGAATTCCAGGTGAAGGCAGATTGGCCGACTGTTTCAACGGTAGTGACCCTCTGGTAATGTCTTCTGACCTCTGTCAAATTTTCAGGTGACTTAGATCCATTTTATTCACTATATTTGACAATCTGTTGCATGCATCTTTTGGCGATTTCAAAGAACGAACTTTCCTTTTTTTCATAGGTGTTACTTACATCTTTGTTGTTTCTTTGTTCGCAGGATCAGCAGAGGTTAAGGACTCATCAACATCAGCGACAGCATCGTATTGGGCCACCCATCTCAAGTGTGGGCACGCGGAAAAAGGAACATTAAGTCTTGATTGTAATCAAATTCTTTTAACGCTCCTAGCCCCTGAAAAGGGAGGAGGCGTCTTTGTAACAGAGATCAAGAGAGTTTAATGAAAGGGTTATGTTTTCTCCATTTTCTTGTATCTCATTTCAATACGTCTCTTTCATTTCATGCATTCTACATTTTTAGGACTTAAGCGTATTTGATTTTGAATGCATCACAATTAGTGTTTCCTTCGCCCAAAATCTTGTGCTTTCAGAAGGATATTTTGTCATCTAAACCCTTGAAATTGGGAATCTTGTGCTTTCAGAAGGATATTTTGTCATCTAAACCCTTGAAATTGGGAAAGAGTTTGATCTTTTTAAAATAGGTTTTTAAGGGCACTTCTTCATCTAACAAAAAGGTATGGGCACATCTTTCTTGTGAGTGATTGTTGGATATTGTGAATAATAATTTGGAGTGAAAAGGACTGTTTGGTAAGCATTGTTGAGTTTGGTTTTGTATTAATGCTTCAAGTTTTTTTTGTAATAAAGGTTGAAGATAGAAACCTTCTTTGATAATAATTGTTGGAAACATTGGTTGAACCTTTATATGCATGATTAAGGTTTGTGCCAGAACATGAGTATCATTATTATGTGAAGTTGTGAACTATATTGAACTAGGGTTTTTGAAATAACATGAGTATCATTGTTATGTAAAGTTGTGAACTATCTTGAACTAGGGTTTTTGAAAGAACATGAGTATCATTGTTATGTGAAGTTGTGAACTATCTTGAATTAGGGTTTACAATATCATGAGTATCATTTTTATGTGATATTGGTTAATAAGCATTGTTGGAAATATTTGAGTGAGTGTTCATATGCTTGGACTAGGGTTTGTAAGCAAGGAGTATGTCATTGAGTGATTGATTGAGTGGAGTTGATTGAGCCTAGTCAAGTGGAAGTGTTGAAGTGATAGTTCTAGTTCTGTAAACCAAATTGTTCTATATTCTAATTTTATTTGAGAAATATATTGAAATTTATTGAGCATTATGATGAGTGTGAAGGATATTGAGTCCCTAACAATTCTATATAATTTTATATGAGACTGGGCAAGTTCTAGTGAGGACTTGTTGAGCAAATTTGAGGTAAGTCTTGTTGAATACTTTTTGAGCAGATTGGACAAGTTCTAGTGAGGACTTGTGGAGCAGAGTTGAGGTAAGTCCTAGTAAAGACTTATTGACAAATTAGGGTGAAATTTTTTTGGAATCTTACAATGAAGATTTGAGACAAGTCTTTGAGAAGACTTATGAACAGAGTTGATTGATTGATTTGTTCAAACATTGAGTTAAGGTTTGGGGAAGATATAGCATATTTGATTTGTTATTAAGTCAATATTTGTGTTAAGGCTTGAGGAAAGATATTTAGAAGATATGTGATAGACCGAAGGATTGTGTTTAGTGTATATTTGAGGATAGAGATTGAGAAAATTTGTGCTAGACCGAAGGATTGTGTTTAGTGCATATTTGAGGATAGAGATTGAGTATATTTGTGCTAGACCGAAGGACTGTGTTTAGTGCAAATTTGAGGATAGATATTGAGCAAATTTTTGCTAGATCGAAGGACTATGTTTAGTGTAGTTTTGAGGACATAGAGTAAGCAGATTTGTGCTAGATCGAAGGACTATGTTTAATGCATATTTGAGGATAGATATTGAGAATATTTGTGGTAGATCGAAGGACTATGTTTAGTGTAAATTTGAGGATAGAGATTGATCAGATTTGTGCTAGACCAAAGGACTATATTTAGTGCATATTTGAGATAGAGCTAAGAGAAATCTTTGGAGGTGACAGAGTATAGAGGATGATAGTCTCTAGTGTATAGAGGTCCATTAGCCAGGGTAGTGTAGATAGGTCTTCTTAGTGAGGACAAGAGTCTTCAGTGGATAGATATCCATTAGCCAGTGTAGTGGAGGTAGTAGTTCTTCTAGAAAATCACCAACCAAAGCAAAGGAGATTGGTGTCTCCTATGGATATATATACATTAACTTTATTAGGGGATTGGTATCTCTTTTTTACAGAGTTCCATAAACATTGTAATAGGGAAAGGATTCCAAAGAGATTTGTCAAGAAACTTTTAGTGAAATATTTTCTCCGTGGAGTAGCCCACATTGGGTGAACCATGTTAAATTGGTGTCTCTATTGTTTGTGATGATTTGTGCACTTATTTGGTTACTGCTATTGATACTTCCATTGATTATACTGGATAATACTATTTGGAAAAGAAAATTGAAAAGTGGTATTTTACTTTTTACCGCCCCTCTCAATTTAAGCTTGTGTTCTTCTATATATGATTTATTTTATATATCAAACCTCTACCTGATACATAAATAGATCCTATGCAACATTTAGGAATTGGAGGATGGGTCTAGGAGGGTTTGTACAAAGTGTTAAAGAACATTTAAAACCCAAACCATGGACAAGTTGATGGGTGCTAGGGTATAAACCTCATTGTAATAAATTCCAACCCAACTCATCATCCTTTTATTGTGATGATGAAGATTATTTTCTAGAACCGTATGAATACATCACCTATAACAACTCTTGTCTGACTACTCACCTGAAAAAAACAAACAAATTCTCAAGAATTTTTTTCAAAACAAGTTTATTGCTCATTCCTAAAAATGTTTTCCTAGCTTCTAAAAATTGATTTTAGGTTTACAATATTTTGGTTCACCCAATAAATTAATTCACTTATAGAAAATATAGCATAGACATAACTAACCACTTTTAGGTTCAGGACTACTGCAGTCAACCACCCAAGTGGATGAGATTGGCAAAATCCCATAGAGTTTTCGTTTTGTTTATTTTGTTGCCCTAATTTATCATTCGTGTTTTCTAGCATAAAAATAAAACCACAACAAGGGTTATCCTATAGGGCCCATAACATCTAAATGATGGATGTTTTTTTCCCTTTCATAATTATACTAAACCTTTGACTAACTAGCTAACTTTTTTTGAACTAGTATGAAAGAGGATAGCATATTCATGCCTCCATGACTAATTGGTGAATCCCTTTTCTGGAATTAGTTAGTACCATGCCAATAACCTAACCTTGGACTTTATTACACATACTCATTATAACTCACAATGGTTTATCACATACCAAACCCTATGTCTAATCTAGCTAATTTCAATGAGTATATAATTTATCATAGTGCTATATGAGTAGAAACATTGAAAGGTATCCCATACCTCATTCCTACCTGATCGAGTCACATTTTATGACCAATTTTATCATTCATTAGTTACCTCAAAGCTTGTTGTGTGCATACCCACACCTCAAAAATATTGGATGTTTTTTTTTCGAGTCATAAACTCCCAATGACCCCATTAAATTTATTAGACAAATCCTTCCTTTCCATAAATAACATTCATTTTTTTCTCAAGTAAAGGTTTTCTAGTTTTTTTTAAAGAAACATCTTGAAACTGGAGTAGAATTATAACAATAAACAATTTAACACTACTCATCAGAAGTACCACCCTATGTTTCAGATATACCTCTATTCTCATTTATTTAGTTTTATTGCTATTATTACCAAATTATCTACAAGAATACCTTAAGTTGGCAAACACAATCAGGGCAAAATTATTTTAGTTTAAAGGCTATACAACTACTAAACTTTGCTTTTCAAATAGAATAATATAAATATGGTTGGCTTACCATGGCATACTCGAATAGCATTTACCACTTTATATAATAAATAAATGTTTCTATTTGTTCGCTTCCTTTTAATTTGGATCGGATGACTTAGTAGTTCACAATATATTATTTTTATACTCATTCAACTCGCACAAAAAAGGGTTTTTTTTACGATATTGGTTCTGATGGAATGTTGTTACTATACCTAATTTAAGATGTAAGTTTGGTATAGGAACTCCTCATATTCTGATAACCTTGTTATTCTAACTTAACACCTCTTGTCTCGGTTTCAATCTACTATTTCAAGCATTTAAGCTTTACTTAAAAATTTAGTTTAGTAATAATTTTTAAGTTCAGAAAGAGGGGTTTGCAACATTAACCACTATAATGCTGCTTTCATACTTATCCATTAATCATGGCTTTCATTGTTTAAAAAAAATTATCATCTTACCTTCCACTACAGCTACCCAATTCTACTCTCTAGGATATGGTTAAACAATGTTTCCTAGATAACGTTGAAGCTTGCTATCTACACTAGATAGGTTAGCAATTTAATAATTTTTTATAGTTCATCCAAAATTATTTCAAAGTTGAGTTGAGTTCCATTTGTTGTTTAACAATAACAATAATGGAGAAGCATTACAAGATATACGTCCAATACAAAATTATCCACTAAGGATAGCATGACAATTAATGTCTTATTTAATTCATAATTTCAACATCCAATATTGCCAAAATTTTCATCATCATTTTCTATTACACAATAAATCCAGAGTGGATGTAGTTTACAAGAGGGTCTTGCCCTTTTTTTTTTACATAAAGAAGTTTCTACCTCCCAGCTTTGGTTTTTTTTGTGCACTACTAAAGACACTTAAAAGATAAATATGATGCTATTTTCTAGACTCAAAAGCAAGCATGCATTATTTATTTCAAACTACAATATCATCTATTGGTATTTATCCTATGGTAATCTTATAACTTGCAACTACTCCCCTCCAAGCTCCTTGTTACTACCATTCATATATTTGTACAACAAGCTTTACTTCACAACTTGTTCTAGACATTGACTAACTAGGCAATAACTCCATATCCCACATAGAGGAAGTTATGAGGCACCAGCAAGGATCAGATATGGCTCAAGACAAATGATTATGCAATCTACTATGCACTCATATATACTATGTTATAGCAATATCATTAAGAGGAATTCAAATATCCTTGCCCAAAAAATAATTCAAAGAATTTCAAATAGATTTCTTCTTTTACAACTACCTACAATTTCCCAAGTAGTATTTCATGAAATATTTCTTGATCCACTAAAAACTATTTTTGGATTTAAAAAGGAATATAGAATTCATAGATAATTTTATTTAAAAACAATCTAGTTTTCTCATAGCAACATGGCATCACTATTACTCGACATTCCATAATTTTCAAGAAACAAAGATTTATATTATTTTTTCCTTTACCTCAACATAGGTAAATCAAAAGAATTCAATTCATTGCAACAATAAAAATCAATCATTATTTCATCATGATCATTTATAGAAGACACACTTATTACACTATTACAGGGAAACATAACATAATATCCAACCTAAATTGTATGCTTTCCAACTCCCTTGCATCATGTCTCTACATTTTCTCTTGTAGAAATCTAGCTTCGTATATCCTCTCCTTTCTTCTCCTCTTTTTTAAGACTTATGGCCCTATATATTTTTTCCTATCCTTCCACTATACGAAGATCTCTGTGAGTTGGTGTTCTTGAAATCTCATGCACAATGCTAGATAACCGAGACACTTCCCCAACCAATTCACACGCTTAATTTGATATCATGGAAATACTTAAAACTTTGGCATTTTTGCCTAAGCTAACAATAGCTATTGACGAGTACATTTCACATGCATACCTTTATTAAATTTAGTCTTAACAATATTCAACCTCTATGGTCAACTATTACTCTTTATATTTAAAGAAACATAATATTAATAATAAATACTTCAATGCATGGAAAACCTTCTTTTATATTTAGAATAAAATAATATTAATAATATAGGCTTCAACACATGCAAGAAATTCTCCTTTTCCTTTAAAATAAAATTCTAAATATTACACACACACATGCACAAAAAACAAAATGGGTCCCATCATCATTGCCACCTAAAAATATTTCTCATTCCATACCAGCAAGCGACATTCAAAAAAATATAACTCATGAAGAAATGCAATTTGTAATGCACCTAAATTATATGCAAAGCATGATTTTCCATGTGCTCGTGATCTGAATCATCACTTACCTTTCTTACATTTTTCTTTTGGATTGCTTTCTTTCATGGACACCTTGCAGTTGTCCTACGCTCATAAAAACCATAAATAGTACCATGTTTCATAAGAAAAAGGTAATTTTATTCTTTCTTTACTTTAATTTGTTAATTAGTTGAGGAGGGTCGTTACATCCTCCCCACTAGAGACAAACATGATTCCTATGTTTTAGACCAAGTTGAGCAAAAGAAATACACTTGTATATTCATATCTTTTACAAAAACCAAGAGTATTCAAACAAATTCATTGTTCTCATTTAGAACTAAATATTTCAATCATATTTATTAACATTGAATCACATTTTATCATAATTATCATATAATCACACCATATACTATGTCATATTGCAATCAGTTAAACATACACCATCATATGTTCCAATATACTTCACTTAGCAATACAAAACATTTACAAACTACTCTACGCAGTAATACTACAAACATAGTTTACTCTACTCAGTATCCAGTTTCATAGTCATGAGCATATATACATATATCATGAAATAATATAAAATTTTATTATAGATTCTACATCTACTCAAATAGATAATAAAACTGTCACTGCATATCTGCCACATCTTTCCACGTAGTGTTTTTATTTGAGTAGCGGTCCCATTGGAATGACATTACTCTATGCTTCTCTTCCTCAAATTATTGGTTCTAAAACTAAGCAGGTGAATAGGTCGAACCTCAATATTTAACAGATCGATCATCTATAATTTATAAATATCCAAAATATGAGTAGGATTAGAAATGTATTTTTTAAATAGGGACACATGAAACACATTATGGATTTTGGATAAGCTTAGTGGTAGAGCTAGTCTATACGCTACAGGGGTTATCTTAGCTACAATATCAAATGAACCCACATATCTGGGGTCAAGCTTGGAATATTTTATGGAACTTTTAGTTGGCTTCACCCTTAAGAATACTATGTCTCCCACAAAATACTCCCTTGGTGTTATTTTGAGGTCCGCATAGCTCTTCTGGTGGTCTATGGCCTCTCTGAGCTTCTGCTACATTCTCTTTAATTGTTCTTCCATTTATTTTACCATTTTTGTTCCGATCACTACATGATCTTCTGGATCCCAAGATAAGGAGTTTTTCACCATCTCCCATATAGGTCTTTGAAAGGTACCATACCTAGTAATGTGTGGTAACTATTGTTATATGCAAATTCCACTAGGTATAAGTAGTTTTCCCGCTTTGTGTGTTGATCCATGTAGTACATTCTTAACAAATATTCAAGTACTTGATTCACCCTCTCAGTCTATTCAACTTTCTCAGGATGACAAGTAGTACTGATATTCAGTTTGGTACCTAATGCTTGATGCATTACATGCCAAAATTTAGAAGTAAAACGAGAATCTCTATCAAAGATTATAACTTCTAAAAAACCATGCATCCTTACCACTTTCATGGAAACTTAATTGCTACTACGATTGCATCATCTTGCACATTACCTGGTATAAAATGTGTGACTTTGGTTAATTTATTCATAATTACTAAAATTGCATCATTTCTGAATCTTTTTTTAGGCAATCCCACTATAAAATCTATTGATACTACTTGCCACTTTTGTGCAAGTATCTCATGTGGGTATAGCTTTCCAGCTAGATGCATATGTTCTACTTTCACTCTTTGGCACTCCAAAAATTTTACCACATACTTGATGATATATTTCTTCATTCCTATCCAAAAATAAGCTTTCTTCAAAATTTCGCATATTTTTACCCCTCTTGGGTATGGAGAATAGGGAGTATTGTGTTCCTCCCTAAGGATTTTTTCTCTCAATCCTACTAAATTAGGAACTACCAATCAATTTTTGAACACTAACAGGTCACCCCAGTAAACTTATTCTACATCCCGTCCAGGTTTCTACCCAACCTGACCAATACAATATTGACAAAATTCATCTTTTCCTTGCCATATTTTAATTTGATCCAATAGATCATATTGAATTTTTTCCATTGTAGTAATACACCCTCTTCTACTCAAAGCATTAGTGACCTTATTCTCCTTACCCTTAATGTGCTCAATGCAAAAATTATACTCTGCTAATAATTCTATCTAGTATCATTACCTGGCATTAAATAAGGGTTCGGTAAATATATACCTAAGAATTTTGTGGTATGTATTTAAATCAAATGGTTTTCCCAATAAATAATGTCACCAAATTTTTAGATCATGCACCATCGTTGCCAACTCTAAATCATGAGTGGCATAATTAACCTCATGCCTCTTAAGTTTCTTGGACTCAGGCAATAACCGCATTGTCTTGGATCAAAACCCTGCCTAATCCCTAATTGATGCATCTGTACATACCATAAACTACTTATTAGGATCATACAATTATAGTATTGGTGTGGTTTTCAACCATTATTTCAAAACCTAAAAAAAAAATTCACATTGATATGTCCACTTGAAGCCTTTTCCTTTCCTTTGAAGGTTTGTAATGGGTTGGACAATTCTAGAAAACCCTTTGGGGAATCATATATAATATCCTACCATCCCCATAAAACTTCGTACCTCTATCACATTAGTAGGTGTTGGCAAATTAATAATTGCTTCAGTTTTCATGGGATCTACTGCAATCTCTTTGGCAGAGACAATATGTCCAAGGTATTGTACTTTTGGAGTATAAAACTCACATTTGGTTAATTTTCCATATAATTTATTCTTTCTAAGAATCTACAACACAATTCTCACATGTTGATAATGTTCCTATTTTTTCTTGAAAAAAATAATATGTCATCCAAAAATATGAGTACAAACTGATCCAGTTGTTCTCTAAAAATGCTATTCATGAGATTCATGAATGTGACTCACATTTTGGTTAGCCAAAAAGCTAAGATAGTAAATTTAAAATACCCATACCTTGTTCTAAATGCATTTTTAGAAGAGTCTTCCTCTTGAATCCTCAAATGAAGGTTGCTCCTTTCAATTGATCAAATACATCATCTATTTTTGGGAATGAGTACCTATTTTTAAGAGTAACCTTATTCAAAATTCAATAATCTATGCATATCCTTAAGGCATAATATTTATTTTCAAAAAATAAGATAGAAGCTCCCCAAGGTGACTTATGTGGCTTAATTAGATTTTTTTCTAGCAAATCCTGAAGTTGTGTTTTGAGCTCTTGTAGCTCTATGGGTGTCATTCTATACGATGACCATGCAATAGGTACATCACTAGGTAATAACTCAATTAAAAAATAAAATTCTCTCTGAGCAGGTAACCTCGATAGATCCTAAGGAAATACATCCTTGAATGCTCCCAACACTGGTTGCTCTTGGAATAAGTCAGATTCCTTTTTAGTCACTTATTTCTTATTCAAATTAACTATGAAGATCATATCCCTCTTCCTAATAACACTTTTTATCTGAATTATAGATAATAAGTGCAATTTAACTTCTCTTAAACCACAACTAAATCTAATCCTTTGATTATATTCATCCAAAAATTCCACCCATCTCTCCTCAAAATTTAGAACATCCTTATGTGAGTTTAACCAATCAACTCCCAATATGATATCAAATGCATGCAAAGGTGCCACATATAGATGCCAATTAGTCTGCCATTTTGGAAAAGTGATGTGGGGGTCAAAAAGACATTGGTTAACATGATAGGTTTACCCTGATCCATATTATACCTTCCAACCATGGGCCAAAAATCTAGGTCTAACAAGTAAATCCCTCCCTAATCTAGATGAGATAAAGCTATTAGTTGACCTACTATCTATAAAAATTTACAAATTTTTATCAAAAAAATTTCCATTCATAAAGAAAGAAGTAATTTGACCATTTATTTTAGAACTACCCATGGCCGCAAAGATCGTGTGGCTAGCCTCTTGGGGCTTTCAAAGATCGATCAGCTCTAAGGGTGCATTTATTGGCATAATGAGATCTTTGGCATTCATAGCAACCATTTGGTGGTGCTCTATTTCATCTATTATTATTCTCATTTCTATTCAAAGGCACAATTTCCCTAATATTTTCTTGACCTACTGGCTTCTAGTCCTATCTTTTGGGAAAATATTTAACATCTCTGTTGAACCTATCACCTTGATAATTAGGTTTATTTTTCCCACCTTGCGGATTCTGGTCTCCTCCTTTGGTTTTTATTTTTTGATATTTCTCGCACTTCATAAATCCAACACTTTTCCACCTTCTGAGTTCATTTTTTTCCTTTTTGAATAGTTTTTTATAATTGAAATATGCCTTTCTTGTTTCCTAATTAGCTTCCTCTTTTCTTTCTAAATTAAATGTAGTAGGTAGATTGATATGATTGTGCATATTTAACACCATTATGGTTATAGTATGTAATCCTAGAATGAATTTTTGAGCTTTCATTTCTTCATTTATTTCATATTGGGATGCATATTTTAATAGTTGAATAAAATTTTGGTGGCAATCACGTACTAACATGCTTTCCTATCATAAATTTGAAAATTTCCTAAATTATTCTACGTAATATTGCTTTTTCAAGAATCTATCTCTAAATTACTTAACAAAATCCTCTCATTTGAGGTCAATAGCTTCTACTTCATACCCTTATAATATTTCCATCAATCTAGGGCTACTTCAGTAATATTCATAAATACCAAAGTTGTCTTGGATTCGAAATATAAAACCACTAAAGAGAAGTAGAACTCTAGTTCACTTAGCCAATTTTTAGTTGATTCTCCATTGCCCTTTCCATTAAACTTGGATATTACAACCTTTTTCAAGTTTGTGTCCAACTCTTTGCTCATCCTAGCCCTTCCAGTATTGAATCCCTTAGGTTCTCTTGGTACATCCCCTACCCTGCCTAATCTAGTTTCCCTTCGCCTAGGTAAGTATCCTATGACCCACTATTGTTGGATAGTAAATTCTTATTTCTAGGCCATGTGAGTTTTCTGTTGGTCCATCTCTTCTCTTTGATGTTTCATATGTGTTTACAGTAATTACACAACTTTTGCAAGGTTCCCTTCCTCCCTAACAGTATCATTTGGAGGAAGCACATTAACCTATTTCTGTCTTTTTTCACATTGAGGACCTTCTTGCATTATTCCCATTCTTGGTCCTCTTACATGTCCTTCGATGACTTCTTACTCCCTGCCTCCTACATGATTTCTTGAGTATCCACCATGCAATATTCATGCCATTTAACCTTTAGGTGAAATAGGTAGAATATTACTTTGTATTGATTAATCTATTTCACATTCAGATTTTATAGTCTTATAATCATTGTTTGCTTTGTTACCATATGTAACAACCCTAGTCTAACTACTCACCTGGTTGCTAAAAAAAAAAAAATTTAGGATATTTTTTCAAAACAAGTTTATTACTCATTCAAAAAAATATTTTCCTATCACTCGATAGATTATTTTACATATATACAATATAGCATAGGCATAACTAACCACTCTTGGGTTAAGCACTACTACAATAAGCCACCCAAGTGGACGAGATTGATCAAATTATGTATATTTGTCATTTTATAAATTCTATTACCCTCATTTATCATTCGTTTTTATAGCACGAGGATCTAACCACGAAAAGGGTTATCCTCTAGGGCCCATAACATCTATATGATGTACACTTTATTCCCTTTCCCATCATACTAAACCTTCAACTAACTAGCCGACTTGTTCTGAACTAGTATGAAAGAGGATAGCATATTTATACCTCCATGACTAAATGGTGAATCTCTTTTCCCAGATTCAGTTATTGCAATGTCAATACCCTAATCTTAGACTTCATTACACATACTTATTATAACTCAAAGTGGTTTATTCCATACCAAACCTTGTGGATAATCCAACCAAGTTCAATGAGCATGAAATTTATCATAGTGCTCTTCGAGTAGCAACCTGGAAAAGATGTCCCATACCACCTTCTCATTTTGTCCTAGCTGAGTCACATTTTATGACCAATTCTATCAGTCATCAATTTCCCTGAAGCTTATTGTGTGCATACCCGTAGCTCAAAAACATTAGGTGTTCTATTATTTTTTTGAGTCATAACCTCCTGATGACCCCATTAAATTTATTATACTAATCCTTCCTTTCCATAAAGAACATTTAATTCTTTCTCAAGTAAATTTTTTCTAGTTTTTTTCAAAGAAACATCTTAAAACTGGAGTAGTAGAATTCTAACAATAAATAGTTTAACACTACTCATTAGAAGTACCATCCTATGTTTCAGATATACCTCTATTTTCATTTATTTAATATTTTTGATCTCCTTAGTTTAAAGGCTATATAACTACTAAAATTTACTTGTCAAATCGAATCACAAAAATATGGTTGGCTTGCTATGACATACACGACTGGTTTTTACCACTTTCTATAATAAATAAAGGTTGTTATTTGTTCGCTTCATTTTATGTTTGATTCAACTGACTTAGTAGTTTATAATATATTATTTTTATACTCATTCAACTTGCACAAAAAAGCGTTTTTTATACGATATTGGTCTCAATAGAAATTTAATAATAGACCTATGTTAACATGCTAGTTTTGTACAAGAACTCCTCATATTATGAGAACCTTGTTATTCTAACTTAACACCTCTTGTCCCAGTTTCAATATATTATTTGAAGCATTTAAGCTTTACTTCAAAATTTAGTTTAGTAATAATTTTTAAGTTCAGAGAGAGATTTTCAAGATCAACCGCTATAACATTGATTGCATACTTATCCATTAATTATGGATTTAATTATTATTTTTTTAAAGTAAAATTATTAGGTTAACTTCGACTATGGCTACCCAATTCTATTCTCTAGGATATGGTTAAACATTGTTTCCTAGATAACGTTGAAGATTGCTAGTTATACTAGATAGGTTAGCAATTTAATAATGTTTTATAGTTCAACCAAAATTATTTCAAAGTCGAGTTGAGTTCCATTTGATGTTTAAAAACATCAACAATTAATAAGCATTACAAGATATATGTCCAATACATAATTATCCACTAATTAAGGATAGCATGACAATTAATGTCTTATTTAGTTCATATTTTCAACATCCAATATTACCAAAATTTTCATCATCATTTTCTATTACACAATAATTCTAGAGTGGACATAGTTTACAAGAAGGTCTTACCCCTTTTCTTCTACATAAAGAAGTTTCTATCTCCCATATTTGGTTTGTTCCGCGCACTACTAAAGATACTTACCAGATAAATCTTATGCTATTTTCTAGACTCAAAACCAGCCACACATTCTTTATTTCAAACTGTAATCTCAGCTATTGGTATTTGTCATATAGTAATATTATAACTTGTAACCACAACCATGAAAGCTCCTTGGTACTACCATTCACATATTTGTACAATATGGTTTTATTCATAGGTTATTCTAGACATTGACTAACTAGGCAATAATTCCATATCTCGCACAAAGGAAGTTATCAAGCACCGCCAGGGATCATATATGGCTCAAGACAAATGATTATGCAATCTACTATGCACTCACATATACTATACTATAAAAATATCAATCATATGAGTTCACATCTCCTTACCCAAGATATAATTCAAATAATTTCAATAAGATTTCTTCTTTTAAAACTACCTACAATTTTCCCAGGTAGTATTTCATGAAATATTTCTTGCTCCATTAAAAAAAAAAATTGACAATAAAAAAAATATGGAATTCATAGGTAATTTTCTTTACAAACAATCAAATTTGCTCATAGCAACATGGCATAACTATTACCTGACATTCCATAATTTTGAAGACACAAAAATATATTATTTTTATTTTACAACAACACAAGTAAATCAACAAGATTCAATTATTTACAACAAGAAAAATCAGTCATCCTTTTCTCACAATAATTTATAGAAGACAATTCTTTATAGGGAAGTATAACATAATATTCAACCTGAATTGTATGCTTCCCAACTCCCTCGCATCACGTATCTACGTTTTTCTCTTGTAGGCGTCCAACTTTGTATATCCTCTCCTCTCTATGGCTCGATATCCTTTTCTTGTCCTTCCACTATATAAATATCTCAACAAGTTGTTGTTCCCCAACTATCATGCATATTTCTAGATAATCGACACACTTGCCTACCACTTCACACGCATAATTTGATATCATGGCAATACAAAAAAATTCAGCACTTTTTCCTGAGCTAACAATAACCTTAGAGGAGTACGCTTCACACACATACCTTTATTAAATTTAGTCTTACCAATATTCAAACTCTATGGTCAACTATTTCTCTTTATATTTAAAGCAACATAATATTAATAATATAGATTTTAATGCATGGAAAACCTTATTTTATATTTAAAACAAAATAATATTAATAATATAGGCTTCAACATATGGAAGACCTTCTCATTTTCCTTTAAAATAAAATTCTAAATATTACATGCACACATGCACAAACAAGAAAGTGACTCCCATCATCATTGTCACCTAAAAATATTTCTCATTCCATGCCAGCAAGTGACATTAAAAAAAATATAACTAATACTCAGGTGTTGTAGGTGAGTTGGAGAGGAGAAGGCAATCCTCCAAGAAAGGTCTCAGGTTCGAATATCCACCCTACCAAAAATTTGAATTGGGTACCCAAAATCCAATTGATAATGTTGGTGCGGGCAAGGTCGAGAACGACTCCCAGGTGACTTTGATGGTGTAGAACCCCCTGTTCGTGGTTTTTGGACCAAGGCGGCCCCACAAGGGGTTTTTCTCTTAAAAAAAATAAACATAACTCATGCAGAGATGCAATTTGCAATGCAGCTAAATGATATGTAAAGTATAATTTTCCATGTGCTTGTGAGTTCAATCCTGACTTTCCTTTATTACCTTTTTATGTTGGCTTACTTTTACTTCCTTTCATGGACACCTTGCATTTGTCCTGCACTCATGGAAACCATCAACAGTACCATGTTTCACAAGAAAAATGTATATTTATTTCTTTATTTACTTTCATTCATTAATTGTGTGAGGAGGGTCATTACATCACCACAACTAATGAGTTGGAATTGAACCATGAATGTTATCAAAACAATAGATCAACCTTAATAAGGATCACAAATAAGGAAAAAAGGTTTAAAGTGAACAAAGTATCATGCGTCAACAAAATGATTGTTTAGAGAT
The DNA here is from genome assembly GCA_028583015.1 of Wollemia nobilis. Lineage (NCBI taxonomy): Eukaryota > Viridiplantae > Streptophyta > Pinopsida > Araucariales > Araucariaceae > Wollemia > Wollemia nobilis. Next base: position 1,565,166 of record JAQPPZ010003340.1, read on the forward strand.
TCCCATAATGCTAGAATAAATATTGCAATTAAATACCAAATTAACATATTTTTCAAAATAAGACCAAGATAATATACTTCAAAGAATGAAAATTCAAAATACTTGAATTATTGAGGAAATTATACAATTAAACTTGAGTTTGTATGCCTCTCAAAGGGATAACAAGGAAAAATGTTGCTTAGAGTACAAAGGAAACAATCCCAACTTGTTAAACTACCACCATGGAAAATCCACAGTAACAATAATAATATCAAATACTTACCCTTTCAATGAAAATGATAAAGTTGAGAAGTTAGTGAAGACTAAATATTGAACTCAAAACTATGGAATATTGAGTGGCCGAAGTTCAAATACGAATGAGGGAAGTGCCAAGGTAATATTTATACCAAAGGAAAAAATTGATACATCATAAAACAAGGTCAATACCTCAAGATGTGTGAAAAGGGAATAATATTCTTTAAGCAAATGGCTCAATGAACCTTTGATACCTCATAATGCAAATAATAGAATACCTCAATTCCCACCTATTTCATATGATAAAATTCAATATGTTGAAGTGTTCATGAAATAATTTTAGAATATTTATAAATATTGACAAGAGATTAATCTTGATGTTATAACAAAAGTTCTAGATATATCCATTAAAGGGTTGATCTTTGATTAGAATATGAATTTTTTCAAGAAATCTATCACAATCCATAACAAGCTAATCAGTCTCCTCATTTGTGAGGATCCTTTTTGCGGCAAGACAAAACAGGAGGGCTCGTCACGTGTACCGTGAGGCCAATAGGTTAGTTGACAAATTATCGAACATAGGTGTTGATGTTGGTAGTTTGGTGACATGGACACATGGTGTGCCATGTGAAGTGGAAAACATTATTAGTCATGAAAATAAACCTACCCATTAAGGAGAAAGATGAATGGGTATTATTTCCCCTTGGAGCTGTTAATAACTATGGGGTTTCCCTCTATATCATACCAAATTTGAAATGAAGGTAATAGGGTGTAAGCCTTGGAGGATTCTGACAAAGAATAGGAAATGGACAAGCAACAGGTTTTGCAAGTGCAAAGTTCCAAACTTCAATTTCCTGTAAATGTAAGTAATGTTTACAGTTATGTTTAGGTATGGGTTTCCCTTGTTAGTAAGGTGTTGTAGGGGTTTCAACACAAGTTCTGGTAAGAAAGTTTCAAGGATGACTAGGATCTACAATCTCAGTAGAAGGCTGGATATTGTAATAGGTTTTGAGTTAACCTGCAAAACCCGATAATTAATGAAGACTTTTATTTACCAAAAAAAAATAAAAAATCAATCTCCTCATTTGTGAATATAGCATCATAACAATGTATGATGATGTGTTAAAAAATTTTGTGATCCCAAAGAAAAACAATGAATTTTTTTTGATAAATTTATCAAGGGATGGAAATATCTTAAATCCCAAAAAATACAAGATGGAAGAATCAAGCCTTAAGGAAATGTTCACCAAAGTTCTCTTGCCACCTATTAATAAACATAAGGCAGTTTGATCTTAGATGTTTAGAGGATACATGGTCGATGCTAAAATATTTGGAAGAATCCATGAAAAAGGATTCACGAGTACCATAGTGAAAACCAAAAACTCTAATAAAGGATTTAATACAATTGTTACCAATTCCCAAAAAAAATTAGAAAAAAAAAATCAAAAAAGCAAAAGTGACAACCAAGAGGGTGAAAAATGTATTTTTTTATGACTATCAATCATCAGAGTACCTATTGGGTACTGTGGAGGTTGATTTCTTTGAACACAAGAAGTGGAGAACAATGAAGAAGGTCCTTTGGGGCCAAAGATTCAGGGGGTATGTGGGCCTCCTATAGGGTTATCATAAATATAGCATGATCATGCAAATATTATGTTCAATAGGGATAATCTTCACGACACATAATAAAGTGAGTAGCAAGAAAGGTGAATAGGGGAAATTAATATCCAATATTCCTCCATGCATGTGGACCAGCAAATACAATAAAATTAATAGGATTTGAACAAAACCGAACACCCTTTTCATTTCATAGCACAAAATAAGGAGGAAGGGCATCCTCTTTGAAAGTATAGACAAGGTCTTAAGTGAAATAGAAATAATATTCGAGATATGAATCAAGCAAAGGGAGATAACATGTTGATGGTAGATTCAGACTTTTACAAAACTACAACTACGACTAGAGAATATAATAAAAAGAACCAGACATAAATGTATTGTGGAGGTTTATTTATTTGAACACAAGAAGTGGAGAACAATGAAGAAGGTCCTTTGGGTCCAAATATTCAGGGGTATGTGGGCCTCCTATAGGGTTATCATAAATCTAGCATTATTGCAAATATTATGTTCAATAGGGATAATCTTCACGGAACCTAATCAAGTGAGTAGCAAGCAAGGTGAATAGGGGAAATTAATATCCAATATTCTTCCATGCATGTGGACCAACAAATACAATAAAATTAATAGGATTTGAACAAAACCAATCACCCTTTTCATTTCATAGCACAAAATAAGGAGGAAGGGCATCCTCTTTGAAAGTATAGACAAGGGCTTAAATGAAATAGAATCAATATTCAAGATATGGATCAAGCAAAGGGAGATAACATGTTGATGGTAGATTCAGACTTTTACAAAACTACAACTACGACTAGGGAATATAATAAAAAGAACCATACATAAAAAAAATATATATGAATGGATGGAGCCCAAGGACCTCCCTCCAAATAAGAGGGAAAAATAGGCAATGAGTAGGGAGGGAAAAATTTGAAGGGAGAGGATCACTTTACAATATGGGAAATAAAATATATGAGCAACGAATAGGTTATGAAAATATCCCTTTTATATGTAGAATCTATCATGAATATGGCCATCTAGCCAACGCTTTTCCTCAAAATATCCCCAATAAAGAGAAATAGGATGAGGATTTAGCAAGATTTCAAATCCTCAAATAGAAGAATTATATATAACATTGAAAGATAAAACAGTAATTCAACCTAACATATTTTAAGTTGTATCTGTAGATTAACAATTATATGATGAGGATGACAAAATGGAAGCAACGACTAAGGAAACACATCATGATAAATATAAGGAAAAATAAGGAATGGATGATGAAATTGGAATAAAATAAACTGACCTAATTTTGAGAAACAATCGAGGAGATTTATCTCATCTAGCAATGGACCTTCAATAAAAGAAAAACATAGAAAATTTAAATAAGTGCAAAATTAAAAGCTAAATTCAAACAAAAAACAAGTTAGTTCCTCAAAAATATCATATGAATCCCAACAACAATGCCTTGGTTGCAAGTAATCATTATATAGCCCTTACAGGAATGAATCAAGATACAAATAAAAAGATGAGGATGGATACCAACCAAAAGGTAGGATATAAATCCACCAAGCATCATATGGAAGAGGAAGATCAAAAGTTAATAGTTTAAGGTAAGGTAATAGATCTTACCTAATATTATCACTTGGAATATTAGGGGACTTAAAGGAAGTCCTAAACAATCAAAAATTAGAAGAATGCTTCAAAAAAATCAGCCTCAACTTCTCTTTATTTAGGATACAAAGGTTTCTATTGATGAAATAAAATTTATAGCAAAAAATATTTGGCCATCCAGTAAAGTAGTGTCCCTCAGCACCCAAGGGGCCTCAGGAGGAGTGACAAGTCTTTGGGATACAAAGTAAATTATAGTACAATGCATGATGGGGAGTAATTGAATGCTAGTAGTGGTTTCCCAAAATAGAGATTCAGATCAGGTTATACTTTATATAAATGTCTATGCTCCATGTATTTGTTGGAAATTTTGAGGTCAATTAGTTGTCATTGATGTCAAGGTGAAAATTCATCATTAATACCATGTAGCACACCATCAATAGCACCAGGAACAATGTGAAGAGTTGAAGTGAAAATTGGCAAAATAATATTTTATGAGGGTTTATGGTAAACCCATGGTGGAAGATTAAATGGTTTTATTAAAATAATTATGAGGATATAAAAATATCATCACACATTGAGATGGCGGTTAAGTTTTTAAAAGACCCACGGTGGCAGAATATTTTATAAGTTAAAGGTTTAATTTTAAACCCAAGGAAGGCTTTAATATCTTTAAAGCTAAAGTTTATAAATATAATTTATAAAATTTAAATTTCATAGAATTTAAATAATTTATAAATCATAAATGTGGGAGTGCCGACATCATCAAAAGTGGGAGCGTCGACGTCTAAGAAGAAAAGGAATTTTTGTGTATAAATAAATTCCAAAGAGGCATTCGAAACTTACCCCTCAACATTAATTTTTCATGCTATATAGTGAAATGTTTTCATGCATTTGTTATTCGTTGAGGAAGAAGACAATAATTTCGCTTGTCTTTAGCACCAGGTAGAAGATATAAGGGAGAGTTTATATTGTTTGAGACATAAAGGACACAGTGGTCCATTGGCAGTGCACATTTTGCAAAGGTGTTGGGAGTTGAGAGGCACGCGATCGATTCGTGTGGAGTGGTGTGTCTTGAGTGCCAAGGGAAGTTCCTTTTTGCACGTGCATTAGTTTTTGTGTGCCATCTGAGGACAAAGGGGAAAAAGAGCGCTTAGGCTCTTAACCATGCATCTAGCGCACACGATAGTCAAATCCGCAGCTAGAGTGCTCACGGAGGCAAATATCATGGGTTCAAAACCCACTAAGAGGCAAAGGTAATTTTTGATAATTAATTTTTTCCTAAGGTTTTTCTAAAGGATAATGTGGAGTAATAAGGGTTTGTAAAAACTTGTGTGTTTGATTTAAATTATTGTTGGAGTTATAAGGGTTTGAGAGAGATTGTTGATTTGATAATTGATTTTTATTATTGTGGAGTAATAAGTATTAATTAGAGGTTTTTTTTATTGATGAGTGATTTATATCATTGGAATTATAAATAAAGTTGATTTGATTTTTATAAAAGTTTCTCTTGCCATTAAATTAAATTAAAGAGGTTTGAGTTAATTTTTGGTGGATGTTAATCTATTTTAGTTGGGAGTTTGTAAGCTGTTATTGGATAAATATTTTATGTATTTTGATGGTTGTTTTTGAAAGGTGGAGTGATAAGGTGTAATTAAGTATTTACATTATATTGTGAGAAATATTTATCTTCTAACCTCTTTGAGATTGGCATAGAAGTTGTTGTGGTTGTGGCATATTTATGAGATCCCTTCATCTTCAATAAAAAGGTATGAGCACATTATTCCATAATTTGAGTTGATTGATTGCTTTTCGGGAAAATAAAAATGGAGTGAAAAGGACTTGATTAGGGTTTCCTTTCGAGAGTGTTTGAGTTAATAATTCAAGGTTTTCTAGAATAAAGAGTTGTTAAAACCTTGTTTCATAAGAATTTTTTTGAAGCCATTGGTTGTGTGAAGAACTTGAGTTAGAATTTTACAAATATCATGAGTATCAATGTTATGTGAAGATTGTTTTATAAGAATTATTGTTGAAGTGAATTGTTGTATAAAGAACTTGAACTATGATTTGAAAATAACATGAGTATCATTGTTATGTGAGATTTATTGTTGAGCATTATTAGAAACATTTTGAGTTGGTGGTTAAATGCTTGGACTAGAGTTTGTGAGAGAGAAGTGTTTCATTGAGTGATTGGTTGAGTAGAGTTGATTGAGCCTATTCAAGTGGATGTGTGAAGTGACTATTCAAGTTCCATAAAATAAACTATTCTATATTCTTATTTGAGTTGAGAAAGTGATTGAACATTGAGTGTAGAACATATTGAGTCTCTAAAAATTATCTTTTATGTTTCTATGAGATTGGACAAGTTCTCTGTGGAATTGTTAAACAAATTTGAGGTAAGTCTTTGAGGAGACTTGTGGACTGATTTTGTGTGAGCATTTTTGTAGAAGCTTACAATACATATTTGATTAATTTTTTTGTGGACTTATTGAGCAAATTTGGATAAGTTATGTGTGGACCTATTGAGCATATTTGGACAAGTTCTGAGTGAACTTGTTGAGCAAATTTGAGCAAGTTCTGAGTGAACTTGTTGAGTAGATTTTAGCAAGTTCTGAGTGAACTTGTTGAGCATATTTGAGCAAGTTCTGAGTGGACTTGTTGAGAAAATTTGAGCAAGTTCTGAGTGGACTTGTTGAGAAAATTTGAGCAATTTCTAAGTGGAATTGTTGAGCATATTTGAGCAAGTTCTAAGTGGACTTGTTGAGCAGATTTGAGCAAGTTCTAAGTGGACTTGTTGAGCAGATTTAAGCAAGTTCTGAGTGGACTTATTGAGTAGATTTGAGCAAATTCTATGTGAACTTGTTGAGAAGAGTTGAGCAAGTTTTGAGTGAACTTTTTGAGTATATTTGAGCAAGTTATGAGTGAACTTGTTGAGCATATTTGAGCAAGTTATGAGTGAACTTGTTGAACATATTTGAGTAAGTTTTGAGTGGACTTGTTGAGCATATTTGATCAAGTTATGAGTGGATTTGTTGAGTATATTTAAGCAAGTTCTGAGTGGACTTATTTAGCATATTTGAGCAAGTTATATGTGAACTTGTTGAGTATATTTGATCAGGTTCTGAGTGGACTTGCTAAGAATATTTGAGATAGATATTTGGAGGTGATAGAGTAGAGAGAACAATAGTCTCCATTGGGTAGATATCCATCAGCTAGGGAAGTGAGGACAGGTATTCTGAGTGGGCATAAGAGTCTTCAATGGAGAGAGATCCACAAGCTAGTTCAGTGGAGGTAGTAATCTTCTAGAGGATCACTAGCCAGAGCATAGGATAAGGAGTTCTCCTATGGATAGATATCCACAAACTTGATTTAGGGGATCAACATCTCATTTGGACAAAAGTCCATAAACATTGTAGGGAAAGGATTCCCAAGAGAATTTATTTGAGAAAATTTATAAAAATATTTTCTCCAGGGAGGTAGCTATATTTGGGTGAACCATGTTAAATTGGTGTCTCTATTGTGTGTGGTGATTTGTACATTGATTTTATTATTGTTATTGATATTTCTATCTATACATTGCATAATATTTATTTGAAAAGAAAAGTAAAAAGTGGTCTTATACTGGTCACCCTCCCTCTTAGTATAATCTAGTGTTCTTCAGTATTATAGAAGAGAAATGTAAAATATGGATAAATATAGCTTCTATCACCTCTCAATTCCCATAATATTGGAATTTGATAGGAGGATATTTCAACTCTATCCTTTCTTTAGAATAAAAAATGGGAGGAAGTAGGAATTTGGATGGGAGTTCCGAACTACCAACATTCATCTAGTGGATATCAAGCCAACCAATGGTTTTATGACTTGGTCCAATAGAAGACAAGTCTCACCATGTATCATTGAAAGGCTAGATAGGTTATTTATTTTAGACAAGAGTTTAATTCAAGGACACATCCCAAAAGTGAAAATATTAAATAATTTTGGATCTGATCATTGGCCAGTTTTAATTGAAGTGTGGAATGCCAGGGGTAAGCCAACTTTATTTTATTTTTAGTTAATGTGGCTCAAATATAAATATCTCAATTCAAAGATACAATAGTCATGGAAAGAACGTAAGCCAATACATGGTACTAAAATGTATTATTTTGTCAAAATATTGCAGCATATTAAATTCAAAATAAAGACTTGAAATTGGGAGGAATTTGGATATGGTTAAGAAAATGCAAGCACTAACCCAACTTGAGAATTTGATTGAACAAATTCATCTTAAGGGATTGATATAAAATAGGGTGAAGACAAAATTTAATATTTCAACACAACTGAAGGAATGATACAAAAAGGAATATGTAACACCCCAAGTCTACCCACTTGGTTGTCCAATCACCCCAAGTCACCACCACTTGGTTGTCCAATATCAGATATTTCAACATGAGAAAATTTTTCTTTATTTTAATTCCTATCAAATTCTTTTTCTAGTTTGAGCATGTTAAAACCATCTTCATGAGTGCCATTTCACTGTAGTCAAAATACTCATGAGATCGAGATTGGCCAAATCCTGCATAGTTGCCCATTTTGAACTTCACTCTCCTCCCGAGATCCTAAGTTCAGGTAGTGGGTTTCTTTTCCTCTAGGGCCCATAACACCTAGAGGTGTGACACATAACTTTCCCGTGTCTTAACATGAATTCATAAACTTGTGTCTTATATTTACGTCATGTAAGACTTAGCGCATACATGCTCGAGCTAGACGATCAACCATTTCCCATGGAGCATCATCTAGGGTCTTACCAATACCCTGGTAACCACATGACATTTTGTGTTGATTAACCAACATGATATCCCATACCATCGTGTTGTCGGTAACACCTAGTCAAGCACAATTCACCACTCATCACTAGTAGGGATAACCTAGAAGAGATGCCCATACAACTCTTTGTCACCTCCCATTCTGACCCATTTTCATCAGAAGTACAGTTAGAGCCCTGATCCATGATGATTCGCCTACCCACAAACATCATTAATATAAGTTTCCACAAGACTGTCCTTCCCACAATCTTGTCTTTCTGTCAAGGTTGTCCTGCCCACAACCTTAGGTTGCATTATAATATTGTCTATCCCACAATATTATATCACTTTTTCTCAACTTAATTATGGTTCGAATTGTCTAAAGGAGTTTGTCTAAATAAATTTTCATAAACATATACCATCTCCTAAAGGTATTGAGATTTAATAATGTATCAAATGATAACTAGTTTCCATCCCTCTCAGATAAGTTTTCCACTAAGGCTGAATAGAAACCAATGAGCATTGGAAACCTTTTATGCAAATTAAAGAACCTTAAGTTTTACAATACTAATTTATTTTATGTTTCCTTCGGAATTCATCTTAATTAAAGGCACAAAAGCTACTTCCAAATAAAATAAAATATAACATCATCTCTTCTTATAATACTCTTTGAAATTTTACTATACAAATAAGAGATAGAGCTATTGGCTTGCATCAGGTTATGCATTGTGGCAATAGTTCTAAAATATTTAACCGAAAGGAGTTTTTAAAAGAAATTTAAATCATTCTCTAACAGAAAAAATAAGAAAACATAATACCACCCTCAATTCTTGTAGACAACTATACACCCAACGCTTATGATGACTTGCTTTAAATTTAGGATGACATACAACTAACATATAAATGAACTCATTCACTGTCTTATTTTAATACCTACACAATGTTTTTATTTAAAACAATTGTTCACCTATCAACTTTTGGTATTAGTTTTGGTTTCAAATTAGGTAATCTTTATTCAAAACTTAAGTTGCCCCTTTCTTACTACATAGAGTTTCCCTATTAGATGTTTCCACACATTTTCAATGCATTTACCCTTACCTAAGTTTGGTATCAAGATTAAAGATAAACTAATTAAAACTTCATACTGCATACTTTAACCAGATCCATGTTATACACACATCTAATTTCTCAATCCGTCGTAGAGTAATAATCTATCCCGGTTATTCAAACTAAATGCTTTGTATTACCAACGGTGTCATCATGAGTTTATACCAGATGTGTTAAAATATTATCTCAAGGCAGAATATGTTTCCAAATGAAGTAATGAAAGAACCATCAATCATTGTACACACTTATGGGACTTCAAGTTTATAAAAGATATCAAATTGGTCTTTATAAATAGAGGAACACCTCCTAGCTACTATTTGCATTAAGGGTTAAACATGTCCTGCGTATCAATATTTCCTAAACATTTTTCCCGACATTATATATTTTCAAGATGTCTTGTTCTAGTTTTCACTATGCAACCACTCTTAACATAAAACCACATAAAGTATTCGCTCTTCATTTTGCAACAACTTCAAATACAAAACAATAGCTTCTAAAATATATACATAAAATGAACTCTCATCAAACGGGTATGTTAAGAAAAGAAATTGCAGTCTATACATCCTGAAATCCATTATGCATGTTTCTCAAATTTTGTTTCCAATAATATTACACATTCCTTCTAAACTCTACCCTGGACTTATCTCAGGAGCTTCCTAATCAAATACAAATACATGTAATAAATCTGACTATAATTCTTTAATATCCCAAGCTTCGACATGCACTAAGTATATTTTCCAATTTACACAACATACACAGTATTTTCCTTTCCTCCTCTTAACACAATTTGTTACTGCCAAAATGCAGATAGAACCGCTAATAGATTGCATGCATTAGGCTTGAAGCATTCAATAGAATTCTTCTTTTAAATTTTAGTTATTCAATGGTTTCCAAAGGTAATAACAATTGAGCTACGATGATATGCAACTATGTCTATATGCAAACATCATTCCAAAACTTAATTCATCATGTAGAGTTTTCCCAACATGTCAAACAGACTTCAAAACATTTTACAACACAACATGCATCATTTATCAATTTTCAAGAAAGATAACTTCAATCTTAGGTTCACACCACCAGAATCTCAATAAATCACTATGGCATGATGTTTTCCATCAGTCCTTCAAGTGCATGCATTGCAAGCATTCAAAAAAATGCTTATTGCCTAACATTTCCATCAATCCTTCAAGTGCATGTATTAAAAATACATTTTCATATCACACGGAAAGAATTTTCATTTTTTCTAGAATGCATTTAATAATCTGAATTTTAACTTAGAGCAACATTCACCATAATTATTTAAGCTACACTTTCAAAATTTTCTACTTAGAATTTTCTTTAAAATTTTCATCTAAGTGAACTTACTACTCTCTTCTTGCCTTCAGTGTTTCGCTCTCCTCTCGCCATCCTTATTCCCTTGCAAAACCAAGCACACCATACCATTGTGTGTATCCTCTTTTCCTATCACCATATTCCCCATCTAGAGGATGGTTCTCCCCCATCCTTCGCATGCAAAACTGACTTCGTTTTGAAATCCATCCATCTAAGTATGCCAGGTGGTAGCCATGTTCTTCCATGTTCAACAACCATACAATAGCAATAACAATAATCTCCAGAATTATACCGACAATTCCTTAATTACCTTCTTCATAGAATGCAAACAATATTTCCCTTAATAATCATATTATATTATTACTTTTAAATTTGCTATTATTTAAATTATTTTATTTACCTTATCACAAAAGCAATTATATACATTAAATATTATTCACTTTCATTATAGTCTTGTGTTGATGTTTTATACAATTAGCTATATTTGTATTTATATAAATTTTTATTTTAATTTTTAAATAAATAAATTTCTTAAGAACACACAATTCCCTTTCAAACCTCAAAGCATTATTAGTTCTATTATATATATATATATATATATATATATATATATATATATATATATATATATTATTAATTTTTAAACTATGGCTCCCATGCATTAAGCACTCTCATTGCCATCCAAACATTTTAAATTCACAAATTATCAAACATCAACCACTCCTACATATGCAACTACATGATATGCATTCTACATGGACCACTGGTGAATGCATTGCCTATAGGGTTCTTTGCCCCTATCAACTGGTGAATACACCACCGCTCATCATCTCCCTTGACTTACCTTGCACCGGAATAACCCTTCTTCCTATTGAGGAGACCACATTCCTTTGCATCGCCCTGCCAGTAACAATACATGTCTCCTGCAACCACAAATACATTAGCAGTATCTCATCCTTGCAGATAAATTAGGCGTATAATAAAATAGGTTTTTGGAGGGTTGTTACATACTTCCCCCTAATATTAAACACAGTCCTTGTGTTTGCATTTACCATTTGAAGCATAAATAAATGAAAAAAAATATTGCCATGATAGAAAAAAATCAGTTCAATACATCATCAATTTTTTTTAAAACTGCTTCATCATCTAATATCAAAACATGCATAAATATGAAGTATATGTATCATTCTTCACAAACCAAGATATGATAATATCTAAAATTATGACATGAAACATGCATAAATATCAAGTATAGGTATCATACTTCACAACCAAGATATGATACTGTTACTGTTCAGTCAAAATAATACTATGTCATGATGATAACAATGTCCAAACATTATTCAAACAAGAATGGAAATTGTCTTTTCATGTTGGCCACATCTTCCCACGTGGCACTATTTTCAGAAAACTGGTCCCATTGGACCTTGCACTATTCAATGTTCCTCTTTCTCAATTGTTTCATTCGATATCCAAGGATCTTAACTGGTCGCACCTCAATGCACAGGGGATCATCCATCTACAATTGATCAACATTCCAAACATGTGATGGGTCAGGAACATATTTCTTGAGAAGGGACACATGGAATGTATCATGAATTTTTGACAAATTGGGTGGCAAGTCTAATTTGTAGGCAATAGGGTTCAGTTTTTCAATAATTTTAAAAGGCCCTACAAATCGTGGACTAAGCTTAGAGGATTTGATAGAAATTTTAGTAGGTTTAACTCTTAGGAATACTCTGTCTCCCACAAAAAATTCCCTTGGTGTTCTCTTAAGGTCTGCATAACTCTTTTATCAATCTGAGGCTTCCTTAAGCCTTTGACGAATTTCATTGAGTTGGTCTTCCATTTCTATCGACCATATTTGGCCCGATCATCACCCGATCCTCCGGATTACTCCATGACAATGGTGTTCTGCACCTCCTCCCATATAGAGCCTCAAATGGAGCCATACCTAAAGAAGTATGATAATTATTATTATAAGAAAATTCCACTAGGAAAAGATAATCTTCCCATTTCGTCTGATGATCCATACAATACATGCAGAGCATATCCTCTAAGACTTGATTTACTCTTTCAGTTTGTCCATCTATTTTTGGATGATAGGTAGTACTAATATTGAGTTTTGTTCCCCATGCCTGGTGCAATATCTACCAAAAATCAGATGTGAATCGAGAGTCCCTATCTGATATAATTATTTTTGGAAATCCATGTAGTCGTACCACTTCCCTGGAAAATTTTTGAGCTACAATGGGAGCTCCATATTTTATATTTCTAGGAAGAAAATGTGCCACCTTAGTCAATTTATCCACTACTACCAGAATGGCATCATGTTGAAAATGATTCTTAGGCAATCCAACAATAAAATCCATAGTTACCACCTACCATTTGTATTGTGGAATGTCATGCAAAAATAAACATCCAAATGGATGTAAATGTTCCACTTTCACCTTTTGACATTCTAAACACTTTGCCACAAATTCAGCAATGTCCCTTTTCATTCCCGACCAGTAGTATTCTTTTTTTAAATTTTCATACATCTTTACATAGCCTAGATGAGAAGAATATGGAGTGCTATGTGCTTCTTGCAGGATCACATTTCTCAAATCTTGATCATTAGGTACTACTAATCTATTTTTGAAAAATAGTATATCCTCCCAGATTCTAAATTCCTTTACTTTATCAGAACCTTGTTGAACCAATTCTTGATATTTTTGAGAATATTCATCTTGAATCTGCAATCCTCTTATTTGATCAATTATAGCAGATTGATAATGTGACATAGCATTGATATGCCTTCTTCTACTTAAAGCATCTGCTAATTTATTTTCTTTTCCTTTAATATACTCTATGCCAAAATCATATTCCGCTAGAAACTCCATCCAACGTCTTTGTCTAGCATTGAGCATTGGTTGAGTAAAGATGTATCATAAACTTTGATGATCTGTTCTTAGCTCAAAATATTTACCAAGTAAATAATGATGCCACATTTTTAGAGCATGCACAACCACAGCCAATTCTAAGTCATGTGTGGCATAATTCAATTCATGCTTCTTAAGTTTCTGTGATTCATAAGCAATAACACCATCCTCTTGCATGAGAACCCCACCTAATCCTTCTATAGAAGCATCAGTACATACAATAAATGGTTTTTTGGGATATTCTATTCTAAGAATAGGTGTTGATGTTAACTTTTCTTTAAGAATTTTGAATGCTTCTTCACAGATTTTTTCCTTCTTTTGGAGATTGGTTATTGGATAAGCTATCTTAGAATTTTTTGGATAAAATGGTGATAATATCTAGCCATCCCCATAAAACTTCTCACTTCAGAAACATTTGTGGGAGTAGGCCATTCAATAATAGCCTCAATTTTCCTTGGATCAACAGATACCCCTTCAGCAAAAATTATATGACCCAAATACTGCACTTGAGTTGCATAAAACTCACATTTAGACATTTTTCCATATAATTGATTCCTCCTGAGAATTTCAAGAACAGTCCTCATATGTAGATCATGCTCTTCCTTTTTTTTGGAGTAGATCAATATATCATCCAGGAATATCAACACAAACCGATCTAGTTGTTCTCGAAACACACTATTCATCAAGTTCATAAAAGTTGTTGGAGCATTGGTCAACCCAAAAGGCAACACTGTGAATTCATAATGACCATATCTGGTTTAGAAAGCAGTTTTATGGGTATCTTCCTCTCAAATCCTCAACTGATGGTATCCAGATCTAAGATCAATTTTGGAGAAAATCATGGCTCCCTTTAGTTGATCAAATAAATCATCTATTCTAGGCAGAGAATATTTATTCTTAACAATCATCTTGTTTAACATTTTGTAATCAATACATAACCTTAGTATCCCATATTTCTTTTTCACAAACAACACTGGTGCACCCCATGGTGAAACACTAGGTTTAATATGTCCTTTTTCTAAAAGTTCCTAAAGCTGAGTCTTAAGTTCCTGCAATTCTATTGTAGTCATCCTATAAGGTGCTCGAGCTATTGGTGTTGCTCCTGGAAAAAGTTCTATAGTAAAATCAAACTCCCTTTGTGGTGGAAGACCAGGTAATTCTTCAGGAAAAACATCTCGAAAGTCATTTAACACTGGATAGGTTTGGAAAAGACTTGCTCTGGATTCATTTTCTTCCTTTTTATTAAGTTTAACCACAAAGACTCTACTACCCTTCCTTAGAGCTCTTTTAACTTGCATTGCAGTCAAAATATGTGGTTCCACTGTTTCTCATCCACAGTGAACCCAAATCCTTTGTTTGGTGTCATCAGTGAAGTCCATCCACCTTTCCTCAAAGTTTAACAAAGCCTTATGTACCTTGAGCCAATCCATACCTAATATTATATCAAAAGCATGTAAAGGGGCTACATATAAATGCCATCGGGTTTTCCCTTGAGGTAACATTAATTGAGGGTCAAATAGACATTGGTTAACAGTATAGGTTTTCCCAGACCCATACTCGAATTTCCACCCATTAGCCATAAATCCTGGTACTTTCGGTATGTCCCTCAAAATATTTGGTGAAACAAAACTATCAATTGCTCTAGAATCAACCAAAATACAAACATTTATATTATATAGTTTACCTTTTAATAGAAAAGGTGTTGCTTGACCATTGAGTTTAGAATTACCTGTTGCTGCATATATCTTATGAGCAGGTTCCACAGGTTCTTTTCTCTTATCTGCTCGTAAAGGACATTTATCAGCATAATGAGGTTCTTTACAAATCCAACAACCAGTCCATGGTGCCTTCTCTTTCTTATTTCCCTCATTATCTTCCTGAGTACTAACTCTTGGTGCATTAGGTCTTTGCTCATACCTATCCCTAAAATTTCTTTGGCCACCCCGATAATTTTGATTTCCCCTATTTCCTTGGTACCTATTCTTGTTCTTGTCAAACCTATTTTTGTTCCCATTACCATGATTCTTGTTCCAACCCTTGTCTCCCTTGGTTGGACCCATGCTTTTTTTTTTTGTGGTTCTTCCTTTTCTGAATATTGTTGATAATAAGCTTTCTTGGCCTTAAAATTATCCTCTTCTTGTCGAGCCAAATCACAAGCTGCAGTTAGGGTAGCAGGTTTTAACATAAGAATCAGGTGTCCAATTTTTGGATGCAACCCTAGGAGAAATTTTTGTATTTTAATTTCATTCCTCTATTCGTATTCGGGTATGTATTTGAGCAATTGCACAAATCGCTGATAGTACTCAATTACGGATATATTACCCTGTGTTAACCTTGAAAATTTTGTAGTCCTTTCAAGGTAAAATTGTGGTGTTAGGAACCTATCCTTAAATGCCAATACAAATGTATCCCAATGAACATCGGCAGCCTCCACATTGTGAGTTTTTCTATATGTATCCCACCAATCAGCGGTAGCTCCAATCAACCGAAATACTGCCCACGAGGTTTTTGACTTAGATGAAAGGGTCCTAACCGCAAAGTATGCTTCCACACTATTCAACCATCTTTCAGCTTCTTCCCCATCACCTTTGCCATCAAATTTGGCTATGTCAATTTTTCTCATATCCTTGTCCAACTTTGAACCAACTTGTTTCCTTCCTGGGTCAATAGTTATCTCATCCTCAACTATTATCGTTTCTTTTCCTTTGGACAGGTTTTCTATCATTTTCTATTGATGGGAAATCATTTCTTGTTGTTGAGCCAACTGAGCTTTTTGCTGCTCCATATGCTCTATCATTTGAGCATTTTGTTGTGCCATGTGTTCAGCCATTTGAGCACTTTGCTGCTCCATTTGCTCTTTTTGTTGGCTCACTTGCTCTCGTAATAATTGCACCATCCGGACCATTTTATCCTCTTTGTTAACTGGTTCTTTTTCCTTCCTCTTTTCCCGAGGATGTTCTGTGGCTTCCTCAGATGCCCCAATCTGCATGACTTTTTGAATGACCCTTCTAGGGTTCTCGGTCAGCCCTTCCCGTTGAACCATCGTAGTTATTTTTGAGGAACTAGCTTTTTGTCCGGATGCCATTGCTTGCCCAACAAAACAAAGAGCCTTATCAATTTTTGAGTATTAGGTGAACACATTGGTAACATCAAATTAGATTTATCATAGTTTTTCTAAAATTTATCACCTAAAAGATATGCAACCTTGGCTCTGATACCAAATGTAACACCCCAAGTCTACCCACTTGGTTTTCCAATATCAAATATTTCAATATGAGAAAATTTTTCTTTATTTTAATTCCTATCAAATTATTTTTCTAGTTTGAGCATGTTAAAACCATCTTCATGAGTGCCATTTCACTACAGTTGAAATACTCATGAGATCGAGATTGGCCAAATCCCGCATAGTTTCCCATTTTGAACTTCACTCTCCTCCCGAGATCCTAAGTTCAGGCAATGGGTTTCTTTTCCTCTAGGGCCCATAACACCTAGAGGTGTGACGCATAACTTTCCCATGTCTTAACATGAATTCATAAACTTGTGTCTTATATTTACGTCATGTAAGACTTAGCGCATACATGCTCGAGCTAGACGATCAACCATTTCCCATGGAGCATCATCTAGGGTCTTACCAATACCCTGGTAACCACCCAGTGTCTTGTGTTGATTAACCAACATGATATCCCATACCATCGTGATGTCGGTAAAACCTAGTCAAGCACAATTCACCACTCATCACTAGCAGGGATAACCTAGAAGATATGCCCATACAACTCTTCATCACCTCCCATTCTGACCTTTTTCTATCAAAAGTACAGTTAGAGCCCTGATCCATGATGATTCGCCTACCCACAAACATCATTAATATAAGTTTCCACAAGATTGTCCTTCCCACAATCTTGTTTTTCTATCAAGGTTGTCCTGCCCACAACCTTAGGTTGCGTTATAAGATTGTCTATCCCACAATCTTATATCACTTTTTCTCAACTTAATTATGGTTTGAATTGTCTAAAGGAGTTTGTCTAAATAAAGTTTTGTAAACATATACCATCTCCTAAAGGTATTGAGATTTAATAATGTATCAAACGATAACTAGTTTCCATCCCTCTCAGATAAGTTTTCCACTAAGGCTGAATAGAAACCAATGAGCATTGGAAACCTTTTATGCAAATTAAAGAACCTTAAGTTTTACAATACTAATTTATTTTATGTTTCCTTCTGAATTCATCTTAATTAAAGGAACAGAAGCTACTTCCAAATAAAATAAAATATAACATCATCTCTTCTTATAATACTCTTTGAAATTTTACTATACAAATAAGAGATAGAGCTATTGGCTTGCATCAGGTTATGCATTGTGGCAATAGTTCTAAAATATTTAACCGAAAGGAGTTTTTAAAAGAAATTTAAATCATTCTCTAAAAGAAAAATAAGAAAACATAATACCACCCTCAATTCTTGTAGACAACTATACACCCAACACTTATGATGACTTGCTTTAAATTGAGGATGACATACAACTAACATATAAATGAACTCATTCACTATCTTATTTTAATACCTATGCAATATTTTTTATTTAAAACAATTGTTCACCTATCAGCTTTTGGTATTAGTTTCGGTTTCAAATTAGGTAATATTTGTTCATAACTTAAGTTGCCCCTTTCTTACTACATAGAGTTTCCCTATTAGATGTTTCCACATATTTTCAATGCATTTACCCTTACCTAAGTTTGGTATCAAGTTTAAATATAAACTAATTAAAACTTCATACTGCATACTTTAACCAGATCCATGTTATACACACATCTAATTGCTCAATCCGTCGTAATGATAATCTATCCCGATTATTAAAACTAAATACTTTGTATTACCAACAGTGTCGTCATGAGTTTATACCAGATGTGTTAAAGTATTATCTCAAGGTAAAATATATTTCCAAATGAAGTAATGAAAGAACCATCAATCGTTGTACACACTTATGGGACTTCAAGTTTATAAAAGATATCAAATTGGTCTTTATAAATAGAGGAACACCTCCTAGCTATTGTTTGCATTAAGGGTTAAACATGTCCTGTGTATCAATATTTCCTAAACATTTTTCCCGACATTATATATTTTCAAGATGTCTTGTTCTAGTTTTCACTATGCAGCCACACTTAACATAAAACCACATAAAGTATTCGCTCTTCATTTTGCAACAACTTCAAATACAAAACAATAGCTTTTAAAATATATACATAAAATGAACTCTCATCAAACGGGTATGTTAAGAAAATAAATTGTAGTCTATACATCCTGAAATCCATTATGCATGTTTCTCAAATTTTATTT
This sequence comes from Wollemia nobilis, assembly GCA_028583015.1. Classification (NCBI taxonomy): domain Eukaryota; kingdom Viridiplantae; phylum Streptophyta; class Pinopsida; order Araucariales; family Araucariaceae; genus Wollemia; species Wollemia nobilis. The sequence goes on from JAQPPZ010003340.1 coordinate 1,584,097, forward strand.
CCAATAATATTACACATTCCTTCTAAACTTTGCCTTGGACTTATCTCAGGAGCTTCCTAATCAAATACAAATACATGTAATAAATCTAACTATAATTCTTTAATATCCTAGGATTCGACATGCACTGAGTATATTTTCCAATTTACACAACATACACAATATTTTCCTTTCCTCCTCTTAACACAATTCGTTACTGCCAAAACATAGATAGAACCGCTAATAGATTGCATGCATTAGGCTTGAAGCATTCAATAGAATTCTTCTTTCAGATTTTGGTTATCCGATGGTTTCCAAGGGTTAGAACGATCGAGCTACGATGATATGCAACTATGTCTATATGCAAACATCATTCCAAAACTTAATTCATCATGCAGAGTTTTCCCAACATGTCAAACAGACTTCAAAACATTTTACAACACAACATGCATCATTTATCAATTTTCAAGAAAGATAACTTCAATCTTAGGTTCACACCACCAGACTCTCAATAAATCACTATGGCATGACATTTTCCATCAGTCCTTCAAGTGCATGCATTGCAAGCATTCAAAAAAATGCTTATTGCCTAACATTTCCATCAATCCTTCAAGTGCATGTATTAAAAATACATTTTCATATCACACAGAAAGAATTTTCGTTTTTCTAAAATGCATTTAATAATCTAAATTTTTAACTCAGAGCAACATTCACCATAATTCTTTAAGCTACACTTTCAGAATTTTCTACTTAGAATTTTCTTTAAAATTTTCATCTAAGTGAACTTACTGCTCTCTTCTTGCCTTCAATATTTCGCTCTCCTCTCGTTGTCCTTCTTCCCTTGCAAAACCAAGCACACCATACCACCGTGCGTATCCTCTTTTCCTGTCACCATATTCCCCCTCTAGAGGATGGTTCTCCCCCATCCTTCGCATGCAAAACTGACTTCATTTTGAAATCCGTCCATCTAAGTATGCCAGGTGGTAGCCATGTTCTTCCACGTTCAACAACCATACAATAGCAATAACAATAATCTCCAGAATTATGCCGACAATTCCTTAATTACCTTCTTCATAGAATGCAAACAATATTTCCCTTAATAATCATATTATATTATTACTTTTAAATTTGCTATTATTTAAATTATTTTATTTACCTTATCACAAAAGCAATTAAATATTATTCACTTTCATTATAGTCTTGTGTTGATGTTTTGATGCACCTTTCTGGAGCCATAACTTGTGAACCGTATGCCCATTTTTCTTGAAATTTAAAAGGTGGTTCCGCGTGTGTGTTCTACATCAGACTCATATTTGATGTGTCTGACCCTCCAAAAATCACATTTTCGAAACCTAACTCCTCCATCTAGTGTCCCAAAATTTGCTTTTGATTTATGTTCCCGATTTTTTGGGTTTTTTTGAATGTTAAAATTTTATTATCTTTTGTTATACATTAAGTTGAGATAGAAAATTTTAAATTAAGGTTCCTTATTGTAAGAGGGATGTGTGCACCAAATTTGGGCACAATTCGACTCATTTCTATTTTTAGCATTTTTTAAAAAATATATTTTTTAGGGTTTCTTTGGTTTTTGGTTGCTATAATATGGATTGTATTCTCTTGGATAAGGGGTGTGAATTCAGGAATTAGAAGAATATTGATTTACAGGTTTCTTCCATTATATTGCATTTGTGTTATGTGATTGGAGTCTATTTGGTTGGTCTCATGTAGCTGAGTTTACACCATTTGGTATCAGAGCAAGTGTGATCTCACTAGTGAAGGGAAGATGCCACCTATAATATATGCCCAGATGAATAGGCAGATCGAGGATATGAATGCATAAATAGCATGGCTGACTGGTGTGATTGATCACATGGGAGAGATACATCCTAGGGTGCATGCATATCAAGGATATGATGATGAAAACATACCTGAGGAACATGTATTTGAGGTCCATGCAAAAGTAGAACCAGAGGGCCTAGAGGAAGAAGGGCACAATTTTGAAAATCGACTTATATGATCTCTAGAGGGGCTTAAGGGTAATCGATATGGGATCAAGATCGAGGTTCCCGAGTATGTTGGTGGGTTGAAACCATAGGAGTTGATCGATTGGATTAATAGCTTAGAAAAATATTTTGAATGGAGTAACCTTTCTGAAGAGAAGAAGGTTAAGCTCGCATGCACAAATTTGAAGGGACATGTATTGATTTGGTGGGATCATTTATAGACTACATGATAGAGGAATGGAAAGAAAAATATCAGGGATTGGACAAAGATGAAGAAGAAGTTACAATAAAAATGTATGCCTGTATACTACTCCCAAACCCTATTTCATAGATTTTAGAATCTCCGATAGAAGGATCAAATAATTGAGGACTATACTAATGAATTCTATAAGCTATCCATTCGAGTGGAGCACAATGATACGGAGGACCAAAAAGCTGCTAGGTATGTAAATGGCCTAATTTTTTTTGTTCAAGATGATATGAGCATGCATCACACTCTTACAATGGAGGATGCGTATAAAATGGCCCTCAAGGTAGAGGAGAAATTGAAAAAGGTTAATAGAAGAGGTAAGAAGGGGTTCACACCCTCTTTAGGTCAACGTCGAAGTGGATCTAATTTTCTCAAGGTAGAATCCTCAATACATGCTAAACAATAATAATATGGGCATAATATGAGAGGAAGAGGATACCAACGAGGTAGGGGTTATGGTGGTGGATGAAATGGGAATGATCCAAGAAGGTCGTATACTTGTTATGGATGTGGCAAGGAGGAGCATAAAGCATTTGATTGTCCCCAATGTGATGTCCAAGAAAGGGGTCAAGGAGGACAAGGAATAGTCAATAAGGTTGAGATGGAACAGCAGGATGAGGATGAAGTTGTTACTGACATGGGGGAAGCACTTATGATAAGGAGGACGCTGATTTTTCCTAATAAAGAGAAGATGTAGAGAAAAGCAAAGGGGCAGACCATATATGGTTATGATTCTGGGATGCGAACAAACATCTTTCGAACAAGGTGTACATCAATATGGAAGGTATGTAACATTGTCATTGATGGTGGTAGCTATGAGAATATGGTGTTAAATGTCATGGTTGATAAAATGAACCTAGAATATGAAAAGCATCCTTATCCATATCACATATCATGGGTTAATAATGGGAATGAGGTAACAGTAGATCATAGGTGTTTAATTAAATTTTCAATTGGGAGCACTTACAAGGATGAAGTGTGGTGTGATGTGATCCCTATGGATGCATGTCACATTCTGTTGGGAAGACCTTGGCAGTATGACAGGGATACTAACCATAATGGGAGAAATAATACTTACACATTCTAGAAGGATGGTGTAAAGGTAGTTCTTGTACCTTTGAAGGAGGATGGGCCGAGTGAGAGCTTGTTGACGATGAAGGAGTTTCTTGTAGAGATCAAGGATGCTAGATTTTGTTATGCCTTAACAACTAGGAAGCTAGAAATAGAGGAAGTGGTTATGCCTATAGTAGTAGCTAAGTTTCTAAGTGAATATAAATATGTCACACCATAGGAGTTACCAAATGGGCTACCACTAAAGAGGGATATCCAACATCACATGGATTTCATTCCAATATCAATGCTCCCAAATCAGGCATCTTATCTGTTAATCCCGACACAAAATGCAGAGTTGAGTAGGTAAGTGACAGAGCTGATAAAGAAGGGATTAGTTAGGGAGAGTACGAGTCCATGTGCAACTCCAGCATTGCTGACCCCAAAGAAATATTATGACTAGTAGATGTGTGTGGATAGTAGAGCCATAAACAAGATCACAATAAAGTATCGATATCATATGTCGAGATTGGATGACATGATGGATGGATTGGTTGGAGCTAAATACTTTAGTAAAATTGATCTACGGAGTGGTTGCTACCATATCAGAATTCGAGAAGGGGATGAATGGAAGACAACTTTTAAGATAAAAGATGAGTGGATGGTGATGCCATTTGGGTTGTCTAATGGACCCAGTATATTTATGCGGTTGATGAACATAGTACTGTAGGAATATAATGGTAAGTTTGTGGTTGTGTATTTTGATGATATTTTTATTTATAGTAAAAGCGAAGAAGAGCATTTTTTACACCTGAAATTAGTGTTAGACATGCTCAGGAAGGAGAAATTGTATGTCAACCTGAAGAAATGTAGATTTCTTCAGGATAGTTTAGTGTTTTTGGGATTTGTAATCTCAAGATATGGCATGAGGATGGATGTCAATAAAGTGAAGGTGATTCTAGAATGGCCTCTTTCACGAACTATAACAGAAGTAAGGATATTTCATGGCCTAGCTACCTTTTACAAAAAGTTCATCAAGAACTTCAATAGTATAGTTGCCCTTATAACTGAGTGCACGAAGGGGAAAGAGTTTGTATGGACTATGACAACAACAGAGAGTTTTGAAATATTGAAGAAGAAGGTGTCGAAATCTCCTGTTCTAATGTTACCATATTTCAATAAGGTATTTGGGGTTGATTGTGATGCCTCATTTTTTGGAATTGGTGGTGTAATAAGTCAAGAGGGCCGACCTATAGGTGAGAATTTGAATGACGCAAGGAAGAATTATTCTACATATGATGTGGAATTTTATGTAATTATGCAAGCATTGCAACATTGGAGGCACTACTTAATATCAAAGGAGTTTGTGTTGTTTACTGATCATAAAGCATTGAGGTATGTCAATTCTTAGAAAAATTTAAATAGGAGGCATGCAAAATGGGGAAAATAAAATAAGGTTGGTGATGCATTGAGTAGGAGATTTTTCTCGTTGACCACTATGGAGAATGAAGTGGTAGGGTTTGAGGGGATTAAATATCTATATGAATCTGATGTAGATTTTGGGAATATTGTGCAACAGTGCAAAAGTGCGGAAGAGGGTGAGTCTCGTACTATTTTTTAAGAGTATTTTTTTAGAATGGTTACTTGTTTAAGGGTAATAAATTATGCATTTCCAATGGCACAATGAGAGAGAACATCTTGAGGGAATTACATAGTGGGGGTTTGGCTGATCATTTTGGAGTAGCCAAAACTACCACTCTTGTAGAGGAGAAGTACTATTGGCCAAAAATGAAGAGAGACATAATCAGGTTTGTCTCTAGATGCAGAGTATGTCAAATGGCTAAGGGCTATGTGCAAAATATAGGGTTTTATATGCCACTATCAGTTCTTACAAGACCTTGGATCGATCTGAGTATGGATTTCGTGTTGGGGTTGCCCAAGACACAAAGGGGTAAGGATTCAGTTTTTGTTGTGGTAGAAATTTTTTCTAAAATGGCAGAAAACTAATGATGCAACTAGGATTGTAGTATTATTCTTTGATGAGATTGTGTGGTTGCATGGTGTTCCAAATACTATTACTTCTGATCGGGATACTAAGTTCTTGAGTCACTTTTGGAGGATGTTGTGGAAGAATTTGAACACCAGGTTGTAGTTCAGTAGTGCTTACCACCCATAGACCAATGGGAAAATAGAGGTAGTGAATAGAATATTGGGAAACCCCTTATAGTGCATAGTTTGAGAAAAATCAAAAGAATGGGATTTAGCCTTGTCACAAGCCAAATTTGCATATAACAGCTCAATGAAAAGATCGACAGGTAAATCCTATTTTCAAATTGTTTATGGTCAAAATCCTAGAGGTTTATTAGATTTGGTTGAATTACCAATTGGGGAAAAATTTAGTGATGATGTAGAAGCATTTTCTGATCATATCTAGAAAGTGCAAGAGTCGGTGAGGGAAAAATTGCAGAGTAGTAATGCTCACTACAAAGAGTCTACTGATGCACACAAAAGGGTGAAAGTGTTTGAAGAGGGTGATATGGTCATGGTTCATCTTAGGAAAGAAATATTTCCTAAGGGGACATATAACAAACTGAAGCTTAAAAAAATCGAGCCATGCAAGATTTTTAAGAAGATCAATGATAATGCCTATAAAATGGAGATGTTTGATGAATTTGATATTTTACCCATTTTTATTTATTTTAGTATCCTGGTACTATTAAGGATGGTAAATTATAGGAGATAGTAAATTGGAAATGATAGATGCCTAAGAAGAAAAAATATAGAGTTGCACAGGTGCTTGATAAGAAGGTCATCACCACCAGAAATGGGAGCTACAATAGATACCTGGTTCAGTGGGAAGAATTACCACAGTTGGATAACACTTGGGAAGGATTAGTAATTTGAGACCTGATATTTTAAATTAAGGCTCCTTATTTTAATAGGGATGTGTACACCAAATTTGGGTGCAATTCGACTCATTTCTATTTTTAGCAATTTTTAGAGGGTTTCTCTAGGGTTTCTTTGGTTTTTGGTTGCTATAAGATGTATTTTATTCTCTTGGATAAGGGGTGTGAATTCAGGAATGAGAAGAATATCGATTTGCAGGTTTCTTCCATTATATTGCATTTGTGTTATGTGATTGAAGTCCATTTTGTTGGTCTCTTGTAGCTGAGTTTACACCATGTTTTATACAATTAGCTATATTTGTATTTATATAAATTTTTATTTTAATTTTTAAATTAAAAAATTTCTTAAGAACACACACTTCCCTTTCTAACCTCAAAGCATTATTATTATTATTATTATTATTATTATTATTATATATATATATATATATATATATATATATTAATTTTTAAACTATGGCTCCCATGCATTAAGCACTCTCATTGCCATCCAAACATTTTAAATTCACAAATTATTAAACATCAACCACTCTTACATATGTAACTACATGATATGCATTCTACATGGACCGTTGGCAAATGCATTAAAAAAAGACATTTTTTAGGGTTTCTTTAGGGTTTCTTTGGTTTTTGGTTGCTATAAGATGTATTGTATTCTCTTGGATAAGGGGTGTGAATTCAAGAATGAGAAGAATATCGATTTGCAGGTTTCTTCCATTATATTGCATTTGTGTTATGTGATTGAAGTCCATTTTGTTGGTCTCTTGTAGCTGAGTTTACACCATGTTTTATACAATTAGCTATATTTGTATTTATATAAATTTTTATTTTAATTTTTAAATAAAAAATTTTCTTAAGAACACATACTTCCCTTTCTAGCCTCAAAGTATTATTATTATTATTATTATTATTATATATATATATATATATATATATATATTAATTTTTAAAGTATGGCTCCCATGCATTAAGCACTCTCATTGCCATCCAAACATTTTAAATTCACAAATTATTAAACATCAACCACTCTTACATATGTAACTACATGATATGCATTCTACATGGACCGTTGGCAAATGCATTACCTATAGGGTTCTTTACCCCTATCAAATGGTGAATACACCACCACTTATCATCATCCTTGACTTACCCTACACTAGAATAACCATTCTGCCTATTGTGGAGACCACATTCATTTGCATCGCCCTACCAGTAACAATATATATCTCCTACAACCATAGATACATTAGTAGTATATCATCCTTATAGATAAATTAAAAGTATAATAAAATAGGTTTTTTGAGGGTTGTTAGATAAGTAATAATGTGAAAAGAAAAATCAAGGATTCAATGGCTACAATATGGAGACCAGAATACAAGTTTCTTCCAAAAGTCTCTCCTAGCCCGCAAAACTCATAAATTTATCTCTTCACTAAATAATGACCTAGGAGATATAGTCCACACATGGGAAGGCATGTCTTCCTTAGTTGTGAATCATTTTCAAACATATTTAAAAAAAAAAAATGATCTAGAAGATCAACAAGAAATTCTTTAGGCTATACCTGCTCTTATTTTTGATGAAGAGAATGTGATTCTAGATACTCCTATAACTAATAAGGAACTACAAGAGGTAGTTTTCAAAATGCAAAGGAGGAAAACCCAGGTCCATATGGTTTCCCTATTCAATTATATCAAGAATTTTGGGATGTTTTGTAGGATGACATTCTTGAGGTGGTAGAAGAGGCTAGAAAGGCTAAAGAAATCCTTAAAAATATCAACAAGACATTTATGGCTCATATTCCTAAAGCTCAAGAAGTGGATAGGATTACTGAATATAGAACAATATTTTATGTAATGTTATTCTAAATATCATTTTGAAGATTATGTCAGAAAGGCTCAAACCTTTGCTTCACAAGATCATTTCTCCATAACAAGGAGTATTTGTCAAAATACAATAGATAGGTGATGAGATAGTGTTATCCTAGGAAGCAATTCATTTTATGGAAGCTAAAAAATCCTCCTCTATTTTCATTTGATTGTATTTGTCTAAAGCATATGATAGGGTGGATTGGCACTTTCTCATCCAATTTTGGAAAAGTTTAGATTCTCTCAATAATGGAAAAAATGGATCAAAGGTTGTATTTACTTAGTTTCTTATTCAATTACTCTTAATGATGCCCTACTCATTGGTTCTCAGCTTCTAGAGGCATCAAACAAGGATACCCTCTTTCTACATATATTTTTTATCATCCTTGCAAAATGTTTGGAAAGAAATTTTGCTAAGAATCAGTATTGTGAGAGGTCATAAGGAGTTACAATAGCTAAAGGAGTCAGACCTATCACTTACAATTTGTTGATGATTCCACCTTTTTGGGAAAAGAAACTATAAACGAAGCAACCTCAATAAAACAAATTCTTCAATGTTTAACTAGAGCCTCAGGGTAACTTATTAATGAAGATAAATCTAAGTTCTTTTTTTCATTGCTCACCTAGAAAAGAGATTTTGATAATGTACATATTAGGATTCAAACACAATTCTCTCCCAATTAAATACTTGGATGTTCCAATTAATCTGGGTAGCCAATATAAACTACATTGGAGCTGGTTATTAGATAAAGTGAAGAATGAAATAGGTAGTTGGATCAACAAATGGCTTTCATTAGGAGGTCAATAAATCTTATCAAATCAATTCAGCAGTGTTGAACATCCCCAAGTCAGTGCTCAATGAACCAAACAAAATTAGTCACAAATTTCTATGGAAAGGTTCAAAAATGGAGAAGAAATGAACCCTAATAAGGTGGGAGACTCTATGTCTTCCTACGCATGAAGAGGGTTTAGGTCTCAAATCAGCAATCAAGAATAATAAGGCTTTGTAATAAAAATTATATTGGAGATTAATTAACGACTCCAATGCCTTATGGGCCAAAATTCTAAGAGCCAAGTATGTAGAAAATAAAGATCAGTCTGAATTAATTTGTCATCAACTACCTTCTAGAGGGTCCCTAATTTTAAAGATCTTAAAAATTGGAGAGGATTTAAAAAAAAAAAAACTCTTTTGGGTCACACAAAATGGTCAAAAGATAAATTTTTGGACATACTCTTAGGATGGGCACCTTTCGTTGTCAATACAACATCTGGAATTGAGTCCTATAATGGAGAAAATGTATAGGATGAATTAGATAAAAGTTTCCAAATACTATAAATATCAGAAAAGAAATGCTGATGTGGGAAGGTGTTGGATCCTAGTAGAACAGTGGCCATTCCAACTTTCTAAAGCTATAGTTGAAAAAATAGTATCACCATAACCAACATAGTGGATACTATCATAGGACTAAAATGACTCAATAAAACACCTTCATTAAGAGTAAATTCAAATCAATCACATCATTTACCATCCAATGAAAGAAGTAGTACCAACAAAGTAGTACTAACATAAGATAATATGAAGATGAAAAATTTTCAATTGTAATTTCTTCTAAAATTTCTTAATAGCCAAAAAAAGACCTATTAAATCATGAGCTAGTACATTTAACAATATGATTTACATGAGTTAAGACATTCCCAAAGAACTTTTGTTATAATTTAATATAGACTTAAAATATGAGGAAATTAAGAAGCTACCTTATATACCCTAAGGTAGACTTATTTCTATGATGGAAATGATGAGCCTATTAAAAATGTTATCCAAATTGATATGGATGCAAATGAAAGACATAGAATGGTTAAAGTTGTGTCTTCAAGTGATGTTCAAGAATAAAAAGATATGACCATTAGATATAAAAAGATCCTCACATGAAACTACAAATTTAATCAACATTAAGAAAATATGTAGATGCTAAACCTATCCATTTAAAAATAATAATAATATATAAAATACACTTCCTCTTAACATGAAACTCCAAATATGCTCAAAATTAACCTAAATAATGTTAATCATAATTTCTGAAGTATCCACATGCTAAAACCATCCATTAAAAAATAATAATATATAAAATACGCTTACTATATTTAACAAACTTATCCATGAGGTCAAGAATTTTTTGAATGCTAAATTTATCAAGCCTATTAACTAAAGTCGAAGAAAAAAAACTTAAGGCCTTTAGGGGTATGTATTGATATTAGCGATCTTAATTTTGAATGTCCAAAAGACTATTTCCCATGGCGTTCTATCAACCGAATTATGGATTCAACCACGGGCTATGAGAATATTTCACTTATGGACACATTTTCAACGTTATATAACCATACGATCTAAGTGGAATAGATCACAAGATTACCTTTACAAAGCGGGGCACTTATAAATAAATAAACTAGCTTAGATATAAAGGATATATATCTAAAAACGTCTAGAGTTTTCAATTTCAAGGTGTTTATGTTGGAGATCACACCCCAAGAAATGAGATCTCCAGGATGTTCATGTATTTATACAATATTTTATAAATATTTAAAATATTTAAACTAAAACAACCCACTAACCAACCGTTGCAATAGTTTAATAAAATATTTAAACTATTTAAACTAAAATATTTAAACTAAAACAACTGACTAACCAACCGTTGCAACTGTTTAATGGATGTTGGTTAGTCGGCTATTTTAGTTTAAATATTTTAAATGTTTGCAACGGTTGGTTAGTCGTCTATTCTTGTTTAAATATTTTAAATGTTTTTGTTAATGTTGGTTTTTCTAATAAAAGAAAATTGTTTACGACATGACATGTATGACCTCTTTAACTCCCACCTCTATCTGTCATTGTAAGAACACCTCTCGACGTAATAAATAGCCAACTGGCCATCGTCTTCTAAGATATTGTAATAGTTTAGGCTCTCTAGAATACTGTAATAGTTTAGACTTTCGACTCAAAAAAAACTCACCATCTAATTGTTGGAAATTTATCCCAACTGCCGCTAGGTACCGCGTCTCAAAATCTGTCGAAGGCAGAATACCGCCGGTCTGGAGCTCCTACCGCTTGTTTTGCCCATCGTTTTGTGAAACTGGTTTAGGGTTTGGGGGCCTAGACCGCCTATAAATGTACGCATGTGTCTGATGTTTAGGCAATCTGGGCAGCAGCTCCAGGTTCGCTTCTGGCAGCGTATGCTGCAATTCTGGCGGTGTATTCCGCATATGGCCCTTCGTGGTCTTGTATTGCTCAGCAGAGCATTTGGATGACCCTTCATGGTCTTGTAGGCTCAGCAGAGCCGCTTTCCCTGTTTTGTTCCCCATCCCCTATTTTAATATAATCACTCTATTTATTTTTGCCTCCGTTTGCATGTTTTTTTACCTATAACAAGGTTGTCTAAAAGACCCTGAATTTGTTTGGCTAATTTCAACTTCCCACATGGTATAAGAACACATAGATATCTGGTATCATTTCATTAGAGAGTTAGTGAATCTTGACAAAGTACAGTTGCAGTTTTGTAGGTCCAAGGAGCAGGTAGGTGACATCTTCACAAAACCTTTGAAGGAGGAGGACTTTGCCAGGTTGTAGGAAATGTTGGGCGTCAAAGAATTTGTGAAATCTGGTTTAAAGGAGGGTGTTGGAAATATTAAACCACATTTCACACTGCCCACAAGCGCTTCGCCACGAAGCAGTAAAAACATGCCTCTTGAAGGTGCTTCACTGCAAAGCAACAAAATTATGCATGTTTTTACTACTTCATGGCGAAGCGCTTGTGGGCAGTGTGAAATGTGGTTTAATATTTCCAACACCCTCCTTTAAACCAAATTTCACAAAATGATGGGTAAAACAAGTGGTAGGAGCTCCAGACCGGTGGTATTCTGCCTTTGACGAATTTTGAGATGCGGTACCTAGTGGCAGTTGGGATAAATTTCCAACACACCCCCTTAATCACAACTACTACAGAGGGTTCTAGCAAGATGAGAGTGGGAACCTACCGATCTTCTTCAATCCTTCCTCGTTGAGCTGCCACGGGCCATCTCTATGAATGTTGAGGAAATGCGATGTTCGAGTCTTGCAAGCTTCGAGTGTCTTGCAAGCTCCGAGTCTTCGCAGGTGTCCTCAAGTTTGGAATTTTGCTTGCAAGTGGAGGTGATTGGGATGATGAGGTTGTGCTGCTGCTGGCACCACTATTGTTGCTTTAAGGTACAGGTGGCTGCACACTATCTTCCTCCAAGTTTACAGAGTGTGGTCCAGTGGATTTTGAAGAGGTAAGTCAAAATCACAAATGGGTAAATGCGATGGATGAGGAGATAGCAGCCATTGAAAATAATGAGACATGACAGCTGACAGATCTTCCAGTAGGGAAGAAGACCATTGGGGTCAAGTGGGTGTATAAAACAAAGGTTAATGCCCAAGGAGAAGTTGACATACATAAATCCAGATTTGTGGTGAAAGGCTACAAGCAGAAGTCAGGAGTTGACTATCATGAGTTGTATGCACCTGTAGCCCGACTTGACATAGTTGGAATGATTCTAGCATTGGCAGCTCAAAAATGCTAGAGTGTGTACCAGATGTATGTCAAGTCTGCTTTCCTGAATAGAGTGTTGGAAGAAGAGGTATACATAGACTAGCCACCCGGTTATGAAATACAATGGCAAGAAGGCAAGGTTCTGAAGCTGAAGAAGGCCCTGTATGGGTTGAAGCAAGCACCCCGAGCATGGTACAACCAGATTGATGGCTATTTTTAGGAGAATGGGTTTCAAAAATGCCCATATGAGCACACCCTATATCTGAAAATAAATGAAGCAGGGGAGATGATAATCGTCTGCTTGTACATGGATGATCTGATATATACTGGCAATAGCAGCAGCCTATTTGAGGATTTCAGAATAGCCATGAAGATTGAGATTGAAATGACAGACATGGGGCTGATGAAATTATTTCTTGACATTGAAGTTGACCAATCAGTATATGGCATCTTCATTTCTCAGGGCAAGTATGCTAAGGATGTCCTGAAGCGTTTCAATATGGACAACAAATATGCCATCACCCCGATTGCCACTGGCTTGAAGTTGAGCAAGACTGACAAAAATAGAAGCGTTGATCCAACTCTCTATAAAAGGTTAGTTGGAATCCTGATGTACTTGACCACAACCAGGACAGATCTAATGTTTACCATGAGTTTAATTAGTAGATTTATGGAGTCACCCAAAGACACTCACTGACAAGTAGGCAAGAGAATTCTGCAATATGTCAATGGCACGAGAAACCATAGACTCCACTATGCTAGACAAGACCAGCTTGAACTGATTGGCTACACAAATAGCGATTGGGTTGGTAGCATAGATGATCGAAAGAGCACTTCTGGATATGCCTTCCATTTTGGATCCGGAGTTGTCTCTTGGTCCTTGAAGAAGCATCCAATTGTTGCTTTATCTACAACCGAGGTAGAGTGTGTTGCTGCCACCTCAGCTGCCTGCCAGGCAGTCTGGCTGAGAAGAGTTCTGAGTGAACTACATCATCCGCCAGAAGAAACAACAACAATATTTTGTGACAATAATTTTACCATAGCCCTCTCGAAGGACCCTGTCTTCCATGACCGGACAAAGTACATAGATATCTGGTATCATTTCATCAGATAGTTGGTGAAACTTAATGAAGTACATTTGCAGTTTTGCAGGTCCAAGGAGCAGATAGCTGACATCTTCACAAAACCTTTGAAGGAGGAGGACTTCGCTAGATTGCGGGAAATGTTGGGTGTCAAAGAATTTGTGAAATATGGTTTAAAGGAGGGTTTTGGAAATATTAAACCACATTTCACACTGCCCGTAAACGCTTCACCATGAAGCAATAAAAACATACCTCTTGAAGGTGCTTCACTGTGAACCAGCAAAATTATGCCTCCTGAAGATGCTTCACTACGAAGTAGTAAAGTCATACCCCCTGAAGATGATTAGTTGTGAAGCAACATAAATCTAGCAGTTTGCCCATCAGATTTGTGAAGCAACGTCCAGGCATGGGAAACAAAGGCCTGACATCACGCATGTGGGTAGGTAGGGTTGTTCGATGATTGGTTGAAAATCCTCTTCGAAATTTATTTTTGTCAGTCGATTGGTGAAAGTTTTCCCGCCCATCATCCTCATCTCCCGTCTATAAATACTGGACCTATTGTCACTTTGTCTAGGGAGGAATTATGAGTGCAGAGCAGCAGAAGAGAGGAAAGCAGCAGCAAATTCAGCAGATAGCCGGAGAAGGGAGCAGCAGCCTCCAAGAAATCTCCATCTTGTTTATCCTGCAACCTGGTTGCAGATGTTTGTAACCGCTTCAGAAAAGAAGCCCTGTAATCCAGTTTTATATGATAAATAAAATCTTTGCATTTCCAATCTATGTTATTTTAGGTTTTGTATTTTCTGAAATAGAGATTTTCTCATCCAAAGTCGCACTTCGATTAAACCTGCCCCAAACACCAAGTCCGTGTCAAAATCTCCCGAAGTCGGAGATCCGTTGGTTACAGTTCTGAAGCTGTTCTTCGGCTATATTCTGTCCAAAGTTGGACTTCGGGATTTTGCTGCCCCGAAGTGGCACTTTGGAGCCACTTTGCTCAAAGCTGCCAAAGTTGGCTTTAACTAGTAATTGGCAACCTTTTGAAAAATTGCCACTTTGGCAATAGTTCTTTCGAAGCAGCTCCTTCGAAAGTAATTTTTGCGAAGCAGCTTCGCTTGAAAAACACTCGAAGCACTCATTGCTGGGTAAACGTTTGCGAAGCTCCCTACCTCTTGTCACTTCGTGATTAAATTCCCCGAAGCTCCCTCCTCGCTGCTAAATGTTGTGAAGCATATTTTAATTACCGCGACCCAAATCCTTCAAATTGGCATCAGAGCTTGGGGACAATCAACGGGCAGAGGACTGGACCAGTCGCATCGTAGCACATCTTCGTCTCCTCTATTTTTTGTGGTGTTGATGTTAGGGTTTGACATGGTGGCGTCTGTTTCAGTTTGTGGAGCGCCGCCTGGATGAGAACGGGCGGTTCGTGCTCGTGGTTGCAGAGGGGGCCGACAAGGACCTGATGCCGCCTCCTTCTAAAGATGCCACCGACAAACTCCCCAAATAAATGGCTTAATGCAGCGGTGGCTTCTTCTTCTTCGATCGGCCATCGCATTTCCTCAACATTCATAGAGATGGCCCGCAACAGCTCAACAAGGAAGGATTGAAGAAGATCGGCAGGTTCCCGCTCTCATCTCGCCAGAACCCTCTACAGCAGTTGTGATTAAGGGGGTGTGTTGGAAATTTATCTCAACTGCCGCTAGGTACCGCATCTCAGAATCCATCGAAGGAAGAATACCACCGGTCTAGAGCTCCTACCGCTTGTTTTGCCCATCATTTTGTGAAACTGGTTTAGGTTTTGGGGGCCTAGACCACCTATAAATGTATGCATGTGTTTGATGTTTAGGCAATCTGGGCAGCAGCTCCAGGTTCGCTTCTGGCAGCGTATGCTGCAATTCTGGCAGTGTATTCTGCATATGGCCCTTCGTGGTCTTGTATTGCTCAGCAGAGCATTTGGATGACCCTTCGTGGTCTTGTAGGCTCAGCAGAGCCGCTTTCCCTGTTTTGTTCCCCATCCCCTGTTTTAATATAATCACTCTGTTTATTTTTGCCTCCGCCTGCATGTGTTTTTGCCTGTAACAAGGCTGTCTAAAAGACCCTGAATTTGTTTGGCTAATTTCAACTTTCGACACTAATAGTTTAGACTTTGGACTCTCAACTCAAAAAAAAGAGACTCACCATGTATGAGTTTATTACAAAAATAAAAATAAAAAGGTAGCCTTCGGCTCCTTTTAAGAAAATAGCCTTATCTCTCTATATTTCGTCTTCTGTGGAGAGCCCTTCTATATTTTTACTTAAATATAAAGCTGTACTGAAAACAGTTTTCTAACAACTAAATAAATCATACAAACTATCAGATATCTCATGATCTTCTGCAAACACAATTTCAAAATCAAATTGTACAAAAAGCAAAGTTTCGAGGCTTAGTCCAAGGAATTGAGTTGTCGAACTATTTCGGCTTCTCTACTTTTGCATCAGTATTCTTTCAATGAAGAAATTTTACCTTAATCTTAACAAGGTTAAATTAAAATTAATAACTCGAATTGAACTAGTGATTGGATTCCACCACATTCCCACACTTAATATAACAACATTTATCCAAAGAATTCCTTGCTTTCAACAGAACCAAAGTCTTCAAGGACGACCTTTTTTTTTCCCCTTTTTTTTGTGTGGACTTCAAATCAACTTTGTAGCAAACAAATAGGCAACTATAACAAGCTCAAACCAATGCTTTGTGATCAGGTGTTCATATCTGCTTTAAGAGCAAGACCAGATTAGCCAATAAATAAGTTCGTATGCCCCTTGTCTCAGATGACCCAACTTCTCTTCCATGGTGATACTCAATGTTACAAAGCTTGTGCTTGTAACAAACCCAACCCACGAACTGTCCAGTGCCTCAAGTAATTGTAGTACCAAGTCTGTTGAGGAATTAATAAATATTAAGTACTCGAGAAAGTTTACCTGCTAAATGTATCCTCTGGTATGGTGTGGTAGAACATAAAGCATTATATCAGGTGAGCTCAGCTGAGGCAAGTGTCCTTCTGTGGGTAAAATCTCAAAAATTGACTTGCCTCCCAAATTCTCCTGCATGTAATCTGAAACTACAATAGGTACTGCCAAATCCTTTCTGCTCTGTAGAATATGACAGGGCACTGTAACATAAGGTAGAATGCTTCGCAAGTCACTTTGGAATATTGTCTTTGCCACGCTTAGGGCAATGTCAGGTCTGGCGTTGAATAGAGTTCGACTAAATTCTTGCACAGCAATTGAGTCCATGTCAGCCCCAACAGCTAATGGTGCAAAACCTGAGACCCAAGCCTTAAAGTTGGCTTGCATTGCTTCAAAAAGTTGGTCCAGATCTTCTTGTTCGAATCCCCCAAAATAATCTACATCATTCAGATATCTGCATCATAAGACACAAATCATGATAAGAACAGTGTTAAAAACAGACGTTTAATGTAATTATTCCTTTATTTTGAGCTTTTGATATTCTGCCTCATGAAAAATTGCAGTTTTGATGTTTTGGATGAAATTTTTCCCCATTATCAGAGAAAAACAAACTTATGCAGAAAAAAAATGACATACAAAGAGAAGGTTTTCGACCAAATTAGAATTGCATGCATGATATGACTTTATTTACTGCAAACACTGCTATACCATAATAACTGAATTTTTAGATGTCAAATTTTCGAACATGCCCAATATCCACCTATATCATCAAGGAATCTATAGGAATAAATAGTCCCAAATGAGTTTAACAATCAAGTATGCATTGAAGTCTTTTTAAAATTTTGATATCTGACTGGGCGTCGCTCAAGTGGCCCAGGGATTTGGGAGTCGTTGACTCGCAGCAGTGATGACGGGTGGTGCTCACAAATTGAGCGACAGCCGACGGTCGCTGGCTTCTTGCAGTGACGTCGGGCGTCGCTCGCCAAAGTCAGCGGCGACGAGCGTCGCAGGCTTCCTTCGGCGACGACCGGCATTGCTCGTCGAATGCAACACCGGTGGAAGTCGCAATCTAAATTCGGCGACGGCGAGAGTCGCTTGCCAAGGGTAGCGACGACGAGAGTCGCGCACTATTGGGGCGACGGCGGGCGTCGCTCGCTCGCCAAAACTTAGCCAAAATCTTGGCTAACTAACTTGCCATCTAAAATCGCTCTCTGACTTTGAGCGACAACAGGATTTGCCCAACAAGACGGCGATCGATGTCTCTTAAACACTTAATACAGAAACTGGGTTTAGACGCGTCCAACGTTTAAACTCGAACGCAGAATGCAGCTTCAAAGATAAACATGAATGCAGAAGAGCATTAACAAGTTAGACATAGAGAAGAAAGGGAAAATCCATCCAAACACCAGAAGTATTGCTAAAGATTTTATTTATCTAGATAAACTGATTACACAACACCTCACTCGAGGGTTTACAAACTTCTGCAAATAAGATTGCAGGATAAACACTGTAACCTAACAAACACCAAGACTGTTGCTCGGAACTGATGCAGACTTGCTTCTCTACTCATTAATCTGCTCTTGTTTTGTTGCTCTCCATCACTCTGCATCCCCTACAAAATGCCAATTGCTTCAGGGTTTATATAGCTGGGCTTGGTGTTGTAAATGTGAACAGGGATTCACATAACTAGGCTTAGAAAGATCCCTTTCCTAAGCCTAAGTGTGAACACACCCTACATTTGTCGGCAATTTTCTGTCGGCAAATTCTCGTACCTTCTCTCCTAATATCCCTCCTAACTTCTTCCTATTTTCCCTCCTCCTTATCCCTCCGTGAATTCTTCTTTCCCCTTATCCCTCCAACTTCCTTATCCCTCCGCATCTTTCTTTCCCTTATCTTCTCCCTCCTTATCTCCTATTTCCCCTTATCTCTCCTTTGCCGACATTCCTCCTATTCCATTTCTATATATTATGTAATTCGAATATGTTGCAAGGTTGAATGCTTCAATTTTTAATAAAGTTGATAATTTTAATTGGTCCTGCATTTTTCTGTGTTTTGACTGCATTCGGGTTCAATATCTGGTATCAGAGCCAGACTTCGTCGTCTGACGGGCACGGTTCCCGAGGCGAAGTGAGGTCAACGCGGGCACGGTTCCCGAGGCGCGACCAGGCGCGCATCCCGAAGCAGTTCGTAGTAGGGCTCGAATCTCGAGGCGGATCGCGAGCAGGCTCGGGCACGCATCCCGAGGTAGTTCGGGCACGGATCCCGAGGCGGATCGTTGAGGTCGCGACACGTGGCGGCACGAGGTGCGACACGCAGGTCGAGACGGCTGAGTTGGCAGAGGAGCTGGCGAAGACATTTGGCCGCATCTGATTGGCTGATAAGGTGACGTGGCAGCAGCATTTGATTGGCTAAAATTCTGCCAAGTGGCAGACGGAGTTTGGCCCACGTGGCAAGCATCGTTTTGTTTGGTCGGCGGCAAATTTTGGTCGGCGACGACGGCAAAGTTTTGGTCGCAAATCGACCACCCGAAGGCCGTCGAAATATCATACGCGACGCGAGGGTTAAAAACCCTCATTGCACGATCGCGTCGTGCATGTGGGATTATACCCACAATTTTTTTTTTTTTTAAAAACACGTGCCCGTCGTTAGTTTAAAATCCTGCGCCCTCCGTTCATTTCACGTCCGCCCGCTTGGCGAGTTGGATCGTGGGTCCGTTTGCTGCGAGGAGGTGCACGGGTCAAATCCCGCGCGCGCCGCACGATAAATTTTTATTTTTGTTTAAAAATTTTTGGCCGTCGGGAAAATAAAAGGGCAGTGGCCCTTGATAGTCTCCATCGGCCTGGTTGGTACAGTGGCTAAGGTGCCCGCGTAGACAAGGAGGTCGCGGGTTCGAATCGCGCTAAGTAAAAGGTAAATTTTTTAATTATTTTGTTTTTTAAAGTTTTTTTGATTTATTTAATAATTTTTTATATTATTTATTTTTTAAATTTATCTTTTTTAAATAAATTTTTTTTTAAAAAAGGATAATTTAAAAAATAAAAAAAGGTTATTAAATTTATTTAAAAAACTTTTAGAAAACATTAAAGAGAATTTGTGAAAGGAGGAATAATGTGCTTGTGGAAATGGTAGATGTTCCGATCTGAAGGAAGTTATCATGCACTTATCTCTCTTTTGAAGAGAGAATCGCCGAAATCCTTTGATGAAAGGGTTCGTCGAACTAGTCTGCACACTGTGTTGAGTCAGTTGGAGAATCAGGTAATTTCTCACCTAAGAAAGCCAGATTCAGGATACGAGGCCGATTCCGAAGACAATATCTTCGGACAGAGAATTGAAGAATCCGACATTGTGCAATTTGTTTCGGATGTTCAAACTGGTGCCAGTTGTACACCGGGTGTACCAACAGATGAAGTGAGTGTGGGCTATACACCACGCTCTCCTGAGCCTGATCCTGACCCAGTGGAAGCAGAAGAAGAAGAGGAAGAGGAAGAAGAAGAAGAAGAAGAAGCAGCAGCAGCAGCAGATCCAGTGGAAGTGAAATCTGAGATTGTCATCATTAGCAGCAGTTCTGAAGGAGAACATAGATGCACTAAGAAGGCGAGATTTGATTTAAATTATTAAATCATATTGTACTGCTTTGTATTTCCAATTTGCCTCAATAAAAGTACTTGTTTGCTTTGAATAAAAAGTTGTTTATTCTGCAATGGCTGCAAACACTAGTCTACCTATCCCTGAATTTAATGGTAGTGACTATGAATACTGGTCAATAAAAATGAAGACTTTGTTGATAGGAAAAGGTCTTTGGGATGTAGTTGAGGAAGGTTATACGTAACCAATCGTCGCTGAATGGGCAAACATTTTCAAATGCAGATAAAAAGACAAGAAAAGAAGCACAAAAGAATAATGCTTTTGCTTTATATCACATTCATGCTGCTTTAGACAAAACTATCTTTCCTAGGGTTGCATCATATGTCATTGCACAAGATGCATGGAATGCCTTAAAAGAGAGCTATAGAGGCAGTGACTAGGTAAAGCAGGTAAAACTGCAAACCTTGAAACGAGATTTTGAGAATCTCAAGATGCAGGAGAATGAAAGAGTCGGTGATTACTGTGTGAGAGTGAAAGCAGTAGTCGACAAAATGGTCACACTAGGAGAGGATATCAAACCAGAGATGATGGTGAAGAAAGTGTTGAGAACACTTCTTCCAAAATGGAATTCTGTAGCAATAATTATTGAAGAATCAAAAGACTTATCCACATTGTCTTTTGATGCATTAACGGGATCACTTCTCTCACATGAAGAGAGGTTGGCAGGAAACTCCTACCACCAGTTATGGAGGAGATGACAAAGCTTTTGCCACACATGAAGGCAGAGGTAGAGGCCGAGGCAGAGGTCAACAGAGAGGCAGAGGCAGGAACAATCAAAGAGGGGGAACTCCTAACAGAGGAGGTTCATCCAATAGAGGTGGAAACCAGAATAGAGGAGGACAGCAGCAATACAGAGGGAAACAATCTGGAAAAGGAAAAGGAGGAGACAAGTCAAAGCAAGTTTGCTACAATTGTGGCAAACCGGGCCATTATGCTCGTGATTGTTGGTCAAAGACTTCACAAGGAAGCAAGCAAGCAACCAGAGCGATAGTAGTCAGTTTGGGAATTTTGGAGAAGAGGAAGAGTCCTCAAATCTCTTTCTCTCTTATGGCCAGACAGAGCAAAATTTGAATGATACATGGATTTTGGACACTGGGTGTTCAAATCACATGAGTGGCAAAGAAGAACTCTTTGCTAAGATAGACTCCTCATACAAATCCAAAGATCTGGTTGGGAGATGACAAGTCATTGGCGCTTGAAGGCATTGGAGCTATGGCGGTTCCAACAAAAGAAGGCATCAAGCAAGTAAGTGATATCTATTACACTCCTCATCTTCAACACAATCTGCTAAGTGTTGGTCAAATGCTTGAAAAGAATTATAAGTTGATTTTTGATGAGGGTAAATGCACCATTTTTGACAAAAACAATAGTAATAGAATCATTACACAAGTGCCAATGTCAAAAAATAGATTATTTCCTTTGAAGTTTGGCCACCTAGGAGGAAATAAGTTAGCAAATGTAGCTATTACCAATCCAAGTGTCCTGTGGCACTTGAGATATGGTCACTTGAATTCTCGCAAGTTTGAAATTGCTAACTTCACAAGCAATGGTGACTGGACTTCCCAAAGTTCAAGATAGTAAGGAAGTCTCGTGAAGGGTGTGCCTTGGGCAAGCATGCCGGATCGAAATTTCCTCGTGGACAAGCATGGAGGGCCAACTATCCTCTTCGCTTAGTACATTCGGACATCCGTGGTCCGATGCGGACCAAGAGTCTAGGTAATCACTCTTACTTCCTACTTTTCATTGATGATTGCACAAGAATGTGTTGGATATACTTTTTGAAGCATAAGGATGAAGCATTTGCATGCTTTGTTGATTTTAAAGCAAAAGTTGAAAGTGAGAGTGGATATTCAATAAAATGTCTTAGATCGTATAGAGGAGGAGAATACTCCTCTAATCAGTTTTTGAATTTTTGTAAACATCATGGCATCAAGAGGCAGTTCACAACTCGCCTACACTCCACAACATGAATGGTGTAGCAGAAAGAAAGAATCGCACCATTGTGGAGATGGCGAGATCAATGCTTCGTAAAAAGCATTTGAGTAATGCATATTGGGGAGATGCAACAAGGACTAGTGTTCACATCTTGAACATAAGTCCTACTTCAAGTTTGAAAGGGAAGACACCTTATCAAGCCTCGGTATGGTAAGAAACCAAATGTGAAGTATTTCGGAGTATTTGGTTCATTGGCTTATGCTCACATTCCTGATGAGCAGAGAAAGAAGTTGGATCCAAAGAGTCAGGCTTGCATTTTTGTAGGATACTGTGAAAACACAAAGGGTTATAGACTCTACAATCCTACAACTCGAAAGATTGTGGTGTCAAGGGATGTGATTTTTGATGAAGGGGGAGAGTGGGGTAAGCCCCAAATATTCAGTGATGTTGAAGCCACTGATGTAGTTGCTCAGCAGGTGCAACCACAGCTACCACAGAAAGGAAAGCAGCCTCCGCCCTCACATCCACCAAGTCCATCTTCAGATTCAACTGCTTCTCCAAGTCCTTCTCCTCAACGATCAGTTAGTTCCTCACCAATGGATATTGATGTTCCATCCAAAGGTAAGAGAACTTTACAATATCATCCATCCTCTCAAATGTTGGATAAGAATTTTTCAAGAAGATATACTAGAAGTCAAGCTAGTGAAATGGAATCTGTTTTACATAGATTAGAAAGTATGCACTTGTATGGTGATGATGAATCACAACAAGAACCCAGAGGAGATCAAGTTAACTATGCATTGTTAACTAGTGCACAGCTTGAACCTTCTAGTTTTGAGAAGGCATGTACTCAGAAGATTTGGCAAGATGCCATGGAAGAGGAGATAACCTCTATAAAAAACAACGACACTTGGGAGCTCGTGAAGCTTCCTAAAGGAAAGAAATGTGTTGGCTGTAAATGGATCTTTAAGACCAAGTTTAATGCTGATGGAAGCATTGAGAAGCATAAGGCAAGGTTAGTGGCAAAGGGTTTTACTCGAAGTATGGAATAGATTATGAAGAGACATTTGCTCCTCGTAGCCGACAGAGACAATCGTAACAGCTTCTTGCCTTAGCCGCACACAAAGGATGGCAAGTCCAACACATGGATGTGAAGAGTGCATTTCTCAATGGTTACTTGACATAAGAAGTGTATGTTGAGCAGCCACAGGGATTTGAAGTGCAAGGTAAAGAACACCTTGTTTACAGATTGAAGAAGGCACTCTATGGCCTTAAACAGGCACCTAGAGCTTGGTACTCACGCATTGATGGGTACTTCAAAGAATATGGGTTCACAAGAAGCAAAAATGAACCCACACTTTACTACCTCAAGCAAGGTAAAGACATTCTCATAGTTTGTTTGTATGTGGATGATCTTATTTTTATGGGTAGTAATGGAAAAATGAATAGGGAGTTCAAACACTCCATGATGACGCAGTTTGAGATGAAGGATCTTGGACTAATGCACTACTATCTGGGAATGGAAGTTCATCAGTTAGATACAGGGATCTTCATCTATCAACATAAGTATGCTCGAGACATGATCAAGAAGTTTGCTATGGAGCATTGCAAACCAGCTTGCAACTCCAGCTGGACATGGGATCCAATTAAGCAAAGATGATGGAGCACGTAAAGTTGATGTGACCACTTTCGAAGCATGGTTGGGAGTTTGATGTTTCTCGCCAACACCGCACTCGTATATTCAAGATGTTGTATCTCTTGTTTCTAGATTTATGTCTAACCCCTCCGAGCTGCATTTGAAGGCAACTAAAAGAATTTTGAGATATGTGAAGGGTACATTGGATTTTGGAATCCAAGACCATAAATGTAACACTATCAAGCTTGTAGGCTTCAGTGATAGTGATTGGGGTAGCAATATTGATGACAGAAAGTCAACATCAAGAAATTGTTTTAGTCTTGGATCAGGACTAATAACTTGGAGTTCAAAAAAGCAGACAGTAGTAGCGCTATCTTCAACAGAAGCGTAGTATATAGCGGTTACTTATGCTAGTACTCAAGCCTTGTGGTTAAGGAAAGTACTAGAAGAGATTGGAGAACAACAAAGTGGTCCAACCGTAATCCATCGCGACAACATCAGTGCCATCCAACTTGGCATATAATCCGGTCCACCATAGCAGTAACCAAGCATTTTGATATGAAGTATCACTTCATCGTAGATATGGTGGAACAAGAAATTGTTGAGCTTCAATACTGTCACACTTTGGAGAACGTTGCTGACATCTTCACCAAGGCGATGACAAAAGCTCAATTTGTAAAGCTGAGAGACTGTGTAGTCAGTTCTCTCAACTTTAAGGGGGAGAATGTTGTAAATGTGAACAGGGATTCACATAACTAGGCTTAGAAAGATCCCTTTCCTAAGCCTAAGTGTGAACACACCCTACATTTGTCGGCAATTTTTTGTCGGCAAATTCTCGTACCTTCTCTCCTAATATCCCTCCTAACTTCTTCCTATTTTCCCTCCTCCTTATCCCTCCGTGAATTCTTCTTTCCCCTTATCCCTCCAACTTCCTTATCCCTCCGCATCTTTCTTTCCCTTATCTTCTCCCTCCTTATCTCCTATTTCCCCTTATCTCTCCTTTGCCGACATTCCTCCTATTCCATTTCTATATATTATGTAATTCGAATATGTTGCAAGGTTGAATGCTTCAATTTTTAATAAAGTTGATAATTTTAATTGGTCCTGCATTTTTCTGTGTTTTGACTGCATTCGGGTTCAATACTTGGAACACAAAAGGCGGGAAAACTTCAACTACTCGCATGCGGAAAATTGATGTTGGATAGAATAGCGATTCCTGGAGTCGCTCACCTTCGGAGCGACTCGCATCTTGGTGAGATCAGGTTTAATATTTCTAATACCCTCCTTTAAACCTAATTTCACAAGAACTTTGACTCCCAGCTATTCCTGCAATTTGTTGAAGTCTTCCTCCTTCAAAGGCTTCGTGAAAATATCAGCTATCTACTCCTTGGATCTGCAAAACTGTAGCTTAATTTCGTCCAACTTCATCAGCTCTTTGATGAAGTGATACCGAATTTAGATGTGCTTCATCTGCCCATGGAACATTGGATCCTTTAACAGTGTTATGTCGAAATTGTTGTCACAAAACATCATTGTCATGCCTTCCAATGGATGGTTGAGTTCACCCAAAACCCTTCATAGCCAAACTGCCTGAGATGTGGCTGACGTGGCGGCAACATGCTCTACTTCAACAATGGATAACACAACTATCGGTTGCTTCTCAGATGCCCATGACACTACTTCCAATCCGAGATGGAAAGCATACCTAGAAGTGCTCTTCCAATCATTAGTGCTACCAGCCTATTCATATCTATGTAGTTCACTAATTCCAGCTGGTCTCGCCTGGCATAAAAGATGCCATGGTTTCACATCCTGTTGACATAGCACAAGATCCACTTCCCTACTTGCCAATGCGTGTCCTTCGGAGTCTCCATAAATCGACTGATTAAGCTAACTCTGAACATTAGATCTGGTCGAGTTACAGTCAGATACATCAGACTGCCAACCAGCTGCTTGAACAGAGTTGGATCAACATTCCTCCCAGAGTCCAACTTGCTCAGCTTCAAACCCATGGTAACATGTGTGATGGCAGGTTTGTCGTCCTCCATCTTGAATCGCTTCAGGACATCCTTCATATACTTACCCTGAAAAATGAAGATGCCATCTGCTGATTGGTCAACTTCGATGTTGAGAAAATACTTCATCAGCCCTAAGTTCGTCATCTCGAACTCCTTCTTCATGGCTATTCTAAACTATTTGAATAGGACATTGTTGTTGCCAGTGTAAATTAGATCATCCACATACAATCATTTATCAACTCCCTTGCATAATTTTTCTTCAGGTACAGGGTGTGCTCATATGGTCATTTGACAAAACCATTTTCTTAAAAATAACTGTCAATCCGACTGTACCAAGCCCTAGGTTCCTACTTTAAGATGTATAGGGCCTTCTTCAGTTTTAGGACTTTGCCATTCTATCCTTCAATCTCGTAACTGGGTGGTTGGTCTATGTAGACCTCTTTATCCAAAACACCATTGAGGGAGGCTGACTTGACGTCCATCTTGTAAACACTCCAGCTCTTTTGAACTACCAATGCCAGGATCATCCTGACTATGTCAAGTTAGGCTATAGACGCATACACATTATGATAGTCAATTCCTGACTTCTACTTGTAACCCTTCGCCACCAATCTCACCTTATGTCGATCAACTTCTCCTTGGGCGTTGAACTTCGTTTTGTAAACCCATTTGACCCCAATGGTCTTATTCCCTACTGGAAGATCTGCAAGTTGCCATGTATTATTTTTCTCAATGGATTCTATCTCCTCATCCATAGCCTTCACCCACTTTTGATTCTGACTTGCATCTTCAAACTCCACTGGATCACACTCAGTAAAGAATGCAAAGTCAAAATGTTCCTCATCTTGATGAGTACGGGTTGCCTCGTAGATGTCTTGCAAGCTCCTCGTCTTCGCGAGTGTCACCAAATTTGAGATACTGCTTTCAAGTGGAGGCGAACAAGATGGTGAGGCTGTGCTGATACTGGCACCGCTGCTGCTTCTTGATGCTACAGGTGGCAATATGTTGTTGTCCTCCAAGTCAACAAAATCAACAACTACTGGCTTAGGTTGGTCAGTCTTTGTCTTCTAGTTCTAGGCTTCATCTCGAGGAACTTTACGTCACAGCTGATGATGTGCTTCTTCATCACAGGGTTATATAGTTTATATGCCTTCGCTTGCTCATTGTATCTTGTGAAGATACTTTTCTCCGCTCTATCATCTAGCTTTTGCCTCTTCTCTTCTGGAATATGTGCATATGCTATGCTCTTGAAAACTCGCAAATGAGCCACACTTGGCTTTTGACCGTTCTAGGCTTCTTGAGGTATCTTGTCTTTCATGCTCTTGGTGGGACATTTGTTCAACAGGTAGACTGCACAGGTTACAACCTCTGCCCAGAACTCATGAGGCAATCCCTTCACCTTCATCATGCTACGTGCCATCTCCATGATGGTTCTGTTCTTCCTCTCAACTACATCGTTCTGTTGCGATGTGTATTTTGTAGTGAGTTACCTCCAAATTCCATTCGCCTTGCAAAAATTATGGAATTCATTAGAGATGTATTCACCTCCACCATCCATCCTGAGGGTTTTCACCTGGTAGCCACTTTGTTTCTCCACCAAAGCCTTGAACTCTTTGAACTTGTCGAAAGCCTCCAAATTTTTCTTGATGGGATATACCCATGTCTTTCGACTAAAGTCATCAATGAATGTCAAGAAGTATTTGTTGTCGATAAACGTGCTGGTCTACATCAGACCGTAGATGTCTGAGTGCACCAGCTCCAATGGTTGTGATGCTCTTCAAGAATACTCAGAAGGAAATGAATCCCTATGTTGTTTGCCAACTAGGCAGCCCTCACAAACTTGATTTGGCTGCTCAATAAGGGGTAAACCCTTCACCATCTACTTCTTGTGCAGCAGGTTTAGGCCATTGAAACTCAGGTGACCGAACCTGAGATGCCACAGCTAGGTAGCATCCTTCACAACTCCACTTAGAGACACCAGAGACTCATTCTAAATCTGCAACATAAACATCTTAGTCTTCATCATGGACATAGTTGTAATCTACCCATGAGCTTTATCTTTGATAGTGCAGGTTATGTCTTTGAATTGGACAGTGTGCCCTGATGAGGCATGGATAAGCCTCATTTATAGCATGTTTTAAATAGTTAAAACTGCCTAAAACTCTTGTGAATTATCTTATATGCTAGTTAAGTTGATTTAATATGTTGTGTATTAACTGTTTTCCTGATTGAAGTGTTAAGGACATTATATTATGATTTTTAATAGTTCTTGTTTAGTTTTATGTTATCTTGTCATTCTTAGGTTGACAGCAGCACTTCACTAGTCTTATTTTGGTGATCATTAAGCATTAGTTTCTCTAAATTTAGAAAATAGTACAAAGACTTATTACTGTGTAGCAGAAAACTGGTTTTTCCATATAAATTCTAGCCAGTTGTCAATGAATGGCAAGGCATGAAATTCACATCCAAGAAAGAATGAATACTATTGCAATCTGATCCTGAGGGCTAATCCACCTGAGAAATGCAGCCAAAACCATTTGGATTCAACATAATAGGTCATTCTAAATATCTTCATAATGAACACAGTGTCTTCAGAATGAACACAGTGTCTCCAGAATGAACACAATGTCTTCAGAATGAACACAGTTTCTTTGGAATGAGAATAGAAAGCACTTTTTGACTTGTTGACTAACTTTTGGCGGTGGAAAAGGGGATAAGAAGGTTGATAAAGTTAAGGGAAAATATCTCCCATCTAACTTTGCCGTCCTTTCCGTCCAAAGCCACCATTTATGGAAAATATCAAATTGATCCTCTTCTAGGATAAACCTAGGAAATTCTGCAGGATATCAAGAACAACATATTTTCTTTTTGTAATTATATTTTAGGCATGTATAAAATATAGCTCCCATCTATGTTGAGCTATTATATAGAGGAGACAGAAAATAAATAGGGTGATAATAGAATAGTGATTTCAGACCTGTAACAGATTTCAACATAATTGTAATTATGTTTCTAAAGAAATAAAAGTGTAGTTTCATTCCATTTATTTTGTTATGTCTGAGTGTGAGTAAGACTTAAAGAATAATTCAAACCTTCTTCTGAGAAAGGAGGCTGGCCACTTCCAGACCTAGGAGGAGGACCGATGACATGTGTTTTATTCTGATTTTGTTGTAGCAGAATAAGTTGTGAACTTGTCATTTTCATTCTTTTGCACAACTAACATTCCTAGTTGTTTAATTCTTGTTCATAATGTTTTTGTGATATTATTAGTGGTAGATTTGGTTATTCTTTTCATTCCCAACAACTTTTCAATTCACTACAAATTTCCATTTCTAAGCAATTTACAAGTTTTCTGTAATTTCCCTGCATTCTTGTTTTTGCTGTCAAAACCCTACACAGAAGATTGACGACCTTCTATTATAGAGCATTGATAGGATCTAGTTTTTATGCTTCATTTCAATTATTGCAAAATTAAATAGACTTTTAATTCTGTAACTATAACTAGAGTTTCAATTCTGCAATTTAATTAGATTTTATTCTTGCAACTATAACTAGGGTTTCATTTCTGCAATTAGAAATTAGTTTTCATTCTTGCAAATAGATTAAAGTTCAATTTATGCAATTTAGGGGTATAAGTGACACAAAACCCCCACACAATCAATTCCACCAATAAGACTTGCTGCTTCCAAATGAACTAAACTACAACCCTGCTTGAACTTTCTCTCGTAAATAGCCTTGGACACCACCCTGGATTGACAAATTCATTGAGAATTAATGATGTGCTTAACGATAGCCCATAATTTTGGCACCGTTGTCAGGGAACACGGTGTTGTTAGAAGGTGAAAAGCAGTCCAATAATTATTAAATATGCCAAGTTATGAATTTTAGAGTAAAATCTGAATGTAATGACTGGTATAAGTAATTGTTATTGGTAAATTTTATTTCAGTCCATTTAGAAAATAAGCAAGAAACCACAAGAAGAAAAATTTCACAAAAGGTTGAAATTATGTCAAAAATGTCTAAATTTTTTATTTCCAAAAATGTTGGAATTTTCAAAGAATCCCAATCATCCACTTCCAAAACTGCAAGATCCTTTGAGAAATCATTACAAGGAGGAAAATTAAGTAGTTCAACACCATTTTCTCTTGACAAATCCATACAATCAAAAAAATTTGACAAGATTTATAATTGTTTTTGGGAACCTACAATGGAAGGCTCACAAGAGAATCAAGGTAGAGCCAACAATGTGCTCCACCCTAGTGCAACTAGTGCACCTACCAAAAATTTTCAAAATCCCATCCAACTAGATCTTAATCAAAATGCTCCCATGAAGGTCATTTCACCTGTAGTATTACCAAATTTCAAGGGAATTATATCCGAAGATCCTCATATATTTTTGTTTGAGTTTAAAATTGTATGTCAAGCTCATGATTACAGTAATGACAATCAAAAGCTAAAAATATTTCCTTCCACTCTTAAAGAGTTAGCTCTACGATGGTTTATCACCTTAGCACCCGACTCAATTAGAACTTGGGATGAGATAGAAAACATATTCTTGGAGAGATACCAAGAATATTTTCAAGTCAAGAATCAAAATGATGAAATTCTTACAATGAAACAAAAGGAAAATGAAATTTTAGAAGATTATCTAGACAGATTTTCTTTTGTTCATAAGAGATGTGGAAGTGTTGAACCTGAAATTTGCAAATTCGTATTCTTAAGGGGACTACAAGATGAATCTAGGGATGCAATTGATATCTTGAGAAGAGGAGATACAAATGCACTTAAATTTTAGGAAATTATTAAACTCTGTAAAAATTACTCTCATTCAAGGCATAGAAAACACAAAATTGGTAATGAAAAACATGATTTAAAAGAATGCATGAAAGAGGCTGATATTTTAGTACATGATAGAACATTAGATGAAAAAATGAATCTACTGAATCTTCGGCCATCTATTGTTCGGAATGTAAAAAGCAACACTCTCTTCATGATTGTCCTTTGAACAAAATATTTATACCTGCTACATGTATCATTTGTCAATTAGGACACCCCACAGATCAGTGTAATTTACTGCCAAAACTTACAAGTGTCTTTGAAAAACAGTCTCAACCTATGAAAAAATCAATTTTGTAGGACAAGGACAAGGGAATAATTTTCATAAATTTCCATATCAGAATGCTTCTCAATTTCTTGCACATTGGGGAAATAATCCTTGGTATATGCCATGGTATGTTTCAGGTCCACTTCAACAATGTTGGATTCAACCACCATGGGCATACTCCCAAGCATGGTATCAACATGGCTGGATGCAACAACAATGGAATCAACAACATCCACCATGGTTGCAACCAAAATTACAGGGATATCAATGGGTACAACATCAAAATATGTACAAAAGGCACCAACATTGTCAAAAACAAAAATCAAAATTTTTGCCTAATTATATCCATAATTTCTATCATAGACAACAACAAAAATTAAAACAACCTTTGTTTTCAACTCAACCTGTGGTCAGTCCATATCATGTTAAACAAGTAACCCTTGTCTCTATTGTTGAATCAGAAAATACAACCCTAATAAATGTTAGTGACTGTGTTAAAACTCAGTTGTATTCAGGTGAACCACTACTTGAACCTATTCCACTCATCAGTGTAGAAAGTGAAGTTAAAAATAATGAAAATGAAAACAAATCCACACTAAAACAACATCAAGAAGAACAATATACCTCATCAAATAAAGTATCATATTTTGAACAGCCTGAGATATCAAAAATAACATCTTCACAATCATATTTGATAAAGGAATTAGAACATTTAACTGTTACAATCCCTTTACCTCAAGTTGTACCAATCATTAATAGGATTGTTCAAGAAATGTGTTTTAGCAAACCAAAAAAAAAAAAAGTATATCCTAAAACCATACAAAAAGGTGGAAAATTAGTTAACTTGCTTTCAGGTAAACTTATTACACCTAAGTATGATTGTACATAAAGCCCACGGTTTCTTAGAACACATAAGGAAAATGAAAAGAATACTTTAGTTTTGGCCTCCATTGTTGTAAATAAAAATGTAGAAGAGTTGGATTCCTCCAAAAAGTTTGTTTTTTCTGAAAATGTTCAAAACTTATATTTTAAAGATGAACTAATTATTGTTCAGCAATTACTACAGACTAATGAAAAACATAATTCTGAAAATTTATCACCCATTCCAGTACAAGACCATTTTCTTTATTTACCACATTGATGTCATTATTGTTTCTCATATTTTCATTATCATTTATCAAAGTTAATTCTTTCAAGAATTGTTTTTGGTAAACATATATATATTTTTCATTCTTTTCCACCATATCATTACTCTCTTAATTTATTAATGCATCATTCTCCAAGAACCAATTCAAATCATCTTGGTACAAAACAAACTGAAATATAGCCAAAACAACCTTTGAACAACAATAGTTGGTTGACTAAAAACCAGGAAGCAAATTTGTTTGATATATTGGTGCAACATCCTAATGCTTTACTAACATTTTATGCATATTTAGCAGTTGGCATTGAGTTGTTGCAGGTACAAAAAAAAAAAATTTGTAGTTGAATGCATTTGATGAACTTTGGTTGGAAGCACTTCACCAAATAGAGTTCAATCAACAAAAATGGAAAATGTGGCATGATGATCACATTAAGAGCAGTGAGGATGAACCAGGGAAGTTTGAGAATGAAGTTGATCAACTTTCTTTAGTTGATGATTTAAGGAGGATATTAGTGTTGAATGGACATCTTTTACAGTTGTACCATAAACCACTAACAAAGGTGGAATTTGCTTGGTATTTCACATAGTTACATTTGATAGAAGAGGCTTCTTTTTCTGATGAAGATTCCAAATGATCATATCTTTGAATATTAAAAGAAAAAAAAATTAGAAAAAATAGAAAACAAAAAGATGAATAAATTTTGGCTGTGAATTTCTTCATGGGCATGATTTCAGGGAAGTCATGAATTCCTTCACGAGCACAATCAGAATCAAAAAGACAAAGAAAAAAAAAAAAGAAAAAAAAAGAGAAAAATGAATAGCTCAGCAGTGAAAACCTTTTTCTAAGGCGCTACTAAGTTGGTATGCATGAAAACCAATTTTTTGGCATGCATAAGCTTGAAAGTTTTGAATCACCATTGTAAAAATTCACCAACTGCACTTGTTTTTGAAGTGTTGCAGGAAGCCTCAGCAGAATATCAATGAAGCAGTCATCTTTCAAAACTTGCATTAACTTGTTTTAACCAAGTATATATGTTTCTTGCACTTTTCTCATTGTAAATATTTGATATATAGTATATGACAATTAACCATTAGTATAAAAGTGTTCATAAGAGTTGGTATAAACAAAACATACTTGGAGAAAGAGAAAAATGTTGGTTTTTGCTATGTCTTCAGAATGACTGTTGTATCTTCAATAACCGTGGTATCTTCGGAATGAAGCCTTTGTCTTCGAAATGAAGGTTTGTCTTCGGAATGAAGCCTTTGTCTTCGAAATGAAGGTTTGTCTTCGGAATGAAGGTGTGTCTTAGGAATGAAGGTTTATCTTCGGAATGAAGTTATCTTCGGATTAAATGCCCAGCATAGTCTTCGGAATGAAACATAATCTTTGAAATGAATATTTGACAATCTTTTTCCACGTGGCATCCAAGGAGGGAGAAAAATACATAGTCAGCAATTTTTTTTTTTAATCCATGTGATCATTGACACATGTCAGCTGGCTTGCGGTTAGATTCATCTCATCTTTTGCATCCATTAAGGAAGTACGAGAATCACAGGGAAAATAACCAACAAACATGCCACCACCATTCATTGCTAATAACCATTCATGTGGGAAAATTTGCATACAGAATGGACGAGCTGAAAATAGTAAAGAAAATTTGATGGCAAGGATGTCCAATGATTGATGGCCATGTGTTCAGAGCACAGAATAAGGAAGTGTGCCATATTTTCTTTTCGAAGACATATTTGCTAATGATTACAAGGAAAAGAAAAAAATTAAAATTAAAATTTCTTTCTGAAGAAGAAGAGCAAACCCTTTAATTCTGTAGAAACCAAAAATCGGTGACCTAGCGGATGACTGTAGTAGCAGAAGAGAGCAGTCTTCTCAGCATCAGAACAGAGAAATGAAGTGAAAAATGAAAAAGGACTAGCCTACAAGAACCTTGGAATAACGTAACCACATGGGTTACCAGATTTTTCAACCTGTGAAAGGTAGTATGTAATTTTGTCAGGGCATCATTTCAAAACTTTAAACCACCTCAGGCATGGTAGGCAACCTAAATTTAGAGTGAATTTTCTAGCATACCTGCATCGAGAACT
This sequence comes from Wollemia nobilis, assembly GCA_028583015.1. Classification (NCBI taxonomy): domain Eukaryota; kingdom Viridiplantae; phylum Streptophyta; class Pinopsida; order Araucariales; family Araucariaceae; genus Wollemia; species Wollemia nobilis. The sequence continues at coordinate 1,618,313 of JAQPPZ010003340.1, forward strand.
ACAGAGCATGGCAAAACATTATCAAGAGGAAAAAAAGGAGCCCTCATCATCATGGTCTTATTAAACTAGTGTGCCAACATCATTTTAGGGGAAACCTTAGAAGCTTTAATAGGTTTTATTCTACCTTGACTAATGTAGTTTTTGAAGAAGAAGATGAAGGAGAAGAGGATACAGATGTTGCTATAAAAAAATATGCTACTAAGGAAGAAGAAAAGGCTAAAAAAAAAATGCTATTGCAGAGAAGGAAACACACCAAGCAAAAGCAACAAAGCATTTTTCTCTAGAACCATCAACCTCACAGAATAAGAAGAGAAGGGCTGAAACTGACAGCAGAAAAATAAAATAGAAGAGGGTTCATTTTTCTAAAGATGTTATTTATCTGTCAGAATAGGAGAGTGAAGTTCCCAGTGAAGAGCCTGAAGCTATCCGTACAGCCCCTATTACCACAAGAAAATAGGGCAAGCAGAGAAAATATACATTAAGGACTAGGAGGTCTGCAAGACTCCAAAAAAAATAGATAAAAGAACAAATGATTGAAGAGAAGACCAGACAGGATAGCCCCGATGTCATAGAAGTGCAACAAGCCACTGAGAATTTGGATGTAATCATAGATAATTTCATGGAACCTCCTGTACAGGAGTAGGGGTCTGAAGCAAAGGATGAGATCATTGTTGAGCAGCAAATTGCAGTTGATTTTTCAGTATTAGGTTTTGAGTCGAATGAAGTAGAGGAGGTGGACATCATAAAACAACTGAGAGCAACCAAGAGTATTATAAAAATACAAATGAGATGGATTGAGGAAAGAAAATATCTTATTGAAAAACATGAAAAGAAAATTAGAGAATTATAGCAAAAAGTGGAGAAACTAAAAAGTAGGTTGTCACAAGTTGATGAAAAATCAACTACATCAGATAAAAAGGATGATTTGGTTCAGTTACTACTTAGATTAACTAGGGAAGATGAAGACACGGGTGCTCATTCTGAAGTAGTGCCCTTCCATTCTGAGTCATTGCCTTCTCAATCTAGAGAAATACCTTTATGCAACATCATTGGGTAGGTCTCTAATTCAGGCCTCCAACCATCATTACTCTAGTTCCCTCCTATTTTGAAGAGGATTCCCAACCAAATGATCAATTTGAAGAATGACTCAGAAACCTTCATGATAAATTACACAGGCACTAAATTGTTCTATGAAACATGGAATATGAGTATGGACATTTGTGACTCCGTAGCCCACTACAATGCATGAGGGCATGCATTAATATAAGTTGGGGGGAATGATGAGGCATGGATAAGCCTCATTTATAGCATGTTTTAAACAGTTAAAACTGCCTAAAACTCTTGTGAATTATCTTATATGATAGTTAAGTTGATTTAATATGTTGTGTATTAATTGTTTGCCTGATTGAAGTGTTAAGGACATTATATTCTGATTTTTAACAGTTCTTATATAGTTTTATGTTATCTTGTCATGCTTAGGTTGACAGTAGCACTTCACTAGTCTTATTTTGATGATCATTAAGCATTAGTTTCTCTAAATTCAAAAAATAGTACAAAGACTTATTACTATGCAGCAGAAAACTGGTTTTTCCATATAAATTCCAGCCAGCTGCCAATGAATGGCAAGGCATGAAATTCACATCTAAGGAAGAATGAAGACTATTGCAATATAATCCTAAGGGCTAATCCACCTGAGAAATATAGCCAAAACCATTTGGAGTCAACATAGTTGGTCATTCTAAAGATCTTCGGAATGAACATAGTGTCTTCGAAATGAACACAGTGTCTCTGGAATGAACACAATGTCTTCGAAATGAACATAGTTTCTTCAAAATGAGAATAGAAAGCACTTTTTGACTTGTTGACTGAGTTTTGGCGGTGGAAAATGGGATAAGAAGGTTGAGAAAGTTAAGGGAAAATATCTCCCATCTAACTTTGTTGTCCTTTTCGTCCAAAGCCACCATTTATGGAAAAGATCAAATTGATCTTCTTCTAGGATAAACCCAGGAAATTCTATAGGATATTAGGAACAACATATTTTTTGTTTGTAATTAGATTTTAGGCATCTATAAAATATAGCTCCCATCCAGGTTGAGCTATTAGATAGAGGAGATAGAAAATAAATAGGGAGATAATAGAATAGTGATTTCAGACCTGTAACAAATTTTAGTAGAATTGTAATTATGTTTCTGAAGAAATAAAAGTGCAGTTTCATTCTATTTATTTTGTTATGTCTGAGTGTGAGTAATACTTAAAGAAGAATTCAAAACTTCTTCTGAGAAAGTAGGCTAGCCAATTCCAGACCTAGGAGGAGGACTGACACACAGGTTGTATTCTGATTTTGCTACAGCAGAATAAGTTGTGAACTTGTCATTTTCATTCTTTTGCACAACTAACATTCCTAGTTGTTTAATTCTTTTTCATAATGTTTTTGTGATATGATTAGTGGTAGATCTAGTTATTATTTTCATTCCCAACAACTTTCCAATTCACTGCAAATTTCCATTTCCAGTAATTTACAAGTTTTCTGTAATTTCCCTGCATTCTTGTTTTTGCTGTCAAAACCCTGCACAAAAGATTGACGACCTTCTATTACAGAGCATTGACAGGATCTAGTTTTTATGCTTCATTTCAATTATTGCAAGATTAAATAGACTTTCAATTTTGCAACTATAACTAGAGTTTCAATTCTACAATTTAATTAGATTTCATTCTTGCAACTATAACTAGGGTTTCATTTCTGCAATTAGCAATTAGTTTTCATTCTTGCAAATAGATTAAAGTTCAATTTATGCAATTTAGGGGTAGAAGTGACACAAAACCCCCACACAATCAATTCCACCAATAAGACCTATTGCTTCCAAATGAACTGAACTACAACCTTGCTTGAACTTTCTCTCATAAATAGCCTTGGACACCACCTTGGATTGACAAATTCATTGAGAATTAATGATGTACTTAACGATAGCCCATCATGGCCCTTCTGCACGAGTTGTCCTACACTCAGCAGGTTGTGCTTCAGACCAGGAACATAGTAGACATCACAGATCTACTTTCTCTTGCCATACCTGGTGCAGATGAGGATTTTGCCTTTCCCCATCATGAGAACCTTATCGTTGTTCCCCATCTTGACATTGGACTGGACTGTTTCATCCAATTGTGAGAACATCTCCTTGTTCCCCATCATGTGATTTTTGCACTTGCTGTCAAGATACCAGATGTTCTTTTGGATCTCCTCATCAATATTACAAGTCAGCAGCATGTTCCCACCTGTCGTATTTTTAGCTTTGTCAGTGTAGTGAGCTTGTTGCTAGTTTTCCTTGGCCATCCTTTTTCTGTACTTAGAGATGTAATGGTCAAATTTCTTACAATAGTAACATTGGACTTTAGATTTGTCCTTCTTCTGACAAGATCCATCTTGATGATTTTTTGCACCGCCTCTTCCCCCTTGCTGATGGAAGTTGCAGTTGGTCTCTCCCTCATTAGGGTTTGACCTTCCTCCTTACTTATTGCCTTTCCCACGCCTGCCTCTACCATTTACTCCTTGAGAACAAGAGGTGCTTTGGTGGGAGTCTTATTTTTCATTGTATCAAAATGAGACTTGCGCCTTGAATGTTTGCTCCAGAGAGGACTGAGATGAATGACTCAGCCTCTGCTCATGTATCCGCAATGAACCCATGAGCTTGTTTATCGAGAGGGTTTTCATATCCCTTGATTCTTTGATTACTATTACAACCGAGTCGAACTTAGTAGGCAGGATTTTGAGAATATTCTCCATGATTCTTTGGCTCTACATGATTTCTCCATTCAACCACATCTGGTTGATGACATCTATTGTTCGGTTGAATAAATCGCTCATGGACTCGGACTCATTCATTTACAAATTCTCGAACTCCCTCCTGAGCATTTGCAACTTCACCAACTTCACCTTGTTGGTGCTCTGATACGAACTGACCAAAATCTCCCATGTCTGCTTTGCCTTGGTTGCAGATGCAATCCGCGAAAATATTGTCTCCTCAACCACTTGTATAATGTAGAACAAGGCCTTTTGGTCCTTCTTGGTATTCTCCTTCAACATATCCTTGTCTTCTTGGGAAAGGGCAACCAATGCTGCTGCATCTACTGGTTTTAGGTAGTCCTTCTTGACCAAGTCCCATAGCTCCTGAGATCCAAACAGGATCTTCATTTGGATGCTCTAGTAGTCATAATTCTTGTTGTTGAAGCACGAGATCTACAACTATAGAGAATGGTTGCTACCGAAAGCCATTCTTTAGTCTCCGCATCAAGGAACTGATACGGTCTAATACCAATCTGAAGTCTTTTTAAAATTTTTATTTCTCACTGGACGTTGCTCAAGTGGCCCAGTGATTCTGGGAGTCGCTGACTCGCAGCAGCGACAATGGGCGACGCTCACAAAGTGAGCTATAGTTGGTGATTTCTGGCTTCTTGTGACAACCTCGAGCGTCGCTCACCAAAGTCAACGACGACGAGCATCGCAAGCTTTCTTCTGCGACGGTGGGCGTCGCTTATCAAATGTAGCACCGACGGAAGTCACGATCTAAATTCGGCGATGACAGATGCCGCTCACCAAGGGCAGCGGTGACGGCGGACGTCGCTCGCTTGCCAACAGTTAGCCAAAATCTTGGCTAACTAACTTGTTGTCAAAAATCGCTCTCTAACTTTGAGCAATGATAGGATTCGCCCAATAGGACGACAATCGTTGTCTCTTAGACACTTAGCACAAGAATGCAGAAACTGGGTTTAGACACCTCCAAAGTTTAAACTCGAACGCAGAATGCAGCTTCAAATATAAACACGAACGCAAAATAGCATAAACAATTTAGACACAGAGAAGAAAGGGCAAATCCATCCAAACACTAAAAGTACTGCTAAAGATTTTATTTATCTGGATAAACTGATTACATTGCACCTCACTCGAGGGTTTACAAACTCCTGCAAATAAGATTGCAGGATAAACACTGTAACCTAACAAACACCGAGACTGCTGCTTGGAACTGATGCAGATCTGCTTCTCTGCTCACTAATTTTCTCTTCTTCTGCTGCTCTACATCACTCTGCATCCCCTACAAAATGCCAGCTGCTCTAGGGTTTATATAGCTGGGCTTGGAACACAAAAGGCAGGAAAACTTCAGCTACTCACACACGGAAAATTGATGTTGGATGGGAAAACTAACATGTGCGACGTCAAATCATGTGTTTTGGCGGGAAGCACTTGATCGTTGCTCTAAGCAAGCAATTCTCGAAGTCGCTCACCTCCGGAGCGACTGGCATCTTGGTGAGATCAGGTTTAATATTTCTAACATGCATGCCCTCCCATATGTTTAACGTGCAAACATAAAGAACTACTGCACACAAAGCAAAAGATTCTTCATTTAAAATGACCTGCCCATGGTATGCAGGCTTTAAGGCATGGTAAACACATATGAACAAGAACATCTCTTGAAATAATTAAACAAAAAGATAAATAGAAAGTAGCAGTCATTAAGTCTAAACAAAACCTTTTATTACTTTCCAAATGGTCATTGACATACCCAAAAAAAAAAAATAGCTAATAGACAGAGTAAACCAAAGTAAAGAATGGAATGACTATGAAATGTTTGCATATGAGAATTCAAATTCTACTGTCTTCAACCATGATAGAACATATTAAATGAAACCTGCGTATTTCCCAGTAACCAAAAGATTCAATTGGCGATCTTCGTTCCTGTTAAACTGAAATATTTAAGGCAAAAGATGGAAAGATTCAATAGTTCCCTGAAGTTACTGGGATTTGTCTTTAGAAAAATCAGTTTGTTTTACTTTAATATAATTTCTAAATTTTAAACTTTAATATAATGTATAAATTTTAAATTTGTCCAGTCAGGTCCCCTGTATGACGGCTCAGTCTGAGCAAAACTGTCGACACAGAAAAACATATAAAAATAAGAAACTTTATGGTGCAATATAGATGCCCAAGAAATAGGGGCATCATAAAAAAATAATATCTTCGAGAAACCACAAGCTCTTGTGAGGAATATTAACTAAACCTGATAAAATGTTTGAATGTTCATGCAAAATCCTTGTAACTTAAGCATGGACGCAAACATGTCCATAAAATCCCAGTAAGTTTAAATCCCCTAAATTTTTCTGGGGGGTATGAGCACGAAGAAAGAAAATTGAACTGAATCTAGAAGCATTCAGAAATCAAAATGCTGTAGGGGAAACTATCACTGAGAAGAAAGTCTATTAAATGAAATAAAAAAAAAAAGATACCGAAGAAACTGATATATCCTAGATGTTTGCTAAAGTGCCTTAGGAAAGCTAAGCACGAATACCGAACCAACAAAACGATTGAAGGCTCTTAAGTGCAGTTTCATAGTTGGAGTCTATAAAACAAAATTGTCCAATGATATCCAGTAATTGTCATCCGTATAACATCTGATGCATCAAATGCTTCCAACCAGACGCATAGATATATATTTCTTTAGAAAAAAAGGTCATTTAAAGGAACTCTAGATCAAAACAATTTTACTGGCACAGAAGTAGATATGGAAAGTGTCTAAGAGACTGAATAGATAAAATACAATGCTAACTGACTGACCATTACTCATCTATTAAAAATGATTTGATCTATCAAGTGAAAAGAAAAATAATAGTTCAATTGTATCAGAGTATTACGAAACGCAAAACCACGACACAGGTATCATGACAACCAAGTAGTAGCCAGTTCTCAGCTTCTCAAGCATAATACAGTGATCAAAAGAAGATAAGCTTTGTCTTCTCCTTCATAGGTCAAATTAACGTATACTGAAAGTAATTTGACAAAACATGTAAGATATGACCACAGCTGAACTCAAATGTCCAAGCTACTTATTCTCATTGAAAATGGAGATATCTTTAAACTGCCTTTGCGTTGAATATATTGAACTTGCATGCATATTGTTAGAAAAATTAACCCAGATTTCACGCATGTGCCCAACTGCGCTCCGAACCTTGGGCGAAACCGGATTGCGCTCCAGACATGGGCGAAGTCGGACTGCGCTGCCGCAGTCCGGGATCCCGGCAAAGGGCTGACATGACGCCGCACCTACCCTCTGACAGATGTGACGCTTGTGCGGCGATTGGTCGAAAACCCTAGTTGAGGGCTTGTCAGGACCTGTCTGAGGACAAACCCTAATCCTCCTCTTCCCGCGGCTATATAAGGCGTCTCGGGTATTTCAGATTAAGAAGGAGAAGAAGAAGAAGAGAGGAGGAAGAGCAGTGCAAGAGGAGCAGAGGCAAAGAAAAGTATCTCAGCGAGCAGTTTGACTCAGCTGATTAATGTCTGAGCAGCCAACTCGACATTTTGTCTGTTTTAGTTTATCCTGCAGCCAGCACTTGCAGATGTTGTAATTTCCTCGGTTGAGGAACTTGTAAACCCCCGTTTAATATAAATAAAGTTTGCTGTTTGTTTTAGGCACCTTTAGGGTTTGCAGTTTGTTGTTCTCTGTTCCGGTTATTCTCTCCTCTCATACGGGTGTTGCCAAGCCAGGCAAACCCAGCGGTAGCCGCGGAAGAAGAACAAGTCTGAAGCGGCTTTCCAAGTTTGCTTCCGAAGTTCGTGGCTAAGACTGGAGCAGCTCGAGTGCGCGAGAGTAGTCCGAAGTTGGCCTCAGTCCCCACTTCGCCCAGCGCAGTTCGTTGGCTGCCCGAAGTTCGAACTTCGCCCAATTTCGGGCGAAGTCTGTCGCAGCCGCGAAGTGCGAACTTCGCCCAGTTTCGGGCGAAGTCCGGCTGCGGCCCGAGTGCGAACTTCGCCCAAGTTTGGGCGAAGTCCGACTGCGGCCCGAGTGCGCACTTCGCCCAATTTCGGGCGAAGTCCGTCGGCGCAGCCGAGTGCGCACTCGCCCAATTTCGGGCGAAGTCCGTCGGCGCTGCCGAAGTTCGACCTTCGCCCAATTTCGGGCGAAGTCCGTCGGCGCGGCCGAAGTTCGAACTTCGCCCAATTTCGGGCGAAGTCCGTCGGCGCGGCCGACGTTCGTACTTCGCCCTAGTTTGGGCGAAGTCCGTCGGGCCCCCGACTTGCGCTCTGCGCTGTCTGCACTGCGGCGTTCGGACTTCGGCGTCAGTTTAAAAAAAAATTTAAATTCTTCAAATTGGTATCAGAGCTGATAGTGCCGTGACACGGAGATAGAAGCATGGCTTCCGAGAGAAACTCGCTGCAGTTGCAGATCCCATGATTTAACGGCAAGAACTACGATTACTGGAGCATCCAAATGAAGATCCTGTTCGGATCTCAGGAGCTATGGGAGTTAGTCGAGAACGGCTACCCAGAACCGGCAGATGCAAAGAAGATCGGCCGCCCTCTCTCAGCGGACAAGGATCTCGTTGAAAGAGCACAAGAAGAAGGACCAGAAGGCCCTCTTCTACATCATGCAAGCGGTTGAGGAGACCATCTTCCCTCGGATTGCATCAGCCACCAAGGCCAAGCAGGCCTGGGAAACCCTAGCAAGTTCGTATCAGGGCACCGACAAAGTGAAGTTGGTGAAACTGCAGATGCTCAGGAGACAGTTTGAGAACCTGCAGATGAGCGAGTCCGAGTCGATGAGCGACTTCTTCACCCGGACGACTGACATTATCAACCAGATGCGGTTGAATGGAGAAAATGTCCAGAGCCAGAGAATCGTGGAGAAGATTCTCAGAAGTCTGCCCGCGAAGTTCGACTCGGTTGTGATAGCAATCGAAGAGTCGAGGGATCTGACAACCCTCTCGACAGACGAACTCATGGGTTCATTGCAGACCCATGAACAGAGGCTGAGCCGTTCATCTCAGACCTCTCTGGAGCAAGCATTTCGGGCTCAAGCCTCAGTCCGAGACAGCGGCAGACAAGACTCCCACCACAGCGCTTCTAGTTCTCAAGGAGGGAGAGGCAGAAGCAGGCATGGGAGAAGTAACAAGCAAGGAGGGAGATCAAACCCTCATGACGCTGAGCCAAGTTGCAACTTTCATCAACAAGGAGGAAGAGGCACTGGCAGAAATCAGCAAGGAAGCTCTCAGCAGAAGAAGGACATGTCAAAGGTCCAATGCTACTACTGCAGCAAGTTCGGCCATTATGCCTCACAGTGCAAGAAGAAGATGGCGAACGAGAATCAGCAGCAAGCCCATTATACGGAGGAACCCAGAAATGCGGCAGGAGGAAATGTATTGCTGACTTGCAGTATTGAAGAGGAGAGCAAGAAAAACATCTGGTATCTTGACAGTGGTTGCAGCAACCACATGACTGGGAACAGAGAGATGTTCTCACAACCGGATGAAACAGATCCAGTCCGAAGTCAAGATGGGGAACAACAACAAAGTTCCTGTGATGGGGAAAGGAAAGATCCTCATCCGCACCCGACACGGTGAAAGAAAAACAATTCAAGATGTTTTTTATGTGCCTGGGTTGAAGCACAATCTGCTAAGTGTTGGACAACTTGTGCAAAAGGGGCACACTGTACTGTTCAAAGACGGTGTCTGTTCCATCAGAGACAAAGTCCATGGACAAATTGCAATTGTGTCCATGACGAAAAACAAAATGTTTTCGCTGCAGATTCGGAATGAATCATTGATGTCTCTCGAGTGCAATTGAGAAAGATGCTACCTGGTCGTGGCATCTCGTATTCGGTCACCCGAGCTTTAGTGGCTCGAATCAACCGCACAGATGCGAATGGTGAAGGGTCTACCCCCGATAGAGCAACCAAACCAAGTGTGTGAAGGTTGCCTAGTCGGCAAGCAACACAGGGATGCATTCCCTGTAGGACAGTTTTGGAGAGCATCACGGCCATTGGAGCTGGTGCACTCAGACATTTGCGGTCCGATGCAGACCACCACATTTGCCGGCAACAAATACTTCTTGACATTCATAGATGACTTCAGCCGAAAGACTTGGATTTATGCCATCAAGTCGAAGTCAGAGGCATTTGCTAGATTCAAGGAGTTCAAGGCTCTAGTGGAGAAACAGAGCGGTTATTATGTGAAGACTCTCAGAACTGATGGAGGTGGAGAGTACATCTCCAACGAATTCCACAACTATTGCAAGCAGCATGGAATTCGAAGGCGCTTCATCGCGTATACACGCCACAGCAGAATGGCGTAGCTGAGAGGAAGAACCGAACCATCATGGAAATGGCGCGAAGCATGATGAAGGCGAAGGGATTATCGCATGAATTCTGGGTAGAGGCCGTAACATGTGCGCCTACTTGCTGAACGGATGTCCCACCAAAAGCGTGAAGGACAAAATCCCTCAGGAGGCCTGGAGCGGAGTGAAGCCAAGTGTGGCTCACTTGCGTGTGTTCGGGTGCATTGCATATGCACATGTTCCAGAAGAGAAGCGACAGAAGTTGGATGATCGAGCCGAGAAATGCATTTTCACAGGGTACAGTGAGCAGGCGAAGGCATATAGGCTGTACAACCCTATGACGAAGAAGCTCATCATCAGCCGTGATGTGAAGTTTCTTGAAGATCAAGCCTGGAACGGGAAGTCCGAGACTGGCCAGTTAAAGCCAGCAGAAGTTCAGTCTGTTGACTTGGAAGAAGGAAGTGTGCAGCCACCGCAACTTCCAAGAGCAACAACGGTGCCAAGCGAGTAGCACGACCACTCCATCCCGGTCACCTCCACTTGCAAGCAGAATTCAAAATCTGAGGACTCCTGCGAAGACTCGGAGCTTGCAAGACATTTATGAGGCAACCCAAACCCACATAGATGAAGAGCACCCTGACTTTGCATTCTTTACTGAAGTTGATCCAATAGAGTTCGAAGATGCAAGTCAGAATCAGAAGTGGGTGCAGGCGATGGATGAAGAGATAGCAGCCATTGAAAAGAATGAAACATGGCAGCTGACTGATCTTCCAGCAGGGAAGAAGACCATTGGGGTCAAGTGGGTGTATAAGACAAAGTTCAACGCCCAAGGAGACATTGACAAGCACAAAGCCAGATTGGTGGCGAAGGGTTACAAGCAGAAGTCAGGCATCGATTACCATGAGGTATATGCACTTGTAGCCCGACTTGACACAGTCAGGATGATCCTGGCACTCGCATCCCAACAAGGTTGGAAGATGTACCAGATGGATGTCAAGTCAGCCTTCCTCAACGGAGTGTTGGAGGAAGAGGTCTACATTGACCAGCCACCAGGTTACGAAATTGAAGGCCAGGAGGGCAAAGTCCTGAAGCTGAAGAAGGCCCCGTACGGTTTGAAGAAGTGCGCCCGAGCTTGGTACAACTGGATTGATAGCTATTTTCAGGAGAATGGGTTTCGAAATGCCCATATGAGCACACCCCGTACATGAAGACAAATGCAGCAGTGAGCTCATTATCGTCTCGCTCGTATGTGGACGATCCGATTTATACTGGCAACAAGCAATGTCCTGTTCGACCGCCTGTAATGAGCCATGAAGAAGGAGTTCGAGATGACGGACTTAGGGTCGATGAAGTATTTTCTCGGCATTGAAGTTGACCAATCGGCAGATGGCATCTTCATTTCTCAGGGCAAGTATGCGAAGGATGTCCCGAAGCGCTTCAAGATGGAGGACAGCAAACTCGCCATCACACCTGCAGCCACAAGTTTGAAACTGAGCAAGTTGGATACGAGGAGGAATGTCGACCCAACCTCGTTCAAGAGGCTAGTTGGCGATCCGATGTATTTGACTCGCAACTCGGCCGATCTCGATGTTCGGAGTCGGTCCGATCAGCCGCTTCATGGAGACTCCGAAGGACACGCATCGGCAAGCGTGCAAGAGGATCTTGCGCTATGTCAACGGGACACGAAACCATGGCCTATTTTATGCCGTACAAGACCAGTTGGAGCTAGTGGGCTTCACGGACAGTGACTGGGTCTGGCAGTACCGACGATCGAAAGAGCACCTCCGGGTATGCTTTCCATCTCGGATCAGGGGCAGTATCATGGGCGTCCAAGAAACAACCCATCGTTGCGTTGTCCATAGCCGAAGCAGAATATGTCGCCGCCACGTCAGCCGCATGCCATGCAGCTTGGTCGCGAAGAGTTCCGAGTGAATCGAACTTTCCTCCGGATGGTGCGACAACAATTTTCTCGTGATAACAATTCGGCCATTGCACTCTCAAAGGATCCTGTGTTCCATGGCCGGACGAAGCACATAGACATCCGGTATCATTTCATCAGAGAGCTGGTGAAATTTGGCGAAGTACAACTGCAGTTTTGCAGGTCCAAGGAGCAGCTGGCTGACATCTTCACGAAGCCTTTGAAGGAGGAAGACTTCAGCAGATTGCGAGAGCAGCTTGGAGTCAAAGCGCTCGTGAAATCAGGCTTAAAGGAGGGTGTTAGAAAAATTAACCCACATTTCACGCATGTGCCCAATCGCGCTCCGAACCTTGGGCGAAACCGGATTGCGCTCCAGACATGGGCGAAGTCGGACTGCGCTGCCGCAGTCCGGGATCCCGGCAAAGGGCTGACATGACGCCGCACCTACCCTCTGACAGATGTGACGCTTGTGCGGCGATTGGTCAGAAACCCTAGTTGAGGGCCTTGTCGAGACTCGTCGGAGGACAAACCCTAATCCTCCTCTTCTGCGGCTATATAAGGCGTCTCGGGTATTTCAGAAGGAGAAGAAGAAGAAGAGAGGAGGAAGAGCAGTGCAAGAGGAGCAGAGGCAAAGAAAAGTATCTCAGCGAGCAGTTTGACTCAGCTGATTAATGTCTGAGCAGCCAACTCGACATTTTGTCTGTTTTAGTTTATCCTGCAGCGCAGCCTGCAGATGTTGTAATTTCCTCGGTTGAGGAACTTGTAAACCCCCGTTTAATATAAATAAAGTTTGTTGTTTGTTTTAGGCACCTTTAGGGTTTGCAGTTTGTTGTTCTCTGTTCCGGTTATTCTCTCCTCTCATACGGGTGTTGCCAAGCCAGGCAAACCCAGCGGTAGCCGCGGAAGAAGAACAAGTCTGAAGCGGCTTTCCAAGTTTGCTTCCGAAGTTCGTGGCTAAGACTGGAGCAGCTCGAGTGCGCGAGAGTAGTCCGAAGTTGGCCTCAGTCCCCACTTCGCCCAGCGCAGTTCGTTGGCTGCCCGAAGTTCGAACTTCGCCCAATTTCGGGCGAAGTCTGTCGCAGCCGCGAAGTGCGAACTTCGCCCAGTTTCGGGCGAAGTCCGGCTGCGGCCCCGAAGTGCGAACTTCGCCCAAGTTTGGGCGAAGTCCGGCTGCGCAGCCGAAGTGCGCACTTCGCCCAATTTCGGGCGAAGTCCGTCGGCGCGGCCGAAGTGCGAACTTCGCCCAATTTCGGGCGAAGTGCGTCGGCGCGGCCGAAGTGCGCACTTCGCCCAATTTCGGGCGAAGTCCGTCGGCGCGGCCGACGTTCGTACTTCGCCCTAGTTTGGGCGAAGTCCGTCGGGCCCCCGACTTGCGCTCTGCGCTGTCTGCGCTGCGGCGTTCGGACTTCGGCGTCAGTTTAAAAAAATTTAAATTCTTCACATATGAATGAATGCAATTAGCCGAAAGTTGGTCAAGGTATGGCATGGAAAAGTTAGCTTTGAAAGGAAATATCGGCCTACCAGTTAGTTTATGCAAAAAGCAAACAAGTCTGACCAAGCAACAAAAATATGCATCCAAAAACAAAGAAATTTGCATGACAGCTCTAGAAAGTTGCAACAAGCTATTCATCTCTAAAATCGGCATGCCTAGACTTGAATGTATGAGTGTACTGCAAACAAAAAAAATTGACGTCTGCCTCTCAAACATAACAGCAAAAAATAAAGATTAAAAACTACAGACACTTTCTAGGTATTCCTGTTTTAAATGATCCCTCCTATCCATTAGCTAGTTGGTTAGCATCGACCAGACTTCAAAATTTAGAGAATTGAAACATCCTTGCACAACAAAATATGCGTAACTTGCGAATGATATGTTCTTTGTTCTCAAAAGCATGTATATTTGCATGCACTGGTAAGTAAATTTCCAAGGAATTTATCAAGCAAGATGTAGTAATAGAATATGCAATTCAATCTGAACTAGACAACACTTCATGCAAATGAAAATTCACACACTAAAAGGAAAAATACTAGGCACACGAAGTGCACCATTCTGAAAGTTTTAAGACGCGACTGGAAGTGCAATCGCGTTCAACTTTAATCCGGAGTGATTGTGGTGGTGGCAACTTTAATCCTGGGTGATTGCTTTGGTGGCAAGAGCGGTATGGGAAATACGAAAGAAAAACAGCGGACCGCAAACTTGATTAAGGTGACGTCACGTTTGATGGATATTTGGAGCGGAATGGAAATCCGGTGTCAAAGACGAAGAAACAACTGCAGACTGGATTCCGCTCAGTGCTCAGTTTAACACAGGAGGAGGCACGAATTCGGAATGCGGAGAAATGAAAGGATGCCGTCACTTTCGCGAAGAGATATGAGCGGAATTGCAATCCGCTATCAAAAACATAGAAATTAAAGCGGATTGCAATCTTCTGGAATATAGACGAAGATGGTGCGGAGCAAAATAGAAATTCTAATTCGGAGGTTATAACAAAATGTTTTGCTCCGGAATGCAGTTTCACCTTGATATGGAGCTGCCACAAAGTATTATAAAGGATATTGTTTTGCTCCGGAATGCAGTTTCACCTTCCTATGGAGCTGCCACAAAGTATTATAAAGGATATGAGAGGAATAAAAGAGTATCAAATCCGAAAGCCACAACCAAGATTTTAATGCAGAATCAGGTGGAATCTCGTCCACGTGAACTTACAAGGAATTCTTTCAAATTGAAATGATAACAGCAACCTAAATACTAACTTTACTAAGTTAAACAAATACAAACACACAATATTTTGTGGATACAGAAAATATATTTATATTGCTGAAAAATTTGGAAATACATCCACAAATCTATACTTGGGAATATACCCTCTGGACTGCAAGATTCAAATATGCAGTGTACAACCACGGAGGAAGATCTGAGAGTTTTGTCTTCGAATCCAGATTTCGCTACAGGCTGTGTTGCTCTGCACTTAGCTTTTCTGGCCTTCTACCACTCTTTCTTCCATGTTGGTGCATTCTCACAGATATACTCATCTGCTCAGTTTTCTCCAACCCTTGCAAAATGAAGCCGCAACACAAATATATGCTAGGGATTCAAGGATGATGGCGGAAAAAACTCCACCAACTTTTGACATGCATTTAACTCAAAATTAGGGTTTCCTTCCAATCACCAAACTGACTGACAGTTTCAACTGTCAGTAATTAATCTGAATAAAACAAGATCTGACAAATGGTGCAGTAGGTCGATTTGTCAGAGGTGTCAAATCTGGTTTAATTTTCTAACACCCTCCTTTAAACCAGATTTCATAAAAACTTTGACATCGAGCATCTCCCTCAACCTGTTGAAGTCTTCCTCCTTCAAAGGTTTTGTGAATATATCTGCTACCTGCTCCTTGGACCTACAAAATAGTAACTCAATTTCGTTAAATTTCACTAGCTCTCTGATGAAATGGTACCGGATGTCAATGTGCTTGGTCCTGCCATGAAACATTGGATCCTTTGCATAGGGTATGGCGGAATTATTGTCACAAAAATAGTTGTTGCTGCTTTCGACGGATGATTCAGTTCACTTAGAACTCTTCTCAGCCAAACTGCCTGGCATGCGACTGAGGTGGCGGTAACATACTCTACCTCAGTAGTGGATAGTGCAACAATTGGTTGCTTCTTCGAGGACCAAGAAACTACTCTAGATCCAAGATGGAAGGCATATCCGAAAGTGCTCTTTCGATCATCTATGTTGCCAGCCCAATCGCTATCTATGTAGCCAACCAGTTCAAGTTGGTCTTTTCTAGCATAATGGATTCCATGGTTCCTGGTTCCATTGACATACCGCAAAATCCTTTTGTCTACTTGCCAGTGAGTGTCCTTGGGTGACTCCATAAACCTATTGATTAAACTCACTGTAAACATCAAGTATGGCCTAGTTGCAGTCAAATACATCAAGCTTCCAACTAACCTTTTATAGAGAGTTGGATCAACATTTCTACTGCAATATTTCTTGCTCAACTTCAGACCTGTGGCAATAGGGGTGATGGCAGGTTTGTTGTCCTCCATATTAAACCTCTTCAAGACATCCTTTGCATACTTGCCTTGAGAAATGAAGATGCCATCCGCATATTGGTCAACTTCAATGCCAAGAAAATACTTCATCAGCCCCAAGTCCGTCATCTCAAACTCCTTCTTCATGGTTGTTTTGAACTGCTCAAATAACATATTGTTGTTGCCAGTATATATCAGATCATCTACATACAAGCATACGATTATCATCTCCCCCTCTACATTTGTCTTCATATACAGAGTGTGCTCATATGGGCATTTGATGAACCCATTCTCCTGAAAGTAAGCATCAATTCTACTATACCAAGCTCTGGGTGCTTGCTTCAACCCATACAGAGCTTTCTTCAATTTTAGGACCTTGCCTTCTTGCCCTTCTAGCTCATAGCTGGGTGGCTGGTCTATGTAGACCTCTTCTTCCAATACTCCATTCAAGAAGGTAGACTTGACATCCATCTGGTAAACATTCCAGCCTTTCTGGGCTGCCAATGCCAGGATCATTCTAACTATGTCAAGTCGGGCTACAGGTGCATACACCTCATGATAGTCAATCCCTGACTTTTTCTTGTAGCCTTTTGCCACCAATCTGACCTTATGCCTATCTACTTCACCTTGGGCATTAAACTTGGTTTTATATACCCATTTGACTCCAATGGTCTTCTTTCCTGCTGGAAGATCCATTAACTCCCAGGTCTGATTTTTCTCTATTGCCTCTATCTCATCATCCATGGCCTTTACCCACTTTCTATTCTGAATTGCTTCTTCAAATGTAATTGGATCACACTCAAAAAATAAAGCAAAATCAGAATGTTCTTCATCAGTTTCAATTTTGGTTACCTCATAAATATCTTGCAAGCTCCTTGTCTTTGATGGTGTCTTCAAGTTGGAGATCCTTGTTGCAAGTGGAGGTGACTGGGATGATGAGGTTGTGTTGCTGTTGGCACCATTGTTATTGCTTGAAGCTATAGGAGTAGGCACTTTGTCTCCCTCCAAATCCTCATATTCAATAATTGTTGGCTCTGGCTGGCCAGTCTTTGACTTCTAGTTCCATGCTTCATCCTCCAGGAACTTCACATCTCTACTGATGATCAGCTTCTTTGTTACAAGATTATACAACCTGTAAGCTTTTGCTTGTTCACTATACCCTATGAAGATACACTTCTTTGCTTTGTCATCCAGCTTCTTTCTCTTCTCATCTGGGATGTGTGCATATGCTATGCACCCAAAAACTCTTAAGTGAGCAACACTTGGCTTCTAGTTGCTCCAAGCCTCTTGAGGAATTTTATCCTTCACACTCTTGGTGGGACATCTGTTCAGCAGATAAACTGCACAACATACAACTTCTACCCATAACTCATGTGGTAATCCTTTTGCCTTCAGCATACTTCGTGCCATCTCCATAATGGTTTTGTTCTTCCTCTCTGCAACACCATTCTTCTGTGGTGTATATCTGGTAGTGAACTGTCTACGAATTCCATTTGCTTTGCAAAAATTATGAAATTCATTGGAGATGTACTCACCTCCTCCATCTGTCCTGAGAGTCTTCACATAATAGTTGCTCTGTTTCTCAACCAGAGCCTTGAACTCCTTAAATTTTCCAAAAGCTTCTAACTTTTGCTTGATGGGATAAACCCATGTCCTCCAACTGAAGTCATCGATGAAAGTCAAAAAATATTTATTTTTGAAAAATGTGTTGGTCTGCATTGGACCACAAATATCATAATGCACCAACTCCAATGGTTGTGAGGCTCTCCAAGACTGCCCTATAGGGAACGCATCCTTGTGCTACTTGCCAACAAGGCAACCTTCACAAACTTGATTGGGTTGCTCTATGAGGGGTAAACCCTTCACCATTTTCTTCTTGTGCAACAGGTTCAGGCCACTAAAACTCAGGTGACCGAATCTGAGATGCCACAACCAAGTAGCATCCTTCACCACTGCACTCAATGACATCAACAATTCATTTTGAATCTGCAAGGGGAACATTTTGTTCTTTGTCATGGACACTATTGCAATTTGCCCATTTTCCTTGTCTTTGATGGTACAGGCTCCATATTTAAATTGAATAGTGTGCCCCTTCTGCACAAGTTATCCAATGCTCAACAAGTTATGTTTCAACCTAGGCACATAATACACATCTTGTATTTGCTTCCTTTCACCTTGCCTAGTGCGGATAATGATCTTTTCTTTTCCCTTGACAGGTACCTTGTTGTTGTTCCCCATCTTCACTTCAGATTGGACTATTTCATCCAATTATGAGAACATCTCTCTATTCCCAGACATGTGGTTGTTGCACCCACTGTCAAGATACCAGGTGTTCTTTTGGCTCTCCTCCTCAGTACTACAAGTTAACAACATATTCCCACAAGCATCTCTACACTCTGCATTTCCAGCTTCATTTGTGTAGTGGGCTTGTTTTTTGTTATCCTTGGCCAACTTATTTCTGCACTCATAGCTATAGTGGCCAAATTTCTTGCAGTAATAGCACTGGATCTTGGATTTGTCAAACCTCTGATTAGATCCAGCTTGCTGATTTCTGCCATTGCCTCTTCCTCCTGCTTGATGGAAGTTGTAACTATTCTCTCCTTCACTAGAGTTGGACCTTCCTCCTCACTTGTTACCTCTTCCATGCTTGCCTCGATTGCTCTGTCCTCTTCCTCCTTGAGAACATGAGGTGCCTTGGTGGGATTCATCTCTTCTATCACTATCTCAAAATGAGACCTGCATCTTGAATGCTTGCTCCAATGAGGACTGAGATGACCGACTCAGCCTCTGCTCATGTGTTTGCAGAGAACCCATGAGCTCATCTACAGAGAGGGTTGTCAAATCCCTCGATTCTTCAATTGCTATCACAACTGAGTCAAACCTTGCTGGTAGGCTCCTCAGTATCTTCTCCACTATCCTCTAGTTCTCCACATTCTCCCCATTCAACCGCATCTAGTTGATGACATCCATTTTTTGGGTGAAGAAATCGCTCATGGACTCTGACTCACTCATTTGCAGGTTCTCAAACTCCCTTCTCAACATCTGCAACTTCACCAACTTCACCTTGTTGGTGCCCTGATAAGAACTAGCAAGTATTTCCCAAGCTTGCTTTGCTTTGGTTGTTGCTGCAATCCATGGGAAGATGGTCTCTTCAACCGCTTGCATTATATAAAATAATGCTTTCTGATCTTTCTTTTGATTCTCCTTTAATAGGTCTGAATCCGCTTGGGAGAGAGTGACCAATGCTGTTGCATTTTCTGGTTTTGCATAACCATTCTTGACCAAGTCCCATAGCTCCTAAGACCCGAAAATAATCTTCATTTGAATGCTCCAATAATCGTAGTTCTTACCACTGAACCGTGGGATCTACAACTACAAAGATTTGTTTTCGAAAGCCATTGCTTCTATCTTCCATGGGTAGGCACTAGCTCTGATACCAATTTGAAATTTTTTAAGATGTGATCGGAAGTGGAATCACATTAAAATTTAATCCGGAGTGAATGCTTTGGTTGCAAAAGCAAAATGGGAAATATGAAAGAAAAATAGTGGACTGCAAACTTGATTAAGGTGACATCATGTTTGATGGAGATTTGGAGCGAAATGGAAATACGTTGTCAAATAGGAAGAAACAAATGCAAACTGGATTTCACTCAGTTTAACACAAGAGGAGGTGCGGATTTGAAATCCGAAGAAATGAAAGGATGACTTCACTTTTATGGAGAGATATGAGCAGAATTACAATCCGCTATCAAAAACATGGAAATTAAAGCAGATTGCAATCTGTTGGAATATAGATGAATATGGAGCGGAGTAAAATAAAAATTCTAATTCGAAGGTTATAACAAAAAAAAATTCTCTAGAATGTAGTTTCACCTTGAGATGAAGCAGATTTTAGAAATTGCAACAAAAGTATTATAAAGGATATGAGCGGAATAAAATAATATCAAATCCAGAAGCCACAACCAAGATTTTAATGCGAAATGGGGTGGAGTCTCAACCACGTGAACTTCAAGGAATTCTTCCAGATTGAAAATATAACAACAACCTAAATACTAACTTTGTTAAGTTAGTCAAATGCAAACACACAATATTTTATGGAAGAAAGATACACAAAGAATATATTTAAATTGCTGAAAAATTTGGAAATACATCCACAAATCTATACCTTGGGATACACCCTCTGGACTGCAAGATTCAAATATGCAATGTATAATCATGGAGGAAGATCTGAGAGCTTTGTCTTCAACTCCATATTTCGCTATAGGCTGTGCTGCTCTGCACTTGGCGTCTGTGGTGTTCTACCACTCTTTCTTCCACGCTGCTTCGTTCTCACAAATATGCTTCTCTGCTCAATTTTCTCCAACCCCTGCAAAATGAATCCGCAACACAAATATATGCTAGGGATTCAGGGATGAGGTGGGAAAAACTCCACCAACTTCTGACATGCATTTAACTTAAAAATAGGGTTTTTTTCCAATCGTCGAAATGACTGACAATTTCAACTGTCAGTAATTAATCCGAATAAAATAAGATCTGACAAATGGTGCAGTAGATGGATTTATCAGAAATCTCAAATCTGTTTTAATTTTCTAACGCATTCTATATCTTAAAAATCCTATAAAGAACACAACAACCACTTTAAATCAATATGGGAAAAAGATCATCCTCAAAACATGCATATCTACCTTAAACAGGCTGAGATAGTTTTCCAATATTCTATACTTTCATTGTTTCGTCTCTCATGTGAATGCCTTTCATTTGGCCCTTCCAACCCATCCTTTGACAAGCTTTTCTGTTCTAAAACAACCACCTTAAATCAATATGGGAAAAAGATCATCCTCAAAACATGCATATCTACCTTAAACAGGCTGAGATAGTTTTCCAATATTCTATACTTTCATTGTTTCTTCTCTCATGTGAATGCCTTTCATTTGGCCCTTTCAACCCATCCTTTGACAAGCTTTTCTGTTCTAAATTTGCATATTTTAATTTCGTTGTTTAAGTGCCGTTGTACTTACCATCTGTTGATATCCTACCATTTTGGCCCTTTCAACCCATCCTTTGACAAGCTTTTCTGTTCTAAATTTGCATATTTTAATTTCGTTGTTTAAGTGCCGTTGTACTTACCATCTGTTGATATCCTACCATTTTCGAACTTACCATCTGTTGATATCCTACCATTTTCGATTGTATCGTTTAGGACGAGATGGATCACCTTCCTCCACACATTACTAGATTTATCAGTTGCCTAAACAAAAAAATATATAGAAGATAATCCATATGCCATTTATTTCTCTCTAGTGGTTTTCTTCAGGTTTATGATCGAGTAGTTTAGGTTATGATGTTTTTGTAACTCTTGTTTTTGTAACTCTTTGTGACTTTTAACCAAAGGGGTTTTGTGGGACATTTGCAGACTCTATTCTCGTATGGTAATGATATTTTGTGATGAATTCCATATAACAAGCTGTGTGTTTCATCTCGTACTGTGGACTCCATTAGTATATTATATTCTTAGACTGAATCCAGGCATTTTGTGATGAATTCCATATAACAAGTTGTGTGTTTCATCTGGTACTGTGGACTCCATTAGTATATTATATTCTTAGATTGAATTCAGGCATGCTGTTTTTTCTATTGAGTAAATACTTCTTATATACATATACATATCCACCGTGAGGATTGAACCCGATTGAACACCAGGAACATCTATTAAGATCAATTAATTACATTTTTTCTTAAGGATTCCATTGCTGGTTGCTTCAAATTGATATATCATAAGCATACCCCAGCAGTGTTGAATACCTCTCAAAATCGAAGAAATCGGGATTGGTCGTACCTGCACCCATGTTGTCAAACATGATAAGCCTGTAATTGTCTACCAGATGGGGAATCTAGTTCTTCCACACATAATGTTCTGTGCCAAATCCATGAGCCAGAAGAATCACCTCCTGCCCTGAACCCAATACATGAGCATTGTGAGCTTCTACTGCGGGCCTCCTTTTTCTCTTCGTTTCTCTTATCTGCAAATACTAATACTGCTTTATCATGAAAATACTAATACTAGTAGTGGGAAAAAGAACACAACAGTTAACCAAATGGCTCTCGTTTAGAAGAGAAGGGATGGCAACAAGAGTACAGCTGTTAAACCAAATGGCTCTCGTTTAGAAGAGAAGTGAAGGGATGGCAAGACACATGGAATCTGGCTTTGCTCCGTCTTACAGGATATGCGGTCAGTTGATTTTCATTCCCAAATCCAATATAAAATCTTATCTTATCGGCCTGGTTTTCAACTGGTATCTAGTTTTTTAAGATTTATTTTATTGGGTATATATTGGTCATGTTCGTTACCATGAAACTTATAACATTTATAGTTATCACTTTTATTGATTATTGATATCTGTAATATGTTTTTAATTTATGTAATTTATGTTTATATATATTTAGTTATAGAAGGAGTTACTATCTCAGTTCTTCAAAATTGTAATCTTTATCTCCTTTTAATGCTGTCCACAAATCTAATTTAGTGGCTTCAAATATCCTTCAAATATTTTCTCTTTAACTGTGAAACTTGTTGCTATTAGTGCTGCCCAAATGGTGTCAAAAAATTCTAAAACTTTGCAATCAATTCCTCCTTCGTTTCATTGTCCAAAACTACAATGAAAATCACCAAAATGCTAACTTCTTTTACTGCCTTCCTCAATTGGTTGTTCAAGGGCTCTTTGAAACCTGCCCAAATATTCTTCAAATTGTAGCTATATGTCATCTTCAATTTACTGTCTTGTGACTCTTCAATTTCTGCTTCAAAATCAGCCATCTTCTCTTTCACAAATCAGCCTTCAGACTTTTAATGGCAGTCTTCAAATTTCTTGAATGTGTTGGCCTCTTCTAGCTCCTTTCTCCTCTAATCAGAATCAGAATGTCTTGAGATCTTCAAACTCCTCCAAAATTTGGCAATCTTCTTGCCAAAAAAATCTCCTTTTTGGGCTTGTTGTCATATGGTGACAATTGTCCCAAATCCTTCTTATAAAAATCTTCTCTTTGCTTACAATATTCTTCCTATAGCTTTCTTCACAACTCTTATGACCACTCCTTCAATTTTTTAATGAGGCTTTCTCTAGCCTTCTTCTCCTTCTCTAAAATATCTTGAGACCTCTTCTCTTGGGTCTTCTAATTCAATAACTACTCAACTTATTTTCTCAAAACTTCAATGAGATCTTTCCTTGGTCTTTGAAATCTTCCAACAATGGGAATTTTTCAATGAAATCTCTTTCTTGGATATCAAAAATCTACTACTTCTCAATTCTACAATAGGACATTTTCTTAGTCCTCTATCTTCAATCTCCAATCCTCTATCTTCCAAATCTAGAAGTTCTTCAATATGATCTCTTTCAAGTCTCTTCAATTTCTTCAATCTCTAACCTTCAATCTCCATTCTTCAATCTTCAATATTTTATGAGACCTCCTTCTTGGGCCTCCTTAATATTTAATGTCTAATATTTTGCTGCAACTCAAAAACTAATCCTTGCATGGAGAAAGCACATAAAATTTCAAGAAATCGGAGGTGAAATTCTTCTCTATCTATTGTAGAAAGCTTCTCAACTTCTGAGAACTAATTTTCTACAATAAAACCTTAGACAGTAGCAACAAAATGCATTAAATTTTTTAGAATTCTAAAATGAATAAACTTCATCATTTATTCTCAAAACTAGTGGAAAGAATTCTATGTTGAGTGCTAGTCTTCACGAGTTCTCCTTCAACCCCGTGGAAATACTTTAGCCAAATAGCAATTTGAAATCTCCTTCAATCTATCAAACTCTCCAATAAGACCTCCTTGGGTCTCTCAATCTTATCAACATCGATCTATATTCAAGACCTGTAATCTTCTTCTATTTCAAATTTACTCTTGAAATAGGTAAATCTTCAAACTCCTATAGTTTTCCTTTCTAGAGGTAAGTTATTTAACTTCACAGGTTTCTTGTTAACTAGTGGAAATCTCCTTTGCAAATTTAAAACCTGTACAAGTCACAATCTTGTTGCAGATCTGATACCACTGTTAGATTTTGAAACTAAATACTTAAGATAAAATTTACCAAAATATATAAAATAAAGTTGCAATGCAATATATATGATAATGATAATATTCTAAAATTTTAAAACTCAAAAATAACTTTAACTATATCTCTTAGAATTGCCATTAACAAATGTTTATGAAAATTGTATCTCCATTTTATCAAGAACTCAAGTATCCATCCTTGCATAGTATAAGTCATGTCATGTCCTATCCTCACACTTACAAGGATACATATATAATATGATGTGACTCTTTATATGGAACACTATTGGACTTCACTCTTCTAGAGACTCTTAATCTTCCTTTTCTATGGACTCATGTTCACATGGACTATTATACACATTTACAATACCAAAATACTTTGCATACTTTAATAATACTTGTGCATTTATTACATTTCATAAAGTAAATAATCAATTTCTAAAATATGATAATATTTCCTAATATAATGATGTACCCAAGATGGTACATTATCATGTACCAAATAATGTAATGTATTTCTACATAGGATGCCTCAAATAATGGTGATAAAAGAGGTAGTGGTTGTGGGCGTAGAGCCTTATTTTTTAATGTGTCTCTCTAATGAATTTATTGTTAATCTAGGTGGATATCTATCCTTAAATTATTCAAACATTGAAATCCATCATGAAGGTAAGAAAGTTAAAATAGTCTTTAGAAAATCCATCCATGTACCTGATAGAAAAAATTGAAGGTGAAGTTTAGTTAGATAGTAATATTAGCATGATAAGTGAAGAAATTGATCTAGTTGAGAAAATTATAGATGAATTGCAAACTGAGGATCAATTATCGCTTAAGAATTTTAATGCTATGGTCAAGACAATGATTGTCACTTATTCTATTTCCAAAAAAAAAACTCTTTGGTCATAAAAAGAGAGGATCTCAAGTAGAATGAAATTTGGAAGCTCTATTTCGATGGAGCTAGGTGCAAAAATGGTGCTACAATTTACATTTTGTTGATTTCACCATCTAGAGAAGTTAAAATGCTATCATATAGACTGACTTGGAGTTATACCAACAATGTGGTAGAGTACGAAGCATTATGCATTAGGCTCAAGCAAGCAAAAAATATGGGAATCAAGCAATTGATGATTTATGGAGATTTAGAGTTGGTGGTAAATCAAGTAATAGAGAAATGCAATAGTAAGCAACACTATCTTAAAGCTTACCAAAATAGAGTCTGGGACCTATTTGAAAGCTTTGAGGCATTGAACATAAAGGCAATTCCTAAGGAATTGAATATGCAAGCTAATGCATTGGCTTCTCATGGAGCCAACTTTTTCCTGTCATCTAATTTAAGAAAGAACTCAAGATCTATCAAATTGGTATTCAGGCCATCTATGTTGGATAAGAAAATGTTTTGGCAAGTATTCGATAATGATATATAAATAGTAGATTTCTTAATTTAGAAAATAGATTGCATAAATGCAATCAAATAAATCAACGAGGATGAAATGGTCCAACTAAAGAACAATCATATTCCTAAGGGACTAGTCACTCTTGAAAGTTTATTTGATAGTAGTGATTAACCAATTGGCCAAAAAATAAATATTGATGAACAAGAGTTCAATAGATTCAACTAGAGCCTAAAACAAGTTTAAATATTGATGTGAAATGATTAGAAGAATATAGTGATATCATTTCCTAGAGTTATGATGACTTGAAGGTCTATAGTAAAGAGACCATTGAGCATACTATAGAATTACTACCTAATGTCAAGCCATTCTAGAAAAAGTAGAGGCTAGTAAATCCTAAGATAGAGGCATTGATGAAGCAAGAGTTGTTGAAGCTACTAAATGCAAATATTATCTATCCAATCAAACACTCAACATGGGTGGCCAACCTAGTCTCAATCAGGAAGAACATGGATATTCACCTCTGCGTGGACTTTAAAAACTTGAAAAAAGATTCATTGAAGGATCATTATCCTTTGCCCTAGATTGATCAGATCTTGCATATAGTTGTTAGAGCGAGAAAGGTTTTCATTGCTAGATAGATTTTTAGGTTTCAACCAAATTTGGGTTAAATATGAGGACCAATACAAGACAATGTTCACAACTAAATGGGGTACATTTTCCTATCAAAGAATTCTTTTGGCTTATCTAACATCAAAGCTACCTTCCAAAGGGCTATGGACTTAGCTTTTGGTGAGCTTGTAAACAAGGTTATACTCATCTATCTTGATGACATGATAGTCTTCTCTCATCAGAAGGAGAAGCATATTGAACATCTCAGAATGATCTTTTAGAAATGCAGAGAATTTGAGGTTTCACTCAACCAAAAAAAATCAATTTTTTTTATTCATGAAGGCAAGCTCCTAGGTCATGTAGTATCAAAGGAAGGTCTATCCATTGACCCAAATAGATTCAAA
Source organism: Wollemia nobilis (assembly GCA_028583015.1). Lineage (NCBI taxonomy): Eukaryota > Viridiplantae > Streptophyta > Pinopsida > Araucariales > Araucariaceae > Wollemia > Wollemia nobilis. The sequence goes on from JAQPPZ010003340.1 coordinate 1,644,825, forward strand.
TCCATACATGTACTTCCATTGCCTCAAAATAAGAAAGGTGTGCAATCATTTTTTGGGAAAATCAACGCTTTTAAAAAATTCATGTTTGATTTTGCTCAAATAGTGAAGCCTATGATAGAAATGCTAAAAAAATAGGTGGATTTCACTTGGATAGAAGCTAGAAGAGAAGCCTTCATAAAAATAAAGGAAGCTATTACCAAAGCCCTAGTATTAGCCAATCTAGACTATAAGAGGGATTTTATCCTCTATGTATTTGGAGTAGAAGAAAGTTATGCCATTGTCCTCACTTAGAAAGATAAAGATCATAATGAGCAACCCATTGCTTTCCTGAGCCAAACTCTACAAGACCATGAAGAAAGGTATAATTTTATAGAAAAGTAAGTGTTTGCTCTAATGAAGTCACTAAAAAAGCTAAGGCACTATATCTCTCAGAGCAGAACATTGGTGTATGTAGTACACCCTGATGTCCAAAACTTTGTAGTGCAAGGAGAACTCGATGAAAAATGAGTTAACTGGATCATAAAGATACAAGAATATGACATAGATATTAAGCCAACTAAGTTAGTTAGAGGAAGAGCACTATGTGAAGAGTTAGCAAACTCTACAGCCCTAGACTCTAATTTCTTCAATGAACAAGAAGAGCAATATCAGCCAAAAGAGGCCTAGACCGAACAAAACACCTGGTTGGATCAATTGACCCATTTTCTTGAGATTGGGAGGTGTCTAGATGGATTTATGGCCTCTCAAAGGCATAGGTACAAGTTGCAAGCATTAAATTACAAGTTGATTAATGGCATATTATACCAAAAAAACTTTGATGGTGTGTTGCTGAGATGTATCCAATAAAAAAAAATTGAAGATATATTAAAAGAGTTTCATGTTGGCTTCTCAAGAGGACACTATTTAGGATAGATGATGACTACTAAGATTCTTAGAGCTAAATATTATTGGCCTACCCTATTTTTTGATGCTTTCAAAATTGCTAATGCCTATGATAAATGTCAAAGATTCGTTGACAAAAGCAAAAATCTGGCCATGCCCCTACAACCAATCATAGTAGAGGAGCCCTTCCAATAATGGGGATTGGACTTCATTGGGATGATTAATCTAAATTCTTCTATTGGACACAAGTTTATATTGATAGCCACTAATTACTTCACTAGGTGGTCTGAAGTAGAGGCAACCAAGCATGCTGATCAAGATATAGTTATAGAATTTTTAGAGAGATTGATCACCAGGTTTGGGATCCCTACTACAATAGTGTCTGATAATTCTAGAGCATTTATTGGAGCCAAAATAATGGATTTTGCAAGAAAATATGATATTTATTGGAAAGCATCTTCAAATTATTATCCTCAAGGCAATGGGTTAGTAGAATCCACCAATAAGAATTTAATGAGGATAATCAAGCAAAATATTGGTGATAATAAAAAAAGTTGGCATTTAATGTTGAACCAAGCATTATGGGTAGATAGAATAATAGTCAAAAAATCTTTGAAAACCACACCATATGCTTTGGTTTATGAGAAAGAAGCCATATTGTTGATTAATCTTGAATTTCCTACTTTGAATTATATCGACCAATCAAAATTGGAGGATGCTAAACCAATTGAAAAGAGGCTAGCAGAATTATTGTTGTTAGAAGAAAGTAGAGAAAGGGCCTACAATGATTTTCATTAGCACCAAGCAGCTATGAAGTGGTGGTTCGATAAGAAATCATCATTAAAATCCTTCAGAGAAGGGGATTTAGTGCTTAAATGGGACTCAAATCATGCTAAACCTAGAAAGCATGAAAAATTAGAATCACTATGGTCTGGCCCATATCTAATATTAGGAAGGAAAGAAGTAAATGCATATGAATTGCAAGATATGGATGGTCATATTTTGCCAATTTTGGTAAACGACCAATATTTAAAACACTATGCATAGAAGAGTGTGCTTGCTTATGTGTATATATGTAAATAATGACACGTGTAAATAGTCATGTAGTGGAAGTAGTGGTAGAAGCACTTTGTAAATACAAGCATTTTGATTGGCTAAGGTTTGCACTTGGTAGTTGCCAAGTTTTGAATTTTTAGCAATCTCATTGGTCCAAAGGCTAGTAGTCATAAAAAAGGACATGCATCATAAATGCTTACATGAACTTGCAGTCCCAAGATAAGATTTTCTCATAGAAGCTCAACATGTACAATCCTCAACATTTAATTAGCAATGACCATCCACTATAGGACATTTCTTGCTATAAAAGCAGGGCCAATATGGAACAATATGCATTTGTGCATTTTCTCAAGAGGGAAAATTCTCTTGAATTCCTATTGTATTTTACAAAAGCCACTGAAAGACTACAAAAAGAAGGCTATATAGTTATTGGTGCTCATATTCTCAAAAAGTAGTAAGCTAGTGCAAAATGGCTAGAGGAAAAAGAGGACAAAAGTTGCAGAAGACTACAAAGGAGCTAGAGGATAATTTGGCCAACATACATGACCCAATTATTACAATAAAAGCAAAATGGAAAGGCTTTCAAGATGGGTCAAAAATGCGAGGAAAAATGTCTGCCAGTAGAATTGAAACTACCCCATGGAACTCATTCCTATCAAGGTATATGCCCAGATTCATCCATCCTTATCTAGAGCTCATCAAGGTGGTGGTGAAATACTATGACCTTAAGACTGCAATGGTGTGCAATGCACAGAAGTGGCCATTGTTCACCATCAATGAAGAAACAATCAGAAAGGCATTTACAATGGGTGAACAACTAGGTACAAGACTTAAGCCTATTAGCATAACTAAGCAAAAAACTACTTAGAAAATCCTACTTTCATGTCTTGGCTAAATTTGTGCATGGGTAAAGTTCTCAGTGATTTCCCTAAGAATCCCATTAAGCTAACAAATTTTAAAGATACACTACAAATAATATTATCTATGTTGTCTGTAATATTAGGGTTAGAATTTGATGAACTAGTATATGATTATCAATTATCTCTTGCTTATGTGGTCACTAATGTGAGAAATTATGAGGGAACCACTACTTCTAACCCTATATTCTTTGATTGGGCCCAATTATTGAGCTCTCAAATTCATAACCAGTTAGTTTCCTTAAAGCTAAAGGAGAGCTAAAAAATTTGTTATCCATCATTTTTAGCCTGGTTATTTATGTTTCACATACCCCTAAAATTACATAATATCAATTTGACTAAAGCAGACAACAATCAACCTTGTTCAGTTGTGGAATAGAATCTAATCCTTAGAGAAACCTCTTCATATATACCTTTCAACAAAAAATTCCTTGGTCCTACTCTATCCTTTATCTATGGCCCAATACCCCATCTCAATTTAGAAGTCATAGACAGGCTAAGGGGGCAAGAAAAGAGAAATTGGGGACTGGTATTTCTTGTTGGAGGGTACAATAATATGGGTATATGGTTTCTTGTGGAATACCCTATTTGCTAGTATATTATGTCAATGATTGGATATTTGGCATGGAGTTGTGTAGATAGATAGATGAGACAGATGAAAATTTTGGCTCCCAGGCCAAAAATTCTTGCACCTACCGCTATCCCTATAGGTTTGAATACATAGCAATGACAACATAGGGTAAGAAAAATTGCTCGATGATAAGCTCAATGCTCTTCAATTTCTAATCGTGCCTCACATGTGGCACTATGATCCGGAAGGAAAATTCAAGGTCAAATTTACCTCTATTGAACAATAAGCCACCTACATTTGATCATTTGCCATGGTAAAAAATTGAGCAATTTAGAAATAATGATGAAGGCAATGCCATGGAAATGAACATTCTTTAGATGCAAGAGAGGCCCCCATGGAGGACATGCTATGAATATATATGAATTTATGATCCAACAAGAAATAAAGAGCAATGGATACATGAAGACCTCATAGCCAAAATTAAAGAGGATCTGGAATGGGAAGAAAACATGATCAAAGAATGGTGGATATCACATTGTGAGAATGAAACTTAGAAAAAGATCTTCTCTAGTACCTATGATAAGTGGTTTGAGGAAGAATTCAAAGTTAAGTATCATAAATGGATGAGTGAACACAAGGGAGAGATATACCTAGGCCTAATGAAAATAAGGGATGAAGAAGAGGAGATAAAAAGAAGATGAAATTCTTCATACAACTTCCCCATGAGGAACTCCCTTTATAGGCCATGAAGACTTATAAGATGATGTTGGTATAGAGGAAGTACCTTTGTAAAGAAGATAAAGAATGCAAACTAAATTCTAAAGTATCTAAAGGTACTTTGGTAATGGAGGTCACATTAAAACGAAGTGAAGATGAATCGAAAGAACAAGATGCTAAAGTGGAGGTAGCATAGAAGGTGACGTCTATGAAGAGAATAGTTGATGCAATAAGTGCAAAAAAGGCCAAACATTTAACTGTACAAGAGGACCTGATGAAAATAAATGGACGTCCAAGCATTGGACAGGAGCAAATAAGACTAACCAAAAGACTATAGTTGGAGCAATTTGTAGAATGGTTTGATGCATAAATTGAACTAGTAGATGTAATAGTCTAGATACTGATGCTAAAAGTAGAAGGAATAAGTACATTTACTTCTATATTTTCTCTTGATGACAAATATTCACCACCTCAATAACCTCCAGCTAAACAACCACCTCCACCACCTAACATTTCTAATAAAATCACTCTTCTTCCCACTATATCATTAGCACTAGGAACAACATCGCATGTACATGAGGTGCAAGTTGCCTCAACCAATGTAAATACCAAAACCCCTATAAAGCCTACTACTATAGTAGTAAACCCCACATTTTCATTTTTCTTGCATTTCCACTCTATCTCCATACCTTCCTCTATTTCCAAACATCCTCTATAAAAAGCATTTTCAATGATCCAAGACATCAAAGAAAACACATAGAAGTGTAAAAAACAACAACAACCATAAGAGGGGGTAAAATTAGCAACAACCAAGACATACGATGTTGTAGATTCAATTATTAAAGAATGCATCAAAATGATTGTGCACCAAAACATAAGAAAGCCAGTTTTGAAGATCACAGTGGAGGACTACAATTTCAAATTAAAAAAATAAAATATTTTTGGGGTTTCAAATATAGATACACTTTGGACTCTATATATTAAGGCAAATACTCTATTCCTAAAAAAAATCAATTGGATGTAAAGCATGTCGTTTCAAAAAGAAAGATAAAAATTTTGAAGCAAAGAATGAGCAATGAGAAGACAAACAAAGATAGCCTCAAGAATAAAATATTGGAGCTCAAACATATAATATAAAAATCCCCCATGGAGCAATAGCTATAGAAGAAGGATGAAGAGATACAAAACATTAAGGATCAATTGTAGAAAAAATGCAATAAAATGCTTGCGAAAGTAAAGGAATTGTGAAAAGTTAGAATGAAGCTCCAAAGCCAAAAAGATATCTTGGTAGCAATACAAGCAAAATTTGAGATGAAAATGAAGAACACAAACTTATACTAAGAGGGGGGTTGAACAATATAAGATAAAACTTTTAAATCCAAATGATAACAACAATAATATTAATGCAATAATAAATCAATGCACAATTTCCATACACATAAGAGATAATTCTTTTACGTGGAAACACCCTCTCGGGAGGAAACCATGACAAAATATTGATTATATAGTTCTTCAATAAATTTCATGGGCACCATACCACAAGAGACACCAATCACCTATAAAAGTTCATGGATACCAATACTTTATACAAGTTTGTGGAAACTAATCCACAATAGATACCAATACCCTTCCTCAGGTTCATGGACACCAATACACAGGAGACACCAATTCCCTTGCTCAAGTTCATGGAAATCAATCCACAGGAGACACCAATCCCCTTGCTCAAGTTCATGGACACCAATCCCATTGTTCAAGTTCATGGACACCAATCCACAGGAGACACCAATCCCCTTGCTCAAGTTCATGGACACCAATCCATAGGAGACACCAATCCCCTTGCTAAGGTTCATGGAAATCAATACATAGGAGACACTAATCCCCTAGCTCACAAATCTGGTTCAAAATATTGATCAGATATGTCCTCAAATATTGCTCACAAAAATTTCTCAAATCTGCTCCAAAATTTATTCCCAAACACTTCTCAAATATGCTCACAAATACTGCTCAAATCTACTCGAAAATCTGCTCACAAACACTGCTCAAATCTGCTCCAAAATCTTGATCAATAATGGCATCAAGTTCTTCACCTTTTCTTGAGTTTGCTTTCTTCAACTAAAATCAATTCAGACATATTCTACCCAGAATTATTTTAACTTCATGACCATATAGAGGATGATATGCACTAGTGTAGAAAGCTTCAAATGGCCAATATGTTCTTCACATTCATTTAGTTTGTTGTTTCCACATATCTCACATTTATTACATTTTAAAGGTAGCTCAAGTCTAGCATTAGATAACTAACTTGTGTGTTGAATTGGAGAAGATAATACCTTGCTCTTCTTCCACTATCATGTGGAACTTTTCTTCTTCTTAAAATGGTTGAATTGTCATTCCTTGTGAATTGAATTCTTGGGTAAATATATGTAGTTAATCATTTTAATCTATTCTTTTAAGTCTTGACTTGTTTCAAATTTGTGCCCTCCAAATCTGCCTCAATAATGGTGATATTCCTTTTGCATGTGCTTTCCAAATCTGCCTTGACAACATGATTTTTTTTTTGTATGTGCCTTCCAAATATGCCTAAATAATAATGATATTATTTTGCAACTTATAAAGTAAAACTTTATAGCAACAACATGAATCCTTATATCTCCCTTTTAAAACATGCAAAATAAAAATTTATAATTACAACAATGACTCCTTATTATCCCTTTTATAACTTGCAAAATAAAACTTATAGAAAACAACCTGAATATTTATATTTCCTTCTAATTACTTACAAAATAAAACTTTATAATAACAACATGATTCCTTATATCTCACTTTTATCAAATTTAATAAAAAAACTTTACCCTTACCTTTCACATAAAAACTTAGCAAGTCATGGATGAGATTTGACCTTCTGACCTCTAGTAGCACAACACCCTAACATGGGATCATAACCAACTAAACTAACATAGTGGATGAAACCAAAAAAGCACAATGGAATACTTAACTCCTTCGTTGCGCTATCTCAAACACCAAACACTTCAATAAAATAGGCATTGAGGATATTCGACCCTCGAACCTTCTACACTATAGTGCCCTAACACGAGCTAGATAATCGACTATGCTACGCTAGTGGATGAAACCAAAGGGGCACAATAAAATACTTAATTACTTCATTGCGCTATCTTGAACACAAAATGCTTTAGCAAAATAGACATCGAGGAGATTCAACCCTCAAACCTTCTACATCGTAATGCCCTAACACTGGCTTGGCAACCAACTAGGCTACCCCAGTGGACGAAACCAAAGAGGCACAATAAAATATATGGATCCTCCTTTGGATCGTTGCTGTAGTGTCGAACATGCACTCCTCTCCTCCCTTGTCTTATACTTATTGCTCGCACTCCTCTTGAAGGATGTTCGATTTTTCTTCACCTTTACAAAATGAATTATTGTCTCATATGAATATGCATTTCCTTTGTTATTCGCACCCAAGGAGGTCGTCCCATAATTTAAATATTTGAATATTTAAATATTAAATCACCCTTGAAGATATCTATCTTGACATCAATGAAAACTCATATGATTAAATCAGCCTTGAATATATCTGCATTGACATCAATGACAACTCAATAATTCTAACAATCTCCCCCTTTGTCATTGATGGCAACCCAACAAAGAAATTGTCCTCTACTAAAACATGATCACAAGTTGTTTCCCCTAATAAGCTACTCCTCCTTACCAAAACTATCCCCTTTTGACATCAATGGCAAAGGCTCCTCAGGGTTGAAGGATAAGACACTTAACAACACCCTCTTACTCCCTGATTTTCTTGAGACTTTAATTATGACATGGGAGTGAAAATCCTAAATTATGATGCTCTTTTTCATGTTCCATTTTCTTTCTCCAAAATTTGGACGTCATATTATTTTGAATAATTTGACCATCCTCCTTCTTACTTGATTTCAAAAGTTCAGGGAACACCATTCTACACCATCTAGTTGTATGCCCAAAATTATTACATTTGTAACAAATGATGTTGTAGTCCATGAGAGGTGCAAATGAATTGAAATTTATCTTGGTGAAGCCAAAATTATTCTTAGCATGGACCCTGCAATTTATAGATTTATGACCAAATTTGTGACATGAAAATTAATAATCTTTGAAGAAATATTGAAACCTATATTGTTTTCTTGGAGGATATTATCGCATGGTTCTCTCATTGAGGTTTCTATGATGGACTTAATTCCCTGATGATGCTTTATTTTCTTCCTCCTTTATGCTTCCACTTCTCAATACATCAACATAGGTCTTAGTTTCCTTTTTAATCATTTTCTTTCATGCCTCTTTTCCTTTTGAGCTTGAATCCCCCTTTTATTTTCATTGATCTTATTCAAAACCAAGTCCAACCTTTATCATCGAAGACATTTGTGTTTTGATAATATCACCCATGATTTTTGTGCTTTTCCCAAACCTGTGTATCTTATCATTAGAATAGTCCACTTCATTCCTTATAGAGAACCTCTTGTTCCAATTCTTCACATTCCAACTCTTTTACCTTTAACTGTTCAACCATCCCTTCTTCAATTTGCTTTGCTTATTCAACTCTAACTTTTAGTTCAATGAGTTCTTGTGACAACTTTACCTTTGTCTTCTCATCCTCTTGTACTTGAGCCTTCAATATTGAGTTCTTCTTTCTAACGCTCTTCAAGAGAAATAACAAGTTCTTCTTCTATGTCAACCATGGCTTCTTCTTCATTTTTTGAATCTTTCTCTTATTCTTGGTCTTTGAAAATAGGGGCATCTTATTTCTCTTCTATGGCCAAGAATAGGATTTCCTTTCTTTCACTATCGTAGAGGCTTTCATCATTGTTGATGGAGGAATTACTTGCTTATTAAAAATAAAAACTCTTCTTGTGTCTTTGAAATATTTTCTTCTCATGCTTGCCTTGATCGTGCCTGTTTTTCTTTTCATGATAAAATTTTATTTCTTTATTTTTCTTATATTCCTTTTCTTATTAACTTCTACTACTTCTAGCTTGTGATAAATTAGATGCATAGTGACCAAGGTTACCATAATTAAAATATTTCATAGAATATATACCTTTGTGTTTTCTTGGACCCTTCTTATTCCTTCGCACAAAGTTAACTTCTTCTGCACTGCTTGATTCTTCACTTGATTCTAGTTCCCTATTCTTTGTCTTGTTTTAAGCTTTAAATGCTACTTCTCATTTGGATGTTTGATCTTTTTTAGTACTCATATTATAGGTTGTGATAATTCCATGTAGCTCATCCATGCTTAAGGTTTTAATATCCTTCATATATTCTATTTCTAAAACCTTTGCATCAAACCTCATGGGAAGTGACCTTAATGTTTTTTGAATAATATTAGAGTCTTCAATACTTTCTCCAATTCCATTAATGGTGTTGAAAACCTCATCAGTATGGAGTAGATACTTAGCAATATTTTCCTCATATTTCATCTTCAAGTCTTCAAAATTCCTCTTATGGGTTTGAAGTTTTTCCATTTTAAATTTTTTGACTCCTTCATACGTTCTTTGTAACTTGTACCATATTTATTTTTTTGTGGTACATTGCATGAATTTCACAAACTCCGATTCACATAACCCACTTAATATTGCATTCATTTACTTGGCATTATTTTCAAATGGTTTATTGTCATCTCGATCTATGGGAGGAGTTGTAGGTGGTGTGAACCCATCCTCAAAGGATTGTCATATATCATAGCCATGTGCCATAAAAAATATTTGCATCCTTATGCTCTAGAAAGCATAGTTAGTCCCATCAAACAATGGAGCCCTATTTGAAAAAAAACCTTCTTGGCAAGCCATGTGTGTTCTTGTAAGATCTTCCTTCAAGTTGTTAGGCTTTCATGAAGGAACCTACTCTGATACCAATTGAAGAACATTATCTTATACTGATATGGGGGGTGAACAGTATAAGATAAAACTTTTCAATCCAAATTATAACAATAATATGAATGCAATAATAAATCAATGCATAATTTCCATACACATAAGAGACAATGCTTTTACATGGAAACACCCTCTCAGGAGAAATCCATGGAAAAATATTTCTTATATAATTTTTCAATAAATTTTATGGGCACCAACCCATAGGAGACACAAATCTCCATTACAATTTTTTGAACACCAATCTAGAGGGGACACCAATACCCTATACAAGTTTTTGGACACCAATAAATAGGAGACACCAATCCCATTGATCAGGTTCATGGACACAAATCCATAGGATACACCAATCCCCTTGCTCAATTTTATGGACAACAATCCATAGGATACACCAATCCCCTTGCTCAAGTTCGTGGACACCAATCCATAGGAAAAAACAATTCCCTTGCTCAAGTTAGTAGACACCATCCATAGGATACACCAATCCCCTTGCTCAAGTTCATGGACACCAATCCCCTTGCTCAATTTCATGGACACCAATCCATAGGAGACACCAACCCCCTTGCTCAAGTTCATGGACACCAATCCATAGGATACACCAATCCCTTAGATCACAAATTTGATCTAAAACTCTACACAGGTTTGTCTTCAAATATTTATCACAAAAACTACTCAAATATGCTCTAAAATTTATTCATAAACACTACTCAAATATGCTCTAAAATATGCTCACAAATACCAATAAAATATTCTCACAAACACTCCTCAAATCTGCTCCAAAATCTACTCACAAATACTGCTCAAATCTGCTCCAAAATCTTGATCAATAATGGCATCAAGTTCTTCATCTTTTCTTGAGTTTTATTTCTTCAACTAAAAGCAATTTAGATATATTCTACCCATAACTCTTTTAACTTCATATAAATATAGAGGATGATATTCACTAGTGTAGAAATATTCAAATGGCCAATATATTGTTCACATTCATTTAGTCTGCTACTTCCACATATCTCATATTTATTACATTTTAAAGGTAGCTCAATTCTAGCATTAGATAACTTACTTGTATATTTAATTGGAGATTCTAATACCTTGCTCTTCTTCCACTACCATGTGAAACTTTTCTTCTTATTGAAATGGATGAATTGTCCTTCATTTTTAATTAAATGGTTGGGTGAATATGTGCACTTAATCCTATTACTCTATTCTTTGAAGTCTTAACTTGTTTCAAATCTGTGCCCCCCAAATCTGCCTCAATAATGATGATATTTATTTTGCATGTGCTTTCCAAATATGCCTTGACAAAATGATTTTCTTTTTGTATGTGCCTTCCAAATCTACCTTAATAATAATGATCTTCTTTTGAAACTTATAAAATAAAACTTTATAACAACAACATGACTCCTTATATCTCCCTTTTTAAACTTGCAAAATAAAACTTTATAATCACAACATGACTCCTTACATCTCTCTTATAACTTACAAAATAAAACTTTATAAACAACAACCTCACTCTTTATATTTCCTTTTAATAACTTGCAAAATATAACTTTATAATAACAACATGACTCCTTATATCTCTCTTTTATCAAATTTAATTAAAAAAATTTACCCTTACCTTGCACAACAAAACTTAGCAAGTCACGGATGAGATTCGACATTTTGAACTCAAGTAGCATAGTGCCCTAATGCAGGCTCATGAATAACTAAGCTAATGTAGCAGATGAAACCAAAAATGCATAATTGAATACTTAAATTCTTTGGTGTGCTATCTCGAACACCAAATGCTTCAGCAAAATAGGCATCGAGGAGATTCAACCCTCAAACCTTATGCACCATAGCACCCTAATACGATCTAGACAAATGATTGGGCTACCCCAACAGATGAAATTGAAGGGTTAAATAAAATACTTCATTCCTTTGTTGCACTATCTCAAACACCAAACACTTTAGCAAAACAGGCATCAAGGAGATTTGACCCTTGAATGTTCTACACTGCAGCACCCTAATATGGGCTAGGCAACGGGGCTACCCTAGCGGATGAAACTAAAGAGGCACAAAAAAATATATGGATCCTCCTTTGGATAATTACTACACTACCAAACTTGCACTCCTCTCATCCCTTGTCTTCTACTCTCTGCTCACACTCCTCTCGAAGGATGTTCGAAATTTCTTCACCATTACAAAATGAATTATTGACTCATATTAATATGGATTTTATTTTTCATTTGCACCCAAGGAGTTTGGCCCATAATTTAAACATTTGAGTTTTAATTTCACTTTTGTATGGTGCGCTAAAGGAGGTCGGCCCATGCATATCTAATTTTTGAATTTCAAACTTACTTCAAGTTGGCCCACTCTTTTTGCCTTTACATTATAATATTAAATAAATTATTTAAATATTATAATATTTGAATATCTATTTAAATATTTTTATTTAAATATAAACCTTCCACTTTAATATTTAAATATTTCATTTAAATATTAAATAACCCTTGGAGATATTTGTCTTGACATCAATGACAACTCATATGATTAAATCACCCTTGAAGATATGTGCCTTGATATCAATGAAAACTCAATAATTCTAACAAGAAAAGGGAAACCTAAATTCCAAGCGATCTCTAGAGATATTCTTAAGTAATTCAAGATCCCATACTAGCTAAAGATCAAGAAAATGGAAATGAATGCATTTCCTCTCATGAGATGAACAACCAGCATGACTAAATTAATAGAAAAGGCTAAAGAAGATTTCATCATAGCCAAGGAGAAAATAATGAAAAAAATATAACATGTAGAATTTGCCCAAAATATGTTGAGAACCTAATAATAACACCCACAATTTCTCAAATACTCACAAAGGTATTTGGGGATATCTAAGTTCTGTATAGGCTAGATCATTGAAGGAAGTTGACTAATTGTATAGGGAGGAAAAATGCGTAATTCCATTAAAGTAAGAAGTAACAAGGTGAATTTGGTAGTCCAAGAGCTTGGATTTTTAGGATTTTTGGATGAAAAAGGGCATTTTCACACCCAAGAGCACCTGATTCAACTTTTGGACTGGTAGATAAAAAATGAAAGTGAATTTTATACAATACCAGAGAAAATATGATATATCAAGTCATTGTATTCTTTCATATGCTTGTCATGCTTCTAAAAAATATCATAGATTTGATGTAGAGGTACAAGGACCCTTCTTATGAGCACTACTATCAACTACAAAGTACCCTCAAAGAATTTGGGGTAATAAATATTCCCTCTTAGAGAACATGGGATAAAATGTACAAATGTCCAGACTACTCCAATTGTCAAGAGAGTCTTTAGCAACCACAAAAAGTAATCAATAGGAAGAAACATCACAAGTATCCCTAGAAGAAACCTTATATATAGATAGTACCTAAGGAGGCCCTTGTACAAAACATTTTTTAATTTAATTTTTTTTTTGTTTCATAATTTGACTCCATGGCCCAAGTGGAACTGGCTAGATGGGTTCATTTCTTCTGCAAGCATAAACCTTCCTATGAGGCACCAATAATGTGGGTGACCTTTTCCACCCATATACATCGCCAAATAAGAGATGAGTTTTGTCAATATAAAACACTGCATATTTGCCATAAAAGACTATCAGACATCTAAAACATTGGCCTAATCATAGATGAACATAACATTTAAGAAAAATGTAAAATTTTGCTAAGTATCATATACAATCAGTATAAGGGCTATTAAAATTTGGCATACAACATACAACATCATAGGAAGATAATGATGTTGATTTCAACAAGATAGAGAAAATATCCAGCTTAATATGAAATTATATCTGGTTCCTTCAAAAAAGAAATTGATTGAGTATGATATTTTTACATATGGCATGATGGTATAATTTTTCAAATAAGATAGCCCTAAATTCTAGATATTTTTGAGTATTGATGTTATAAGGAGCACTAAAACCCAACTTAACCAAACAATAGAGTAACAATTCTAAGACATGGATTGCATCCAACATCCAGCAATATGATTCACTAAGAGTACCAAATGGTTTTGAATTTTGATGTCAGCATGGGGCACAAAAATATTTGAAAATGATAAAAAGGAACCCAAATTTTTTTTAAGTGGTAGAGCTAAAAGATACATCAAATGGAAGCATGCACTAAACTACCTCAACGTGCTCTCAAAAGCTTCTTTGACTGAAACATGTGAGATTATATTTAAGGAAGTAGTGGGATGGATAGAGTTAAATGAACCTAATAGAAAATCCTATGCATGAGATGAAGACATAATGACTACCACCTCATGAGATAGAACAAGAACAACCCACATCAGTGCTATAATTGGTGAGTAGAAATTATGTCTCAAAAAACAATCATTTCTCTTCTATAAATTATCAATCTGGTAAGTCCGTAAACTTACGAGTGTCACGCACTATATATGCCTGCAGTGTTGGGGAATAAATACTTCTATACATTATTTAGTTTGGTAGGGGATGTTTGTGCATTTCAAAGTCAGCCAAAAAAATAAACTAAGTGCAAAAAATTAAATAAATAAATTACAACTAAAATTAAAGTGCAAAAAGTAAATGCACAGGAAATTAAATGTGCATAAAAACAAACACACAAATGAATTAAATTAAAGTAATAAATAAAGCAATAAACTAATCTATAGAAAATAAATGCATAAATAAAACAGGGTAGGACTACTACAGGAAGTGGGCCCAAGTTCCCGAGATAGTCCACCCAACTAGCTACATAGATCTTGCTTTAATTAAATAAGAGGAATTGCACTCTTAAATAATTTAGACAAAATAAAATAGAATAATTTCTTCATAAAATTAATCATCCCCTCTCTCAGGGAATACCTGTGCACTTATACAATGCACAACTTTCCTCTGTTACAAATTTAGGCAAGTCCATTTCAGACTTACAGTTACAAAAGATATGATGTAAACATTCTAGCCAGACAATCCTAAAAGTCATGCACTAATGATAACAATCACGCACTAATTTTACCCATAGGATAAAGCAGAAGTATTATATTTTTATCTGAACATGTCTGATATTATAATCAGTAATAAATCCATTCACATGTTTTTTCATCTTAGTCGCCAATGCAAAATAAATTATCTTCTTGATTTGTCACATTGTCTATTTATGCACATGGATCTTAGGATAATCGTATTGTCTGTTCACGCACATTAATTCATCGGATAATCATCACTCTAATATGTTCATGAGTAAATAAGCCTCACCTTGTAAATTTTAATCGACCAATAACTTAATAATAGATGCTTTATTCTATTTTAATAATAATGCATAAAATAGAATACCTCCTTTGTCTTCACGTGCAACATCCTCCACAGCTCCCTAGTCAACCAGTAAAATTTGACTGAGTCAAAGTAAGGCACCTCAGTAAGGCACCTATTTCAGTAAGACGCCTTACTCAGTAAGGTGCCTACTTGAGTAAGGCACCTACTTCAGTAAGGCGTCACGCCACTAGAGTAAGCTATCACGCCACCAAAGTAAGACATCACGCCACTAGAGTTAGGTGCCACACCACTAGAGTAAGGCACCGAAGTAAGGCTCCTTCTTGCACACTACTAGGTCCAAGTGGGGTGTAGACTAGAAAACACCAGATTAGTAGTAAATCCTGCACTTATACACAGTTTCCACTAAAAACACCAGTCAAACATAATATCGGATTTTCTATCAATTGTATGCATAAGTTAAATAAAAATAATCTCTAATGCTAATTAAACCAGTGATTATGCCCCTTAATAGTGCATACAAAATGAGCATTTATGATGCTCATCATCCCCCCATGCCTAAATATTTTCACGTCCTCGTGACAACAGCCCCCGAAAAATAGTCCTTGGAATAATAATAGTTTTTTTTTCATTGAGCTCTGCTCTATTTTTTTTTACGTCCCTTGGATGCAGTTATTTTTTCTATTGAGCACTGCTATTTTTTTTTAACACTGCTATTGCACTGCTACTTTTTCATTGAGCACTGCTACACTAGTAGAAGTTAGAAACATGACATGAATGATAATCAAACTACGGGTAAACAATTAAATTTGACCATATTGTTCAAATACCAAAACTAAATTATTACTACGCTGATGTTGATAAATACTACCATGTAATTGCCCATCTCAGCCTTCATGCAACTATCAACAGAGCCTACTTCCAATTTTTTCACAGTGATCAGTCTTGGTGAGATTAAATTTTAAAATGAGTGTGGGTGTCTGCTGCTACTTTTACCTACATCTAAAACATGTTTGACCCTCCTTTGTGGTACATAGTAGCATTGTCTACATGTGTTGGCCGCCTTTGTCACAATGCGATAGTGCCAAATTATTCACCCGAATGCCACAATTTTTTTTCTTTTTTCTTTTTTTTTTTTCCTTTTTTTAAATGTATTTAGAGTCAGCTTCTACCCGCATGTATCTTCCAATGGATTTTTGTTCCACTCAATTTCAAACCAAATGGTGAAGTGATATAATTGTAACATCGATCCACTGTCTTTTCCACCGAATGCCATTTCACTCCCAAATATTTTCATAGATTTCCATCTCGCTTAAGAATTACGGAATAAAGAGAAGAGTTGCAGGAAAAATTGCAATTGCTCTGGATTGGAGCGGGTGTTATTTTTTTTTCCTCCGTGATTCTGCTACCGATTGGAATAAAAAAAAATTATTCTACTCTGGATTACAAGCCAAAGTCAAGCGATGGTGAAAGTTACTTGGACCGCTATTTAGATTTGCAATTCACCGTCTAGATTACCTCTAAAATTTGGATCAAAGATTATGCCATTCGCTGTGGTTGGATTTTTTTATTTATATATATATTATGTATATTTATTTATTTAATTATTCTGGGGAAGTTTTTCTCATATCCAGGGTATGTCATGTGCTTGAACTTTGATGGGAAAGTTTGATAGAGAGAATTTAAAGGGCATCTACTGAGTTTAGCATAGAAATTATTTTTAAAATAACTCTGCACATAATCAAGGAAAACACAGTACACACTTGGGTGAATTTCATAGATTATGATCTGTATGATGTCGATTGTGTGAAATGTCTTCATGTTGCTTGTAACCATGGTGTTCCAAAAAATATTGTTGTGACATTGGTGCTCCTGGAGAATTTGTATTTTTATTTTTATTTTCTCTGGTTGCCTTCATCTTCCACACCATTAATCATATTTGGTGTTCTTCCTCTGAGCGTTTCTACTCCAGTAGTGAAGCCAATCATGATCAACCATTAAATTTTGGGTAAATAACTAAATCACAACCACCACTAAAAATCATGAGGTCTCTTTCTCCTCTGGGAGTCAAACTCGTAATGCACACCCAAAACATAGCCAATAGTGCGTATGCTAAAAACTATGATGGCAAGGAAACTTTGTTGCACATATATCTGCATCGTATTTAATTTTACCCATTGAGGCATTCCTCTGTAAGTGTGGAATTTTAAAAATTCCAGCATTGTAGCCATAGTTTACCATTTTTTTAAAATCTCTAGCCTGAGCCCTCTTTTGCTGGTGTTCTTGTAATGGTTTGCATTTCAAGTGGGAGTCTCTCAATAGAAGATTTTTATTTGAGGGAAATTTCGGTTCACCCAAATCCTCCCCCACTTTTAATTGGTGACGACATCGTCACCAGTAATAGGTCTCTCTATACAATAGGTCTGCAACCCTCTGAACATCAGGTCCCATACTAATCAGCCAACATCCCCATACTAAGGAGAAGAAGTTTGAGCACTTTCTAGTATAAAGAGGGTCTGTAGCTTTTGTCTGCAACACTCATATTCTCCACACGACTCTCTCTTTTTTTTATGTGGACTTCTCAACAGAAATTAAGCGCCTCTAATCAAGGCACCCAGGAATGCATACCATCAAGGAAACTTCTTGGACATCAAGGCACCCTCTCACTATTGAAAAATTAGTAGATTGCAACCATGTAGTGTTGTTATAGATTTGATCCCTTCCAATTTTTTTTTTTTTTTTTTCTGTGTTAGCATCTACTTCGTCCAAACACAGAGATGGGTATATCTTCCCTTTGCAATAAATTAACACTCACGTCCATGCCTAGATGGTGACTATCTCCTCTATATGGAAATAGTCAATTTTCTACTTCCTAAAAAAAACATGTAGGTTCATGGGTGCTAAGGCGATTTATGCCTTGTCTCCAAAGATGTCTATTTTTTGTACAATCAGACCATTTCCCCTACAAAAGAAAAACTAAGAAAAATAAAATGCATTTTAGTGCAATCTGTGCCTGTTAGGCCCTATCTCGCAGGATACCTATAGCTTGCATGTGGGAACTTTCCCTACAACACACGAAAGCAGCAAAAGAAATTTTATGTTGAGCAGAATAGATGATGTGCGGTTTTTTTCTTTTCACCCCCATTTTTTTTAATAATAATCAAGGCACCCTTGACAAATGACATCAAGGTGCTTGTCCTATTTTTTTTTTTTGTGATCAGGTGCCTCCACTAATGGACATTGAGGCACCGCTTGAGGAGCTTGGTGCCTGCCTAAGTAAGGCGCATGCCTGAGTAAGGTGCCTGCTTGGTTCCTTCCTGAGTAAGGCTCCTTCTTGGCATCTTCCTGAGTAAGGCTTCTACTTTATTAAGGCACCTGCTTTAGTAATATGCCTACCTAAGTAAAGTGCCTACTTCAGTAAGGTGCCTACTTCATTAAGGCGCCTACCTGAGTAAGGTGCCTACCTCAGTAAGGTACTTACTTGAGTGAGGCGCCTACTTAAGTAAGGCGTCTGCTTTAGTAAGGTTTTTTCTTTAGTAAGGCATCTACTTTAGTAAGGCACCTAGCTAAGTAAGGCACCTACTTCAATAAGGTACTTGCTTCAGTAAGGTGCCTGCTTCAGTAAGGCACCTACCTTAGTAAGGTGTCTACTTTAGTAAGGTGCCTACCTTAGTAAGGCGCCTATCTCAGTAAGGTGCCTACCTCAGTAATGCACCTACCTCAGTAAGGTGCATGCTTTGGGAGTTAGGCCTCTTCCTGAAAACTGTCGATGTCACTTCACATAAAAATATCTCTTCACAAAAACTGGCATCTTCTTATTTATCTATATCGCACATCATGTTGCCTTACAAAACATAAAAATTTAAACTAAAGGCATTAATAAAATTCTAACTAATTTTTTTGGTCTTTTCTGCCATGACTAGAACAGCTATTGGCTCATCATATTTTTTTTTAAATCATCATCTCATCGAAGAACGAAATGTCAACTGCACAAATGTGAGCCGGTGATTTTGTTTCTTTTCTCCAAAGATTGAAATGTTACCATAAAAATTGTAATATTGGTATGGTGGATTAAGAAGTAGAGGTCGTGCAAGCCAGGTAACTATGTACCCTAGTGTGTATAATTTTATGTCCCTTATACCGTTATTAAAGTATTTATGACAGCCAACAACTCTGAATCTTTGAAACACCAAGATCCTAATTAACATCATGTATAAAAATATTTTAATCTATCTTTTGATATATCTCAAGAGTGCTAACTATTTCGATGTATTGTAGGTATCACTTTAATTAAAAATAGCTTTGTACCCTTTTCTCACCGTGTGCTCCTGAATGTGTCGCTTTTTTTTAATTGGGTAGCCCTGACACACGTGCATCTGAATCAAACCAATTTCCCACTCTATTTTTTTTCTTTCGTAGGTAGAATTAGAGCAACACTATGATCCTCTACTTTTGATAGTGGGGATAAATCAATCCATTCACCATCATCTACGACATGTGTCGGGTGTTCAACTATGATGCTTCCATGAGACACCTCATTGAGATTTTATGTGCTATTTTTTCTGGCCACAATGAGCTCCATTCATAATATTTTTTTTATCATGCTCAGGCATCATGTGGACTTCGTGCAGACATCTTATTTCTTCCAAGATCCTCCCATATTTTCTTAGCTACCGGTTGGATATTTCTCATTTCCTTTTTGGACCAAGCTGGTCCTCGAAAAAGAGGATACTTTATTCCAACGGGTAGCAAAAAAAAAATTGTTTTAGCTCTGCATTTTAATTTGGAGCCTTTTTAGTAGAAGATTTATTTTTTCATGAACATTGCAACCAGCGTTCATTGTGTTGTTGGTGGTATTGATGAAGGTGGGGTCTCCCCCATGCCTACATCTAAACTAGTCTTCTCAAAATCATCTCCTTCTTGATCAACTAGTTTGATGCACTATAGCATGAGAAGAGTATTTTCCTTCATGTCCTCACAACCAAATTGTTTCAATGTTATGATACAATGTGCAGGCCAGTAAATGACTATCTACGAGATAGCACCTTGAAGAAAATAGGGCATAGAAATATTTTAAAAACATGTGTTTTTTTTTTATTCCTAGGTCACCTTAAGCGCAAGTGAAGAGCATACTTCATAACAACATGTTCTTTTAAATTCAACTCTGTCATTTTCCTTGCATTATTAAATTCAAGTGTTAAGCCTGTAAAAATTTTTCATTGTTAAAACCAAGCTTCTAGAGGCATAATTTTCCAATAGTTTCTGTATAAAAACACATCCCTAAAAAAATTTTAATCAGACCTAGATTTTGCTATTTTTTTAATTTCTTGAAACCATTTAGAACATGATGGAAATCCTTCATTGCCATATTTTTCTATTTTTTTTCAACAACACATTTTATTCCTACTTCTACACTTAATTATGGTACATCAGGTTCATTCCCGTATTTACCTAAGAAGTTGGTAAATTTAAACTGTTGCCTATGGGATTTGGCTTTGACTATGCCAACAACTATTTTTGGCCTTATAAAAAGGCCCTTGGTGGACTCACACTTCTTAGGTAAAATATCTATAGGTATTTTTGAATGGGCTTTTTATCTTACCTACAAATCAGAACACTACAGTTTAGAGACTCCCCGACAATGGTGCCAAAATGGTGAGCAAAAATTATGTCTCGGAAAACAATCATTTCTCTTCCATAAATTATCAATCCGGTAAGTCCGTAAACTTACGAGTGTTACGCATAGTATATGCTTGCAGTATTGAGAAATGAATCCATTTATACCTTATTTAGTTTGGTGGGGGATGTTTTTGCATTTCAAAGTCAACCAAAACAAATAAACTAAGTGCAAAAAATTAAATAAATAAATTACAACTAAAATTAAAGTGCAAAAAGTAAATGTACGAGGAAATAAAATGTGCAGAAATACAAACACACAACTGAATTGAATTAGAGCAGTAAATAAAACAATAAACTAATCTACAAAAAATAAATGAATAAATAAAATAGGGGAGGACTACTATAGGGAGTGGGCCCAAGCTCCCATAGATAGTCCACCCGGCTAGCTATGTAGAGCTTGCTTTAATTAAATAAGAGGAATTGCACTCTTAAATAATTTAGACAAAATAAAATAGAATAATTTCTTCGTAAAATTAATCATCCCCTCTCTCAGGGAATACCTGTGCATTTATACAATGCACAACCTTCCTCTATTACAAATTTAGGCAAGTCTATTTCAGACTTGCAATTACAGTAGATATACTGTAAATATTCCAGCCAAACAATCCTAATAGTCATGCACTAATAATAATAGTCACGCACTAATTTTACCCGTAGGATAAATCAGGTGTATTCTATTTTTATCAGAACATGTCTAATATTATAATCAGTAATAAATCCATTTGCATGTTTGTCCATCTTAGTCACCAATGCAAAATAGATTATTTTCCTTATTTGTCACATTGTCTATTTACATGCATCGATCGTCGGATAATCGTATTGTCTGTTCATGCACATTGATTCATCGGATAATCATCGCTCTATTCTATTCATGATAAAATAATCCTCACCTTGCAAATTTTAATCAGCCAATAACTTAATAATAGATGCTTTATTCTATTTTAATAATAATGCATAAAATAGAATATCTCCTTTGTCTTCACGTGCAACATCCTCCGTAGCTCCCTGGTCAACTAGTCAAAGTTGACTGAGTTAGAGTAATGCACCTCAGTAAGCACCTACTTCATTAAGGTGCCTTACTCAGTAAGGTGCCTACTTCAGTAAGGCACCACGCCACCAAAGTAAGGTATCATACCACCATAGTAATGCACCACGCCACCAGAGTAAGGCACCATACCTCTAGAGTAATGCACCACGCCACCAGAGTAAGGCACCATACCTCCAGAGTAAGGCGTTGTACCACCAGAGTTAGGTGTCACACCACCAAAGTAAGGCATCACAATAAGGCTCCTTCTTGTACACTGCTAGGTCCAAGTGGGGTATAGACTGTAAAATACCAAATTAGTAGTAAATCCTGCACTTATACATAGTTTCCACTAAAAACACCAGTCAAGCATAATACCAAATTTTCTATCAATTATATGCATAAGTTAAATAAAAATATATGTCTACTATATTAAACCAGTGATGATGCCCCTTAATAGTGTATATAAAATAAACATTTTTGGTTCTCATCAATAATGCCAAATCAGTTGCAACAAAATGAATTGGAGAAGAGATAGCACACGCTATAATAATGTGTGGGACCTACAATCCACTCCTTAGACTATGATGGTAACATAACTAATTGTAACTATAAATATATATAGACCAAAATGTAAGTCATTTTTATGGTTAGTTCTTTGGTGTTTATAATTAGCATAATTGTTTTATGTAGGCTATATGCATTCTTGAATGAAAATTGGATTGTTGAATGGACTCTTGCTAATTTCTTGTGCAAAACATATATGTATGTCTTACTAAGTAGCTAATATTTATTTTGTTAAATCTAAGAACATGTAATTTTGCTACAGTTATTTTGCATTCTAAATTTCTATTTGGATTTGCCATTATAGTTCTTTAATGACTTAGCATCACTCAGAGTTCTTAATTATTAATGTTTTGAATGCATAATAAAAGTAGGTTATTCTTTTAGGTGGTTTAACTTAAATTTAGATTGTGAGACTCTCTACATTGTGTCTCTTGATGTCAAATTTATCCCACTTTTAGCTTGACTTTACAACCCTTTGCATTTCTTATTTTAGTCTGCAACCTCCCATTTAGTTAGTTTATCTAGGCATAGAAATAAACTTTCTCAATAGGTTGACTTAGAGACCCATATTTTTGAGCAATCCAATATCTTGGTCGAGGTCTTGAGGGCGCATATGATTCACTTAGGTGGATTTTGGAACCAAAAGGTAAATAGATACAAATAAATCATCAACATTTTTGGATTCTTTACAAAATTTCAGGGTGGGTCCCAATTCAACACTTTTTCTAATTTGCCTCTAGGTACTATTTTTAAGTTTTGAAAACTTGCGCAATTTCCCTCCAAAAGAAAAAAAATATGAAGTTCAAAATATTCCAAGAAAATTTCTATAGGGACATGGAAAAAAATTAATATGTAGATATCTATGCATTAGCATGACTCACATTAATGTCACATGTGTAGTAATCAAATGGGGCACTTTATTGGAGTTTTGTGTTTAAGTTTGCTTAGTACCACTTATCTCCTATGGGGTACCTTGGGGATAGTGGCAAAATTAGCCCACTATAATACAATTGGTGGAGGTCTTGAGTTTGAACCCCTTGGTGCCATACCCTTTTATATGATAATAATATTAGCATGATCTAGACCAATGACATGGAAATATGCACTAACATGGCATAACACATGGTGGGTTATGCAGTCTATATAACTGATGTGGAAATATGTACAACTAATGTGGTAGATGATGTGGCATGACACATGGTAGGTGGATTAAGGGCTAACATGGCAAGTGGGATAGGGATAAATATGGTAGGTCACATGACACTTGGTATATATAAATGCATAATTAGCTAATAATACTCTAATAAATCATAAAACTTAATAGTTCATTTGCATAGTTAGTAATAAATCTAGAAAAGAATAAAATTTAGAATAAATTAGGACATGATAACTAGTGTAAAGTGGTTCATAGATCAAAAAATCTAAATATAGCATGACAAGTGGCATAGTCTAGTTCATTCACACCTTGCCCAGTGGCCTACATAGTGAAAACATAGGTGGTGGCCAAGTCATAACAAGTGGAATCATGCAATTCATTGGTAATTGTCCAATAAATGCATAGTTGGTACCCACTCATCTACTCAAATAACAACACATTGTGGCATCCCATTCACTGCCAATACTTTTTTTTAATCAAATATTTTGGAAGCATTTTGTGTGATTTTTGGGTCAAACATTTGAGGACCATCATTTTGCATATTATAGTGTTTTGATCATTTTTTTCTCAAATCACATAATTTTTTTAGATCTCTATATTAGTGGTGTTTTTTCTAGTCACAACTACATGCAATATTTTATATTTTAGCATGATAGTTATGGATCATCATGCTCTCTTGTTGAACGGTTGAAACTATATAAGTGATCAACCTTGTGCTACCGATTTGATCTAAAGTACATGGTTACTTAAACATATAAATGATAAACCTTGTGCTATTAATTCTAAATAAATAAAGTCAGACCTTAGGGATAAGAAGGATGAGTCTCATGGTGTTATAACTCTTCATGTTGACAGTTTTTGTGAAACTCATGTTAGCAGCATCACAAATCCTAAGGGATTGCTTGACTAGTTTCAAGGATAGTGTGATCACATTAATTCTACATGAACTAGTAGGTTTGAGGTTGAGATTTCTACTTTGACTATGGAATATTTTGATAATATTTATGAATGTACAAGTCATTTCAATAAATTGCAAGAAAAAAAGTTGAATTGCAAGAGTATTATCTATCATGTTAAGAGAAGGGTAAGAAGCTATGGGGAAGGAACATAATAGTGAATTGTTGAATATTGTATTTGACATTGTTTCATAGATATATGATATAGTTGTTGTATTTGATATACTTGTATTATATTTCTCTAATTCTCCTACACAACTAATTTATAAGGTGTTCAAGTACTTTTACATCATTAAGCTAGAAGACAAAGGCATAACGGTAATTTTAGCACCAACTAATACCATCCAAAGGAAGTTTTTCCTAATATCAATGTGATAAAAAATGAAAATAGAATGAGAAAAAGCCCAAGTATCCCTTAAAAATTTAACATTTGAGTATTACAAGAAGGAAGGACATAAACTAGAATTTTGTCAAATTCATATCAAGAAGATAGAAGAAGCAATAGAAATAGGATGTTGATACTGCTATCTTCTATGCACAAGGTGAGGACAACCTTGATAGATAATCATCACAAGCACATGTAGTTGTTCATTCAGCATATTTGATATCCAATTCTTCTGATGAGCGGATTGTAGACTCAAGGGAAACTAGACATATGACAAAGCACAAACATCTCCTATAAGGTATAACAAATCATATTCAAGGGATCATGTAATTGTTGGATATGAATCTTTTTTATAGGTTGTAGTATGTGGAGAGATCAACATTTGATCTTCTTCTTTTAATGAGGTACATCATGTTCCTAATATTGGTTATAATCTCTTGTGTATTTATCGCTTACTAATACAAATAAAAAAAGTAACATTTTGGCCTGATCATTGGGTAATTAAGGATATAGACAATGGATTATAAATTATTACTTTTGTCTATTTTGATGAGTTAGACCAAATGTATAAGTTGAGAGAAAGTCCCACTTCTTCTATTTCTTATCCTAGGAAGAAATATTTTATTTCTATGGTTGCACATGTAGATGATAAGGTTTAGAGGTGGCACCATAGGCTTGGACATCTCAACTATTGATATTTTAAATATATTAGTCAACATCAAATGGACATTAAATTTTTGTACATATCCTCTCGAATCTATGTATATGAGGGATGTATTCTTCTAAAGCATCATAGGGATACTATTCTAAAAGGGATTACAATATGGGCTACTTATCCCTTGGAGATTATACATAGTGATATTTATGGACCTATGGGTACACCATATCTTTATGGAAATATGTATTTCCTTCTTTTCATTGATGAATACTCTAGATATGTGTGCTTGTATACTATTCACACTATGGATGAGTTATTTTAGAGATTCAATACCTTCAAGTCTCTTATATAGAATCAATTAGTGAGAAAGATACAATATTTTAGGATAAATGGAGGAGGTGATTACATAGGTCATTCCTTTCATGAGTTTGTAGCTCTTAATTGGATTGCATATTAGAGGATTGTTCATTATACTCCTGAGTAAAATGATATTGTTGAAAGGAAGTATAGGATAATCATGAAGATGGTATGGGGTATGATACATACCTAGGGGATGGAGCATAATTTTTGGGATGAATCCATCACTTATCTAGTATACATCATCAACAGGGTTCCCAATAGGATAGTTCAAGGTATGATGCATCTCAATAGGTAGAGAGGAGATAAACTTCATATATGTTGATTCTATATTTGTGTCTTGAACATGGGATCACATACCTAGAGATATTTAGAAGGAGGAGAATTTAAGAGTCATAGATACATATTTGTGGGGTATTCAAATACCTCAAAGGCATATTGCCTTTATATCCCTCATAGGCTTGAGGTTTTGATTTAGATAAATTTTATTTTTTATGAGGTTCTTCCAAGTGTTTTTTTCCAATCCAGCCCTTGATATTTTTGTGGATGATTCATTTCATTGTTTGACTAATTCAACTATTTCTTTAGATATTTTCATAAGATCTATTCTAATTAGAGTATCTTTGTCATATTCATATTTGAGTGGAAGTTTTTTTTCTATTGATTAGATCCCTTCATGGGTAGAACCATTAGTAGCACCTTCGTTTCTAGATTTAGGGTATGTTAAGTAGGGCATATTAGTTTAAAGTGCTTCAACATTACCTAATACTGTTACTAGTGATTTTGAATTAGATTCTTTAGTTTTGGCTTCTAATGTTGTTTTTCCATAGAATGCATGTGATTATTCCTTAGTTCATCCAACACCCAAGTGGATTAATATGATTGTGAAGTATGCTCAACCTATTTTGTTTGTAGAGCAACACTAGGAGACTCCTTCCTTGGCATTTATATTGAAGGTTGCTTATTCTTAGTATCCTCTCACATTTTTTAGGTAAAGGGATGACTAGAGTGGGAAGATGCTATGCTTGTAGCATATGAGGTATTGATAAAGAACAAAACATGGGAGCTTATTCCTATTCTATAATTTAAGAACGTAGTTGGCTACCAATGGTTTTGCAACACCAAATAGGAGGGTTTGGTGGAGAAGCCCAAGGTATGCCTTGTTGCTAAGGGATTATCTCAATAGGAGGGAGTTGAATCATTTTGATGCATTTGATATGTTGGGTAGGATGCACTTAGTCATGATTATTCTATCTATAGATTCCTCATATGAGTGGAAGGTACACCAAATGGATGTCCTTTTATATGGTAGTAACTCTTCTAAACTAGTGGACACTATGAACCGAATAGGAAATATTTTCTATTAATAGTAAATTTCAATTATTGTGGGGTAAAATTATTAATCGAAATCCCTTTTGGTAGTCATATTACCTTTTATGACTCCTATAATGAAGGATCACATGTTCAAATAGTTATTTTCAATTCCTCATAATCATTGATCCTGATCAATCCTACTTAGAACTAGAATATTTTGAAAGCTTAGGGGTGCTCTCTATACTCCCACATTTTAAGGACAAGTATCACATCCTCATTGAATAAAAAATTGATATCAATATTGGGACTCAAACCAATCCTAGGATCCTTAAATTAGGTAAAGTCTTGACTCCTGAAGAGAATGCAACATATATAAATATTCTAACTTAATTTTATAATGTTTTTGCATGGTCTTATTTGGACATACTAATATTAGATACTTCTATTGTTGTACATCACTTGGATGTTCAACTAGATACCAAGCTAGTAAGACACAAGCTAAGAAAAATGCACCCTAAGGAAACCTTACTCTTCAAATAAGAACTTTAAAATCTTCTCAAAGTTGATTTGTTCACCATTGGCTATCCTAAATGGATATCTAATATAGTTACTATCATAAAAAAGGAAGGTATCGTTTGTGTTTGCACTAATTTTTGGGACACTGATAAGGCATGTCAAAAAGGATATTTCCCTCTCCCCGATATCGATATGATTATTGATTTCTCTTGAAAATCCAAAATGTTATCCCCTTTGGATGGGATTTTTGGATATAATAAAATTAGGATAGTGTCATAAGATCAACCCAATATATATTTTACAACCCTTGGGGTGTTGAGGAATATTACATTATTTGGTACATGCTAATGTGCCCTCATGGTACATTTGTAAATATGTAATATATTAGGTCTGGGTCCATAGCTTAGAAGTGTGATTTATATTTCTTATTTTATGTAAGTTCAATGTATAGGAAATGCACAAGTGTCATGTAAGTTAGAGTGCAAGTATATATTGATAGAATGTGCACGAGTGTCATATATCCAAGTATGCAAATATGTAATATGAGTATGTGCACAAGTGCCCTAGATTTTGAGTGCGTGTAGACATGTAAAAGTCATGTTTATGTGTGTAAGCATTTTAGAGTCAAGTGTCCATCTAGTATGCAAATGACAATATGATAAGCCAAGATTCATGTGACTTGGCATATGGAAAGCAATAGTCAAGTAATTGAAGAGTCACATCACTATGGCTATATTATGGAGACAATGCAAAGCACGAGATTCCGGAAACAAAAAGGAAAACTAAACAAAATTGCATTAAAAGGAAAGAACACAAATGAATGAACACAAGATATAAAAGCAATATAAACTATAGCCCTTTTTATTGATATTCTTTTCAATTCGTGTTACAATACGTCTCCTTCCTTTTTAGGGGATAGGAGCGTTAGATATTGATCTCTACAATTTGCTTCAGAATTCCTCTTCCGCATGCCCACGTTTGGAATGGGCGGGCCAAATGTTGCCGCCGCTTGCGTTGGTAAGGTAGACTCCTCGCCGCTCCTCTAATGCTGCAACTCTGCACTCAAAGAAACAAACAAGAAAGTCAGTAGCACCTGTGTATGAAAAATAAAAGATGAATCTAACGATGGTTGAAATGAATCTAAATGAAATGAAAAACTTGACAAAAGCATAAACATGAAACTAAAAGAAATACCACGATTATGAAAGCACAAATCGCCGGTAAGTGAACTAGCAGCACTTCGTCGCTCAAAATGCTCCTTCTCTGTATATCTTTTTGGGTGAGAAAACTCACCGTTTTTATAGACCCAAGGGGTCTTTTTGAATTAACATGCAAAAGTGTTTCTTTGCATGAATGCTTTTGTTTGTGAAGAGAAGACTTCTTCTTGATCAAGGGCTTCTTAACCGCCTCTGTGCATGTCTTTGCATGTTTTAGCAAAGCTCACTTGCACTCCCATGCAATGAAGGGATAGCTAAGTGGCAAATCTGAGTTGTCTTAAAAGCTTACTCTCCTTCCCATGCAGGGAAGGGAAAGTCAATTGGCAGATGTGTGTTGTCAAAAGAACTCACTCGCACTCCTATGTCATGCATGAAAAGCTGAGTGGTAGTTCTGAGTTGTCATGCGCTGAGGTCTGACTTTTTGCTGGTCAAACCTGGCGTTCGTCCCACCCCGGAGCGAGCGCTAATAATCGTCCCTGGGTGAAACGAGTACAAATCCATACTCGTCCTTGGGTAGGACGAGTACAAATTCGCACTCGTCCCTGGGTGGGACGAATAAGAAATAAAGTGTCTAAAAGGTGCCAAACTGATTTTTGACTTGTAAAACTGCTGTGTAAGTGGTTAGAACCACTGTTTAACCTCTGGGGGCTACCCTGGGGGCTGTGTGTGTTAATGTGATCAGTGTTTGTAGTCACATAATCGGATTGGTGCTGTTTTGGTGTCTATAGATGCCCCTTTTTGGGAAGCGTTGTGCATGGCACAGCGTCGAGCAAAAATAGATAACCAAAGCACTAATGATTAGGGTTTCTCAGTAACCTAACCAACTCTTGATGCCCCAAGCATGGAAAGGGCATGCATTCTTGAATCCTTGCTTCTGACGAGCTAAGGAATTTGATTTCAAGTATTAACCTATTTTGGTGAGGTGTGACTTGAGCTTGGACATTGATCAATCATGAATAGGCAAAGGGCGCAACCTTTTATCCACGGGGGAACCTTGTGTTCATGCTTCGGGAATGCCAAGTGTTTGATCAATTTTGTGATTATTGCTTGTTTGCTGCCCCAAGCAGGAGCGTGATTGTCTTTGTCAATGATTCTTTGAATACATGCCATTGCCTTGATTGGGTGTGTTGTTGTTGATTGGTGACTTAAGTGTGACTACCCCCTCAAGCGACGAATCGATGAAGGAATGACTGACATGAGAAAAGCGACGAGTCGCTTGACCCAAGATGACTTAAGTGAGGGTGCCTTCAGATGTTTGTCCGTTGAATGCGCGAGCAATTTCTCAAATTTTTTTTTTGTGGACCTATTTTTGGTGGGTGTGAACCCATTTTGGGATGCCATTTGGGGGTAACATGGGCGAAAATCCGTCTTCCCGTGGAGCGGTCCGGCTATGGTAGCCTTCTTGGGGAGTAGGATAACGACAAGGTAGACCCCGACATCAATTTTCTAATGCGAAGAGGTTAAGTGCAAGAGCACTTTTGTCCGGCAATTTTTAGTGTTTTTGTGTGGCATTTGTCATTTTTATATTTTGGTTGTTTTGTTATGTTTGTGTGTTTTTTGTGGCGTGTTTTTTTATGTATGTGTTTGATGTATGCAGAGGTGATTATGAATGTGATGTTTCTAATTTGTATGATGTATGGAGAGATGGAATGAATGAAATGAGTTGTTGATGATGTGTTGATGCACCATAGATTTTTTAGAATTTGATTGACTTGCTATACTAATGGGATGACTTTGTGAAATGACTTTGCATGTGAACACTTTGTTTTTGTATTTTGCATATATTTTGATGGTGATGTACGAGAATAAAATGTGACAGTTGTTTTTAAAATGTAGTTAAGCTTTTCTTAGATTCAGATATTTTAACTAACTAGCCAAGACTGTACATTTATCTCGCAAGACTTTTGAACAAGGGCTAAATTCGACTTGAATTTAACCAAGTTATTTCACATCCCTGTGTGTGCAATTGAGTTCATTTATGTGGTATTCATCAGGATACCGCCAGTGCCAGATGGGCTTTCAACCGAACCTGTACTGAGGATCACCTAATTAGCTCCACTAACTCCTTTATTGTATTTAGTCAGATTTGTCCGCGATGCTATCTAGGATACCATAAGCTAGCTCATCCACATGCAAACATTGATCTGTACACAAGTTAATGTGACAGATATATCGTCATGCGGGAGGTTTACTATCAGTGACTGATAGGCTATCAACC
Source organism: Wollemia nobilis (assembly GCA_028583015.1). Classification (NCBI taxonomy): domain Eukaryota; kingdom Viridiplantae; phylum Streptophyta; class Pinopsida; order Araucariales; family Araucariaceae; genus Wollemia; species Wollemia nobilis. The sequence continues at coordinate 1,676,193 of JAQPPZ010003340.1, forward strand.
AAACCGTACTGAAGCTTGCCTCATGACCTGTCGAAATGCTGAGAGTTCCAGGGATTCAAGTTCGACTCCCTTCTTTTCTTCAATTGTATTGGGATACTTGCTCTTTATAGTGATAAGATCACTGTTTATTTTGTTTTATTGATGTTTTTTTTTTTTTTTTTTTTTGAGCAAGGGATAGGGAGTGACGAGAATCACTATTGTACGTGCCTTTTGATGTGTGCACTGTAGGATGTCAATTTTGAATGTTTTGACGTTTTGCAAATTTTTGATGTTTTTGCAACTTTTGAGAACTTGGGATTCATGGGGAATTGGGTAGGGAGGATGCTTGTCCTTTTGCCAACTCTCAGCATTCCTAGGGTCATTTGCACAGGGGGATAAGCAAGATAGCCGTTTCGCTTATGGGGACCTGGATTACTTTGCAGGCTTCATCTTTCGTTCACACAACTTAGGAATTTTTATGTGTGTTAATTTGTGTTGGGATGTTACGTAACAAGGTGTGATCCAAGTAAAACTTTCCCGTGTAAAATCTGTTTAACTATGTACAGTTTTTGGCTAGAAATTTAAAGACATCTGAATGACGAAAACCCTATATACATTAGGAGACAACTGACTATGCTAAAATAAAATGGTGATATGCTGGATGTATGCATTTATGAAAATGGATGTGATGTGGAAAATGATGGTCTTGTCAAGTAATGACAGCCTATGGTGCTTTTGACTTGTATGACCTATCGAAGTATGCAAGGGATGGATGCAATGTTTAATGCAACCTATATTTTTGTATTTTGATTTGTATGAGAATGCATGGAATTGGAATGCAATTGTTTTTGTAATTTTGATTTTTTTTATGAGTATGCATGGAATTGAAATGCAATTTGTTGTGTGATTGTTGATGATTTTATTGTTATGCATGGAATAGAAATGCAATTGTTTTTGTAATTTTTGATGATTTTATTGTTATGCATGGAATTGAAATGCCATTGTTTTTGTAATTTTTGATGATGTTATTGTTATGCATGGAATTGAAATGCAAATGTTTTTGTGATTTTGATTTTTGTGTTGTTTTTGTTGATTTTTGAATACTTATGTTGACCAAGCAGTTATGGTAACGCTTGGAGCTTTTGGGTTGACCAAGCGATTGTGGTAATCCTTGGAGCTTTTGGGATGACCAAGAGATTGCGATAATCCTTGGAGCTTTTGGGGTGACCAAGAGATTGCGATAATCCTTGGAGCTTTTTGGGATGACCAAGAGATTGCGATAATCCTTGGAGCTTTTTGGGATGACCAAGAGATTACGATAATCCTTGGAGCTTTTTGGGGTGACCAAGAGATTGCGATAATCCTTGGAGCTTTTGGGAAAACAAAATTAATCCTAACTTTTGGATGACAAGATTGGATAATCCTTGGAGCTTTTTGGGATGACCAAGAGATTGCGATAATCCTTGGAGCTTTTGGTATGACCAAGAGATTGCGATAATCCTTGGAGCTTTTTGGGATGACCAAGAGATTGCGATAATCCTTGGAGCTTTTGGGGTGACCAAGAGATTGCGATAATCCTTGGAGCTTTTTGGGATGACCAAGAGATTGCGATAATCCTTGGAGCTTTTTGGGGTGACCAAGAGATTGCGATAATCCTTGGAGCTTTTGGGATGACCAAGAGATTGCGATAATCCTTGGAGCTTTTTGGGATGACCAAGAGATTGCGATAATCCTTGGAGCTTTTGGTTTGACCAAAGGGTTTATGGACACCTTTGGAGCGTTTGGTTTGACCAAAGGGTTTATGGACACCTTTGGAGCATTTGGTGTAACCCATTGGCTCTTCAGGGAATAGAGGTACCCCCGACGTGATGATCTTTGTGCACCGGATCTGGCTCTGTAGGAATTGGCACGAATGGATCGGCCTTATGCACGGATAGGAGGGCAAGGTCTGCCTTCGGCACTCGATGGTGCTATGATATCTCCGGGTGGAAGGTGCTCGCGATCTTCCCAAAGGAGTGGGATCAACATGTGATGCCGATGGGCTGGGTCTATGCGCCACTCATGCCCTAGTCTTATGCCTAGTTGGGCCATTAGTTCGTCATGGGTGACAGGGTGATTGTGCCGTCGTGCATGATTGAGATAAGCCATCTCAGTTTCATCTTCGTAATCATTGTCGGTGATCCAAAGGCCCTCGTTGGCCCCGACAGCTATCTGTGACATGCTAAGCTCGTTCGGCTCGAGCAGATTGACATGGTCCCGATGGGGTTGTTCTGCGCTTTGCGGGGGGACCGGATTTTTTGGCAATGGCACGGGCTCGATGGGAGCCTCCAAAGGGAGTAATGTTAAGAGAATTTTGTGATGCTCATCCATGGGGACCACCTGTGAATTAGTGATGTCAGACTCGAACGGGTCCCATAGCACTATTGCATATGCTGACTCGTCTTTGGCAAGAGAGTCAGGCTTATCAGAACCTGGTGATTCTAAGATATGGAAGACCTCATCATCAGGTAGCTCTACAACCAGGGGTTGATCCTCTTTGAGAGGAGTTTCACGTGAGTTGGGCTTTTGTGGCCCCAAAATCTTGGTCTCTACTGACTCTAAGTGCTTGGGCAGTGCATTGCTTGTATCGGGGGATTTGAGCTCCTCCTGTTTGATTTGTTCCCGTTGCAAGTTATGGGAAACTTGATGCCTTGGGAGGGGTGGCTGGATAGCACCCCCCATGCTTTGGTATATCATTTCATCCGGCTCTTCTTCTCGCTCAGGTTCCTTAGAGGCTTCTTGAAGAATTTTTGGGGGTGGTCCATGAACCTGGGTGGGCGCCTGAAGAAGGCACCCGTCATTGGTCTTAGGATTGGCCTCCCGCTCAAGTCTAGGAGGCATCGAGGGCGATGTTTGATAAGGTCGTAGAGACCTGTCTTGCACCCAGTTGTGTCTCTCATAATGTTTTGTCTTATGCATGCGATGGGTTGGAGTCTTCACTCTGCATAGTGTGTTGGAACAACTCATCCTCCTGGCCTTGAATGCACTCTTTATTTAGAAGATATGATTGCTCTAACTGTTGTTGTTCCAGCTCAAGTATCGTGAGTTGCATCCGACGTGCAATATGCTTGGCAGATTCTAAGATAGTTGGTCCTGTCGTCTCATGTCTAGAAGGCCTAGATGCCTCTCCTAGATATCTATCTCGGTCATGGTGATCCGAGATCTCTATAGGTCGCCTCCCTCTGTTGGGGGTAGCGGCATTCCCCTGAGGCTTTGGCCTCAATAGGTAATCCTGAAAGCTAGCAATTGCGGAGGCGTGTTGCTCCTGCGATGTATATTGTTCTTGAGGAAGGTAAGGGTTTTCCTCATGCTCTCTTTTGTAAGTGAAAGAGGAAAGGGAAGAGTTGGCTCGCCCCGCCTGAAGAGCCTTGTGCTCTGGATTTGTCCTTGTAGTCCTGACAACTAGAGGGGGTGAAGGAGGGATAGTGTAATCATGTGGTTCCTCCCGTCGAACCCTATGTTGACCTAGTGCTTCATTGCGTGGTGACCACTCATAGCAAGCATCTAAGGGAGCTCTCCTACAGATGTACCCCTCATGGAAGGGTGTGTGCTGGGTGCTATGTTGAACAGGAGTGCCCCTAAAAGAGGTACCCCTATAGTCCCTTTCTGTTAAGGTGTGGAGGGGACTGCCTCGTATGTTAGGTCGCCAAGGTGGTATGACCAAATCCTTGGGATTGTAATGGATATGACTTGTTCTTCCTTGGATATTCCCCATAGCCTCCGCCCATGATTGGGCTTGGCTATGGGTGAACACCATGACGATGTCTCTCTAAAAACCCTAAAAATTGAAATGAGTCAGATGGGGCCCAAAATTGGTGTGCGCATCCCTCTTATAGTAGATAAGACAAAAATGAAGTTTCAAGTCCTAGCTCTAAATACATTAGGAGATATTGACATCCGAACAGCTCAAAAAGTGCATAGAATTGCGTGTCCAATTTTAAAACCTAATTTTGGGGCACTAGATGATGGAATTTGGCCCCAAAAACTGACTTTTTTGGGCAAATAGGATTCTAGGGAATCATATTTGTTTAAAATTATCCCAACTAACTCCCTGTAAAATTTCAAGTCAATCGGAGCTACGGTTGAGAAGTTATGGCCCTAGCAAGATGCACTAAAATTTAGGGAAAAATATAAGATTTCCCATATTTTGTTGGATGGTCCTGCATCACTTATGGGCACATTTGGGGTGCTTTTGGGTTGACCAAAGGGTTCATGGACACCTTTGGGGCATTTTGGAGTGACCAAGCGATTACGAGAATCCTTGGAGCTTTTTGGAGAAAATGACAAAATGCGTAGATTTTTTTATCTTTGTTTTTAATGATTTTTTTTGTCTACACTAAACAGAATTAAACACACACATTCACAAAACCGTGATTATCTCTTTTAAGGATTCTTGGTGTGCCCTAGACTGGTTTAGTGCATTTTGGTGTTTTGTTTTTGTTTTTGTAGGTTTTGTAGAACGTTTAAATGCATTATGTAGGCTCTTATAACTCCCAAAAGGTCGCCCCTTCAATATACCAACCAGGCCGATATACCAACCTCTCTATATACCCGCCCTTACGAGAGGGAGACTATAGGTACGTGAGAGCAGAAGGTACGTGGTACGTAGGCGGTACGGAAGGGGGATTGTCCTGTTAATGGCACCTACCATAGAAAACTTATCCTCGCGCGCATGGGAATCACCCCAGCTACGCTCGGTCTGTCTTCGTCAGGATTTACGCCTAACAACAGTTGACAATCAGGAAATGTATGCAAATCAAGCCAAGGTGGTGATTAAATCCACCAATGGTCTTGATCAAGGGCTGGGGTCTTATGACCAGCTCCTTGGTTTAAAATTGTTTCGTGGAGTGTGTGAGGTTCATTTTATCCAACGAAAATGAAACATGCATGAATGACTTTTCCTAAGCAATGCAAGCTAAAATGGAAACAGTCAAATAAACAGAAACAGAAACAGAAAATTTCAACAAAGATGATGAAAATCCCTACCTCTTCTCTCGCTCGCTCCGAGTTGCCTCTGAAATTTTGCTCTGAAAAGTTGCAGACAGAAAATCGTCCCTTGGTGAGACGATTAACAGAACAGAAATCGTCCCTTGCAGAGACGATTTTACAATCGTCCCAGGGTGAAACGATTGTCAGAACAGAAATCGTCCCTCGTAGAGACGATTTTACAATCGTCCCAGGGTGAGACGATTTCCAGAACAGAAATCGTCCCTTGCAGAGACGATTAACAGTCTGCAAGAAAAAAAAATGTACCTGTCAAGCACAAACACAAAAATTCAATCAGTTTCTGTGATTTTAAAAACATGGGGACAGTGTCCCACCGTGATCGCCATTGAAAGCACGAGATTCCGGAAACAAAAAGGAAAAACTAAACAAAATTGCATTAAAAGGAAAGAACACAAATGAATGAACACAAGATATAAAAGCAATATAAACTATAGCCCTTTTTATTGATATTCTTTTCAATTCGTGTTACAATACGTCTCCTTCCTTTTTAGGGGATAGGAGCGTTAGATATTGATCTCTACAATTTGCTTCAGAATTCCTCTTCCGCATGCCCACGTTTGGAATGGGCGGGCCAAATGTTGCCGCCGCTTGCGTTGGTAAGGTAGACTCCTCGCCGCTCCTCTAATGCTGCAACTCCGCACTCAAAGAAACAAACAAGAAAGTCAGTAGCACTTGTGTATGAAGCATAAAAGATGAATCTAACGATGGTTGAAATGAATCTAAATGAAATGAAAAACTTGACAAAAGCATAAACATGAAACTAAAAGAAATACCACGATTATGAAAGCACAAATCGCCAGTAAGTGAACTAGCAGCACTTCGTCGCTCAAAATGCTCCTTCTCTGTATATATTTTTTGGGTGAGAAAACTCACCGTTTTTATAGACCCAAGGGGTCTTTTTGAATTAACATGCAAAAGTGTTTCTTTGCATGAATGCTTTTGTTTGTGAAGAGAAGACTTCTTCTTGATCAAGGGCTTCTTAACTGCCTCTGTGCATGTCTTTGCATGTTTTAGCAAAGCTCACTTGCACTCCCATGCAATGAAGGGATAGCTAAGTGGCAAATCTGAGTTGTCTTAAAAAGCTTACTCTCCTTCCCATGCAGGGAAGGGAAAGTCAATTGGCAGATGTGTGTTGTTAAAAGAACTCACTCGCACTCCTATGTCATGCATGAAAAGCTGAGTGGTAGTTCTGAGTTGTCATGCGCTGAGGTCTGACTTTTTGCTGGTCAAACCTGGCGTTCGTCCCACCCCGGAGCGAGCGCTAATAATCGTCCCTGGGTGAAACGAGTACAAAATACAAATCCATACTCGTCCTTGGGTAGGACGAGTACAAATTCGCACTCGTCCCTGGGTGGGACGAATAAGAAATAAAGTGTCTAAAAGGTGCCAAACTGATTTTTGACTTGTAAAACTGCTGTGTAAGTGGTTAGAACCACTGTTTAACCTCTGGGGGCTACCCTGGGGGCTGTGTGTGTTAATGTGATCAGTGTTTGTAGTCACATAATCGGATTGGTGCTGTTTTGGTGTCTACAATAGGATATATCGAATCAAATTCATATATCTTATAATTTGATTGTAAGAGGAGTAATAAATTTTGTATACATTTTGAGTAATTAATATTGTAATTTTTATTCATGCATAGTTCATGAATGATTTGGGCTCTTTACATTCATATTTAATTATATAATTGAATGTTTATTTCATTATTATATAAGCCTTGATATACATATTAATTTTTTGACATATTATTCTACTCTTATTATTGATATTTTGACCTTTAATATTGTGGCTATTTTATATTATATCCTATGATATTTTTTGGTAGTAAGGATTAAAAATACTATAGTGGTATCAAAGCTACCACTAGACTCTATTCATCTTGATAGAATTAATTTTATTAGCCACCACTTTTTCATATTTAACTTTGTACACTTTTGATAAAATTAATTTAGATTTTATCCACTTTGAAGGCAATGAATACTTGGACTCTATTTTTTAAAGGTATTATTGAGTAGAATTTTAGGGGATGAGGAATAGTGACCTTTATTTGGATCCTAGGGTCTTTCCACTTGGTTGAAGGAAAACCAATGAATACTAGGACTAAAATTATATTGGTAGAAAGGGCCAACTTAGAAGGAAAGTTGGACATTTGATAAAGGAAACAAATCCATAATAAAATTGGATATTTATTAATTGTAAGAGGATAATCATTATTGAATATTGGGGTAGAACTAACTTAGGAATTAGTTGCTCATTCAGGGATTTACATAGCCACCTTAACATTGATATTGAGTTCTCTAAAAGGGAGAATTATATTTTTGTTGTAGTTTTCACATAACAAATCATTATCCCATTATCATTTAAACTATAACTTTTGTGCATAAATAATATCATAGAATATGAATCCCTTATACTTGTAATTTATGTTTCTCTAGCTCTCCATGTCTCAATTATCTCTATTATGAATTTTCTATATTATCATTAATTAGATCAAAGGAACTTATCAAACCAAGGAAGACAAGTTAAAACCTTATAAAGAGATTGCATACCATCTATTATACACCTTTGATCATGTTATTATTGCTACCATTTTTGGGTCTAGTAATCATTATTTCAATGTAATGGTAGCTATAACTTCCTTCATTACCCTAGAGATAGAGGAATAGAAATCCACTAGTATCATCTAACAAATTAAGAAATCAACAACCCTTGAATCTAGTGAAATACCTCTAGAAATATTTTTAGTTGAATAATTAATTCATCTAGACCCTTGGTACAAAGACATTAATTCCTTTCTTAAGGATGATGTATTGCATGAAGGTCTCAATTGTATTGAATACAAAAATATTAAGTAATGAACTTGTCACTTCATCATTATTGGTGGTGTCTTATGCAATCTATCTTTTTATGGTATCATCCTTTATTTCCTTGACACAAAATAGGCAAAACATGCAATTCAAGAAGTCCATAATGGAATATATGGCTATCATTTCAAGATAAATGTCATGGAAAAAAATTTCCTTAGGGAGATGGCCTTGATCAAGAACTAAGCAAAATAATATTCTTCATAGGGTTACAAAAAGAAACAAGAGATGCATTGAACCTTATGGGAAGAGGTGACATAAACAAACTAGATTTTTATAGAGATCACTAAACATTGTAAAAACTACTCATGCACTAGGGTGGGTAAATGATCTTATAAAGTAAAGTATAAAATTAGTAATGATATAGGAGATATAATGGAAGAATTAGCAAATTTTAAGAAAAATATCCTAGTACATCTTAATACCACACTAGATGAAATACAAGCAGGGAATAAAACTAATGAACCTCTAGTAGTGCATTGTCCTAGTTGTAGGAAGAAACATGCACTATAATAATATCCACTAAAAAAATATACTATGTGTAACATTTTTGAAAAGGGACATCATATAGACCAATGTCAATTCCTACCCAAAGTCAAGAATACTATTAGTATGGAATGACAATCCATGGAAGAAATCAAATATATAGGGAAAAGGAATGACTTCTATAACCCTTTCCATTTTACCCCTCAGACTCTTATGAATTGGATATCCAATCCTTGGACTATGCCTTGGTCAATGACACCTCCTCTGACATGGAATCAATATCCTTGGGCTACAACACAAAATGGTCTTATATGGTAGGATAAAACCCACCATGGGTATGTCAACTTCACAACAATAGTGGACACCTCAAGCTCAAAAAAACCAACCATATTAAGGATAATGTTAGTTCTAGAATCAACAAAAAACTTTATTATATCATCCTATGAATCCCACACACCCAAGTCAATTACAACAAGTTCAAAAAACCTATGCTTTCTACATAGCCTATGTCCAAACCTAAAAAAATTATAAATGTTATATCTCTTAGGACAAATGAAGTAGAAGTTATTGTTAATATCAATGTTATCGATTGTGGCAATATAAGGCTATGCTCAGGCAAGATGATTCCCAATCCTATTTCACTAGTAATTATGGAATTGGATGGTGAAGAAACACCACAACAAAAATAAACTCAATAAGTATATGTGAATGCCTTAAAAAATATTCAAAATTCATCCAATACACCTTACCCAAAATGGTTAATAACAAAATAAGAATCAATAAGTGAATATTATCTAATCAAGGAATTAAAATACGTCAATATTACAATTCCTTTATTACAAACCATCAAATAAACTCACTTAGTTAACAAAACTATTAAGGAGTTGTGCATTAAAAATATAGAATGAAAGAAGAGAATAAATCCTCAAACAATCCACATCAATGGAAAATTAGCCTACCTTCTTGTAGGAATGTTGGTTCCACCAAAATATGGCAATCCCAACTAACTCCCTGTAAAATTTCAAGTCAATCGGAGCTACGGTTGAGTAGTTATGGCCCCGGCAAGATGCACTAAAATTTAGAGAAAAATATAAAATTTCCCATATTTTGTTGGATGGTCCTGCATCACTTATGGGAACCTTAGGGTGCTTTTGGGTTGACCAAAGGGTTCATGGACACCTTTGGAGAATTTTGGGGTGACCAAGCGATTGCGGGAATCCTTGGAGCTTTTGGAGCGAGTGACAAAATGCGTAGATTTTTATCTTTGTTTTTAATGATTTTTTTGTCTACACTAAACAGAATTAAACACACACATTCACAAAACCGTGATTATCTCTTTTAAGGATTCTTGGTGTGCCCTAGACTGGTTTAGTGCATTTTGGTGTTTTGTTTTTGTTTTTGTAGGTTTTGTAGAACGTTTAAATGCATTATGTAGGCTCTTATAACTCCCAAAAGGTCGCCCCTTCAATATACCAACCAGGCCGATATACCAACCTCTCTATATACCCGCCCTTACGAGAGGGAGACTATAGGTACGTGAGAGCAGAAGGTACGTGGTACGTAGGCAGTACGGAAGGGGGATTGTCCTGTTAATGGCACCTACCATAGAAAACTTATCCTCGCGCGCATGGGAATCACCCCAGCTACGCTCGGTCTGTCTTTGTCAGGATTTACGCCTAACAACAGTTGACAATCAGGAAATGTATGCAAATCAAGCCAAGGTGGTGATTAAATCCACCAATGGTCTTGATCAAGGGTTGGGGTCTTATGACCAGCTCCTTGGTTTAAAATTGTTTCGTGGAGTGTGTGAGGTTCATTTTATCCAACGAAAATGAAACATGCATGAATGACTTTTCCTAAGCAATGCAAGCTAAAATGGAAACGATCAAATAAACGAAAGCAGAAACAGAAAATTTCAACAAATATGATGAAAATTCCTACCTCTTCTCTGCCTGCTCCAGTTGCCTCTAAAATTTTGCTCCGAAAAGTTGTAGACAAAAAATCGTCCCTTGGTGAGACGATTAACAGAACAGAAATCGTCCCTTGTAGAGACGATTTTACAATCGTCCCAGGGTGAAACGATTGTCAGAACAGAAATCGTCCCTCGCAGAGACGATTTTACAATCGTCCCAGGGTGAGACGATTTCCAGAACAGAAATCGTCCCTTGCAGAGACGATTAACAGTCTACAAGAAAAAAAAAATGTACCTGTCAAGCACAAACACAAAAATTCAATCAGTTTATGTGATTTTAAAAACATGGGGACAGTGTCCCACCGTGATCGCCATTGAAAGCACGAGATTCCGGAAACAAAAAGGAAAACTAAACAGAATTGCATTAAAAGGAAAGAACACAAATGAATGAACACAAGATATAAAAGCAATATAAACTATAGCCCTTTTTATTGATATTCTTTTCAATTCGTGTTACAATACGTCTCCTTCCTTTTTGGGGGATAGGAGCGTTAGATATTGATCTCTACAATTTTCTTCAGAATTCCTCTTTCGCATGCCCACGTTTGGAATGGGCGGGCCAAATGTTGCCACCGCTTGCGTTGGTAAGGTAGACTCCTCGCCGCTCCTCTAATGCTGCAACTCTGCACTCAAAGAAACAAACAAGAAAGTCAGTAGCACCTGTGTATGAAGCATAAAAGATGAATCTAACGATGGTTGAAATGAATCTAAATGAAAGAGTTGACAAAATCATAAACATGAAACTAAAAGAAATACCACGATTATGAAAGCACAAATCGCCAGTAAGTGAACTAGCAGCACTTCGTCACTCAAAATGCTCCTTCTCTATATATATTTTTTGGGTGAGAAAACTCACCGTTTTTATAGACCCAAGGGGTCTTTTTGAATTAACATGCAAAAGTGTTTCTTTGCATGAATGCTTTTGTTTGTGAAGAGAAGACTTCTTCTTGATCAAGGGCTTCTTAACTGCCTCTGTGCATGTCTTTGCATGTTTTAGCAAAGCTCACTTGCACTCCCATGCAATGAAGGGATAGCTAAGTGGCAAATCCGAGTTGTCTTAAAAAGCTTACTCTCCTTCCCATGCAGGGAAGGGAAAGTCAATTGGCAGATGTGTGTTGTTAAAAGAACTCACTTGCACTCCTATGTCATGCATGAAAGGTTGAGTGGTAGTTCTGAGTTGTCATGCGCTGAGGTCTGACTTTTCTTTGGTCAAACCCGGCATTCGTCCCACCTAGAAGCGAGCGCTAGTAATCGTCCCTGGGTGAAATGAGTACAAATCCATACTCGTCCTTGGGTAGGACGAGTACAAATCCATACTCGTCCTTGGGTAGGACGAGTACAAATTCGCACTCGTCCCTGGGTGGGACGAATAAGAAATAAAGTGTCTAAAAGGTGCCAAACTGATTTTTGACTTTCAAAACTGTTGTGTAAGTGATTAGAACCACTGTTTAACCTCTAGGGGCTACCCTGGGGGCTGTGTGTGTTAATGTGATCAGTGTTTGTAGTCACATAATCGGATTGGTGTTGTTTTGGTGTCTACAGTAGGATATATCGAATCAAATTCATATATCTTATAATTTGATTGTAAGAGGAGTAATAAATTTTGTATACATTTTGAGTAATTAATATTGTAATTTTTATTCATGCATAGTTCATGAATGATTTGGGCTCTTTACATTCATATTTAATTATATAATTGAATGTTTATTTCATTATTATATAAGCCTTGATATACATATTAATTTTTTGACATATTATTCTACTCTTATTATTGATATTTTGACCTTTAATATTGTGGCTATTTTATATTATATCCTATGATATTTTTTGGTAGTAAGGATTAAAAATACTATAGTGGTATCAAAGCTACCACTAGACTCTATTCATCTTGATAGAATTAATTTTATTAGCCACCACTTTTTCATATTTAACTTTGTACACTTTTGATAAAATTAATTTAGATTTTATCCACTTTGAAGGCAATGAATACTTGGACTCTATTTTTTAAAGGTATTATTGAGTAGAATTTTAGGGGATGAGGAATAGTGACCTTTATTTGGATCCTAGGGTCTTTCCACTTGGTTGAAGGAAAACCAATGAATACTAGGACTAAAATTATATTGGTAGAAAGGGCCAACTTAGAAGGAAAGTTGGACATTTGATAAAGGAAACAAATCCATAATAAAATTGGATATTGATTAATTGTAAGAGGATAATCATTATTGAATATTGGGGTAGAACTAACTTAGGAATTAGTTGCTCATTCAGGGATTTACATAGCCACCTTAACATTGATATTGAGTTCTCTAAAAGGGAGAATTATATTTTTGTTGTAGTTTTCACATAACAAATCATTATCCCATTATCATTTAAACTATAACTTTTGTGCATAAATAATATCATAGAATATGAATCCCTTATACTTGTAATTTATGTTTCTCTAGCTCTCCATGTCTCAATTATCTCTATTATGAATTTTCTATATTATCATTAATTAGATCAAAGGAACTTATCAAACCAAGGAAGACAAGTTAAAACCTTATAAAGAGATTGCATACCATCTATTATACACCTTTGATCATGTTATTATTGCTACCATTTTTGGGTCTAGTAATCATTATTTCAATGTAATGGTAGCTATAACTTCCTTCATTACCCTAGAGATAGAGGAATAGAAATCCACTAGTATCATCTAACAAATTAAGAAATCAACAACCCTTGAATCTAGTGAAATACCTCTAGCAATATTTTTAGTTGAATAATTAATTCATCTAGACCCTTGGTACAAAGACATTAATTCCTTTCTTAAGGATGATGTATTGCATGAAGATCTCAATTGTATTGAATACAAAAATATTAAGTAATGAACTTGTCACTTCATCATTATTGGTGGTGTCTTATGCAATCTATCTTTTTATGGTATCATCCTTTATTTCCTTGACACAAAATAGGCAAAACATGCAATTCAAGAAGTCCATAATGGAATATATGGCTATCATTTCAAGATAAATGTCATGGAAAAAAATTTCCTTAGGGAGATGGCCTTGATCAAGAACTAAGCAAAATAATATTCTTCATAGGGTTACAAAAAGAAACAAGAGATGCATTGAACCTTATGGGAAGAGGTGACATAAACAAACTAGATTTTTATAGAGATCACTAAACATTGTAAAAACTACTCATGCACTAGGGTGGGTAAATGATCTTATAAAGTAAAGTATAAAATTAGTAATGATATAGGAGATATAATGGAAGAATTAGCAAATTTTAAGAAAAATATCCTAGTACATCTTAATACCACACTAGATGAAATACAAGCAGGGAATAAAACTAATGAACCTCTAGTAGTGCATTGTCCTAGTTGTAGGAAGAAACATGCACTATAATAATATCCACTAAAAAAATATACTATGTGTAACATTTTTGAAAAGGGACATCATATAGACCAATGTCAATTCCTACCCAAAGTCAAGAATACTATTAGTATGGAATGACAATCCATGGAAGAAATCAAATATATAGGGAAAAGGAATGACTTCTATAACCCTTTCCATTTTACCCCTCAGACTCTTATGAATTGGATATCCAATCCTTGGACTATGCCTTGGTCAATGACACCTCCTCTGACATGGAATCAATATCCTTGGGCTACAACACAAAATGGTCTTATATGGTAGGATAAAACCCACCATGGGTATGTCAACTTCACAACAATAGTGGACACCTCAAGCTCAAAAAAACCAACCATATTAAGGATAATGTTAGTTCTAGAATCAACAACAAACTTTATTATATCATCCTATGAATCCCACACACCCAAGTCAATTACAACAAGTTCAAAAAACCTATGCTTTCTACATAGCCTATGTCCAAACCTAAAAAAATTATAAATGTTATATCTCTTAGGACAAATGAAGTAGAAGTTATTGTTAATATCAATGTTATCGATTGTGGCAATATAAGGCTATGCTCAGGCAAGATGATTCCCAATCCTATTTCACTAGTAATTATGGAATTGGATGGTGAAGAAACACCACAACAAAAATAAACTCAATAAGTATATGTGAATGCCTTAAAAAATATTCAAAATTCATCCAATACACCTTACCCAAAATGGTTAATAACAAAATAAGAATCAATAAGTGAATATTATCTAATCAAGGAATTAAAATACGTCAATATTACAATTCCTTTATTACAAACCATCAAATAAACTCACTTAGTTAACAAAACTATTAAGGAGTTGTGCATTAAAAATATAGAATGAAAGAAGAGAATAAATCCTCAAACAATCCACATCAATGGAAAATTAGCCTACCTTCTTGTAGGAAAGTTGGTTCCACCAAAATATGGCAATCCCAGCTAACTCCCTGTAAAATTTCAAGTCAATCGGAGCTACGGTTGAGTAGTTATGGCCCGACAAGATGCACTAAAATTTAGAGAAAAATATAAAATTTCCCATATTTTGTTGGATGGTCCTGCATCACTTATGGGAACCTTAGGGTGCTTTTGGGTTGACCAAAGGGTTCATGGACACCTTTGGAGCATTTTGGGGTGACCAAGCGATTGCGGGAATCCTTGGAGCTTTTGGAGCGAGTGACAAAATGCGTAGATTTTTATCTTTGTTTTTAATGATTTTTTTTGTCTACACTAAACAGAATTAAACACACACATTCACAAAACCGTGATTATCTCTTTTAAGGATTCTTGGTGTGCCCTAGACTGGTTTAGTGCATTTTGGTGTTTTGTTTTTGTTTTTGTAGGTTTTGTAGAACGTTTAAATGCATTATGTAGGCTCTTATAACTCCCAAAAGGTCGCCCCTTCAATATACCAACCAGGCCGATATACCAACCTCTCTATATACCCGCCCTTACGAGAGGGAGACTATAGGTACGTGAGAGCAGAAGGTACGTGGTACGTAGGCGGTACGGAAGGGGGATTGTCCTGTTAATGGCACCTACCATAGAAAACTTATCCTCGTGCGCATGGGAATCACCCCAGCTACGCTCGGTCTGTCTTTGTCAGGATTTACGCCTAACAACAGTTGACAATCAGGAAATGTATGCAAATCAAGCCAAGGTGGTGATTAAATCCACCAATGGTCTTGATCAAGGGTTGGGGTCTTATGACCAGCTCCTTGGTTTAAAATTGTTTCGTGGAGTGTGTGAGGTTCATTTTATCCAACGAAAATGAAACATGCATGAATGACTTTTCCTAAGCAATGCAAGCTAAAATGGAAACAGTCAAATAAACAGAAACAGAAACAAAAAATTTCAACAAAGATGATGAAAATCCCTACCTCTTCTCTGCCTGCTCCAGTTGCCTCTGAAATTTTGCTCTGAAAAGTTGTAGACAGAAAATCGTCCCTTGGTGAGACGATTAACAGAACAGAAATCATCCCTTGTAGAGACGATTTTACAATCGTCCCAGGGTGAAACGATTGTCAGAACAGAAATCGTCCCTCACAGAGATGATTTTACAATCGTCCCAGGGTGAGACGATTTCCAGAACAGAAATCGTCCCTTGCAGAGACGATTAACAGTCTGCAAGAAAAAAAAAATGTACCTGTCAAGCACAAACACAAAAATTCAATCGGTTTACGTGATTTTAAAAACATGGGGACAGTGTCCCACCGTGATCGCCATTGAAAGCACGAGATTTCGGAAACAAAAATGAAAACTAAACAAAATTGCATTAAAAGGAAAGAACACAAATGAATGAACACAAGATATAAAAGCAATATAAACTATAGCCCTTTTTATTGATATTCTTTTCAATTCGTGTTACAATACGTCTCCTTCCTTTTTAGGGGATAGGAGCGTTAGATATTGATCTCTACAATTTTCTTCAGAATTCCTCTTCCGCATGCCCACGTTTGGAATGGGCGGGCCAAATGTTGTCGCCGCTTGCGTTGGTAAGGTAGACTCCTCGCCGCTCCTCTAATGCTGCAACTCTGCACTCAAAGAAACAAACAAGAAAGTCAGTAGCACCTGTGTATGAAGCATAAAAGATGAATCTAATGATGGTTGAAATGAATCTAAATGAAAGAGTTGACAAAAGCATAAACATGAAACTAAAAGAAATACCACGATTATGAAAGCACAAATCGCCAGTAAGTGAACTAGCAGCACTTCGTCACTCAAAATGCTCCTTCTCTATATATATTTTTTGGGTGAGAAAACTCACCGTTTTTATAGACCCAAGGGGTCTTTTTGAGTTAACATGCAAAAGTGTTTCTTTGCATGAATGCTTTTGTTTGTGAAGAGAAGACTTCTTCTTGATCAAGGGCTTCTTAACTGCCTCTGTGCATGTCTTTGCATGTTTTAGCAAAGCTCACTTGCACTCCCATGCAATGAAGGGATAGCTAAGTGGCAAATCTGAGTTGTCTTAAAAAGCTTACTCTCCTTCCCATGCAGGGAAGGGAAAGTCAATTGGCAGATGTGTGTTGTTAAAAGAACTCACTTGCACTCCTATGTCATGCATGAAAAGCTGAGTGGTAGTTCTGAGTTGTCATGCGCTGAGGTCTGACTTTTTGCTGGTCAAACCTGGCATTCGTCCCACCTAGAAGCGAGCGCTAGTAATCGTCCCTGGGTGAAATGAGTACAAATCCATACTCGTCCTTGGGTAGGACCAGTACAAATCCATACTCGTCCTTGGGTAGGACGAGTACAAATTCGCACTCGTCCCTGGGTGGGACGAATAAGAAATAAAGTGTCTAAAAGGTGCCAAACTGATTTTTGACTTTCAAAACTACTGTGTAAGTGGTTAGAACCACTGTTTAACCTCTAGGGGCTACCCTGGGGGCTGTGTGTGTTAATGTGATCAGTGTTTGTAGTCACATAATCGGATTGGTGCTGTTTTGGTGTCTATAGTAGGATATATCGAATCAAATTCATATATCTTATAATTTGATTGTAAGAGGAGTAATAAATTTTGTATACATTTTGAGTAATTAATATTGTAATTTTTATTCATGCATAGTTCATGAATGATTTGGGCTCTTTACATTCATATTTAATTATATAATTGAATGTTTATTTCATTATTATATAAGCCTTGATATACATATTAATTTTTTGACATATTATTCTACTCTTATTATTGATATTTTGACCTTTAATATTGTGGCTATTTTATATTATATCCTATGATATTTTTTGGTAGTAAGGATTAAAAATACTATAGTGGTATCAAAGCTACCACTAGACTCTATTCATCTTGATAGAATTAATTTTATTAGCCACCACTTTTTCATATTTAACTTTGTACACTTTTGATAAAATTAATTTAGATTTTATCCACTTTGAAGGCAATGAATACTTGGACTCTATTTTTTAAAGGTATTATTGAGTAGAATTTTAGGGGATGAGGAATAGTGACCTTTATTTGGATCCTAGGGTCTTTCCACTTGGTTGAAGGAAAACCAATGAATACTAGGACTAAAATTATATTGGTAGAAAGGGCCAACTTAGAAGGAAAGTTGGACATTTGATAAAGGAAACAAATCCATAATAAAATTGGATATTGATTAATTGTAAGAGGATAATCATTATTGAATATTGGGGTAGAACTAACTTAGGAATTAGTTGCTCATTCAGGGATTTACATAGCCACCTTAACATTGATATTGAGTTCTCTAAAAGGGAGAATTATATTTTTGTTGTAGTTTTCACATAACAAATCATTATCCCATTATCATTTAAACTATAACTTTTGTGCATAAATAATATCATAGAATATGAATCCCTTATACTTGTAATTTATGTTTCTCTAGCTCTCCATGTCTCAATTATCTCTATTATGAATTTTCTATATTATCATTAATTAGATCAAAGGAACTTATCAAACCAAGGAAGACAAGTTAAAACCTTATAAAGAGATTGCATACCATCTATTATACACCTTTGATCATGTTATTATTGCTACCATTTTTGGGTCTAGTAATCATTATTTCAATGTAATGGTAGCTATAACTTCCTTCATTACCCTAGAGATAGAGGAATAGAAATCCACTAGTATCATCTAACAAATTAAGAAATCAACAACCCTTGAATCTAGTGAAATACCTCTAGCAATATTTTTAGTTGAATAATTAATTCATCTAGACCCTTGGTACAAAGACATTAATTCCTTTCTTAAGGATGATGTATTGCATGAAGGTCTCAATTGTATTGAATACAAAAATATTAAGTAATGAACTTGTCACTTCATCATTATTGGTGGTGTCTTATGCAATCTATCTTTTTATGGTATCATCCTTTATTTCCTTGACACAAAATAGGCAAAACATGCAATTCAAGAAGTCCATAATGGAATATATGGCTATCATTTCAAGATAAATGTCATGGAAAAAAATTTCCTTAGGGAGATGGCCTTGATCAAGAACTAAGCAAAATAATATTCTTCATAGGGTTACAAAAAGAAACAAGAGATGCATTGAACCTTATGGGAAGAGGTGACATAAACAAACTAGATTTTTATAGAGATCACTAAACATTGTAAAAACTACTCATGCACTAGGGTGGGTAAATGATCTTATAAAGTAAAGTATAAAATTAGTAATGATATAGGAGATATAATGGAAGAATTAGCAAATTTTAAGAAAAATATCCTAGTACATCTTAATACCACACTAGATGAAATACAAGCAGGGAATAAAACTAATGAACCTCTAGTAGTGCATTGTCCTAGTTGTAGGAAGAAACATGCACTATAATAATATCCACTAAAAAAATATACTATGTGTAACATTTTTGAAAAGGGACATCATATAGACCAATGTCAATTCCTACCCAAAGTCAAGAATACTATTAGTATGGAATGACAATCCATGGAAGAAATCAAATATATAGGGAAAAGGAATGACTTCTATAACCCTTTCCATTTTACCCCTCAGACTCTTATGAATTGGATATCCAATCCTTGGACTATGCCTTGGTCAATGACACCTCCTCTGACATGGAATCAATATCCTTGGGCTACAACACAAAATGGTCTTATATGGTAGGATAAAACCCACCATGGGTATGTCAACTTCACAACAATAGTGGACACCTCAAGCTCAAAAAAACCAACCATATTAAGGATAATGTTAGTTCTAGAATCAACAACAAACTTTATTATATCATCCTATGAATCCCACACACCCAATTCAATTACAACAAGTTCAAAAAACCTATGCTTTCTACATAGCCTATGTCCAAACCTAAAAAAATTATAAATGTTATATCTCTTAGGAAAAATGAAGTAGAAGTTATTGTTAATATCAATGTTATCGATTGTGGCAATATAAGGCTATGCTCAGGCAAGATGATTCCCAATCCTATTTCACTAGTAATTATGGAATTGGATGGTGAAGAAACACCACAACAAAAATAAACTCAATAAGTATATGTGAATGCCTTAAAAAATATTCAAAATTCATCCAATACACCTTACCCAAAATGGTTAATAACAAAATAAGAATCAATAAGTGAATATTATCTAATCAAGGAATTAAAATACGTCAATATTACAATTCCTTTATTACAAACCATCAAATAAACTCACTTAGTTAACAAAACTATTAAGGAGTTGTGCATTAAAAATATAGAATGAAAGAAGAGAATAAATCCTCAAACAATCCACATCAATGGAAAATTAGCCTACCTTCTTGTAGGAAAGTTGGTTCCACCAAAATATGGCAATCCCAACTAACTCCCTATAAAATTTCAAGTCAATCGGAGCTACGGTTGAGTAGTTATGGCCCCGACAAGATGCACTAAAATTTAGAGAAAAATATAAAATTTCCCATATTTTTTTGGATGGTCCTGCATCACTTATGGGAACCTTAGGGTGCTTTTGGGTTGACCAAAGTGTTCATGGACACCTTTGGAGCATTTTGGGGTGACCAAGCGATTGCAGGAATCCTTGGAGCTTTTGGAGCGAGTGACAAAATGCGTAGATTTTTATCTTTGTTTTTAATGATTTTTTTTGTCTACACTAAACAGAATTAAACACACACATTCACAAAACCGTGATTATCTCTTTTAAGGATTCTTGGTGTGCCCTAGACTGGTTTAGTGCATTTTGGTGTTTTGTTTTTGTTTTTGTAGGTTTTGTAGAACGTTTAAATGCATTATGTAGGCTCTTATAACTCCCAAAAGGTCGCCCCTTCAATATACCAACCAGGCCGATATACCAACCTCTCTATATACCCGCCCTTACGAGATGGAGACTATAGGTACGTGAGAGCAGAAGGTACGTGGTACGTAGGCGATACGGAAGGGGGATTGTCCTGTTAATGGCACCTACCATAGAAAACTTATCCTCGCGCGCATGGGAATCACCCCAGCTACGCTCGGTCTGTCTTTGTCAGGATTTACGCCTAACAACAGTTGACAATCAAGAAATGTATGCAAATCAAGCCAAGGTGGTGATTAAATCCACCAATGGTCTTGATCAAGGGTTGGGGTCTTATGACCAGCTCCTTGGTTTAAAATTGTTTCGTGGAGTGTGTGAGGTTCATTTTATCCAATGAAAATGAAACATGCATGAATGACTTTTCCTAAGCAATGCAAGCTAAAATGGAAACAGTCAAATAAACAGAAACAGAAACAAAAAATTTCAACAAAGATGATGAAAATCCCTACCTCTTCTCTGCCTGCTCCAGTTGCCTCTGAAATTTTGCTCTAAAAAGTTGTAGACAGAAAATCATCCCTTGGTGAGACGATTAACAGAACAGAAATCATCCCTTGTAGAGACGATTTTATAATCATCCCAGGGTGAAACGATTGTCAGAACAGAAATCATCCCTCGCAGAGACGATTTTACAATCGTCCCAGGGTGAGACGATTTCCAGAATAGAAATCGTCCCTTGCAGAGACGATTAACAGTCTACAAGAAAAAAAAAATGTACCTGTCAAGCACAAACACAAAAATTCAATCAGTTTCTGTGATTTTAAAAACATGGGGACAGTGTCCCACCGTGATCGCCATTGAAAGCACGAGATTTCGAAAACAAAAAGGAAAACTAAACAAAATTGCATTAAAAGGAAAGAACACAAATGAATGAACACAAGATATAAAAGCAATATAAACTATAGCCCTTTTTATTGATATTCTTTTCAATTCGTGTTACAATACGTCTCCTTCCTTTTTAGGGGATAGGAGCGTTAGATATTGATCTCTACAATTTTCTTCAGAATTCCTCTTTCGCATGCCCACTTTTGGAATGGGCGGGACAAATTTTGCCGCCTCTTGCGTTGGTAAGGTAGACTCCTCGCCGCTCCTCTAATGTTGCAACTCTGCACTCAAAGAAACAAACAAGAAAGTCAGTAGCACCTGTGTATGAAGCATAAAAGATGAATCTAACGATGGTTGAAATGAATCTAAATGAAAGAGTTGACAAAAGCATAAACATGAAACTAAAAGAAATACCACGATTATGAAAGCACAAATCGCCAGTAAGTGAACTAGCAGCACTTCGTCACTCAAAATGCTCCTTCTCTATATATATTTTTTGGGTGAGAAAACTCACCATTTTTATAGACCCAAGGGGTCTTTTTGAATTAACATGCAAAAGTGTTTCTTTGCATGAATGCTTTTGTTTGTGAAGAGAAGACTTCTTCTTGATCAAGGGCTTCTTAACTGCCTCTGTGCATGTCTTTGCATGTTTTAGCAAAGCTCACTTGCACTCCCATGCAATGAAGGGATAGCTAAGTGGAAAATCGAGTTGTCATAAAAAGCTTACTCTCCTTCCCATGCAGGGAAGGGAAAGTCAATTGGCAGATGTGTGTTGTTAAAAGAACTCACTTGCACTCCTATGTCATGCATGAAAAGTTGAGTGGTAGTTCTGAGTTGTCATGCGCTGAGGTCTGACTTTTTGCTGGTCAAACCTGGCATTCGTCCCACCTAGAAGCGAGCGCTAGTAATCGTCCCTGGGTGAAATGAGTACAAATCCATACTCGTCCTTGGGTAGGACGAGTACAAATCCATACTCGTCCTTGGGTAGGACGAGTACAAATTCGCACTCGTCCCTGGGTGGGACGAATAAGAAATAAAGTGTCTAAAAGGTGCCAAACTGATTTTTGACTTTCAAAACTGCTGTGTAAGTGGTTAGAACCACTGTTTAACCTCTAGGGGCTACCCTGGGGGCTGTGTGTGTTAATGTGATCAGTGTTTGTAGTCACATAATCGGATTGGTGTTGTTTTGGTGTCTACAGTAGGATATATCGAATCAAATTCATATATCTTATAATTTGATTGTAAGAGGAGTAATAAATTTTGTATACATTTTGAGTAATTAATATTGTAATTTTTATTCATGCATAGTTCATGAATGATTTGGGCTCTTTACATTCATATTTAATTATATAATTGAATGTTTATTTCATTATTATATAAGCCTTGATATACATATTAATTTTCTGACATATTATTCTACTCTTATTATTGATATTTTGACCTTTAATATTGTGGCTATTTTATATTATATCCTATGATATTTTTTGGTAGTAAGGATTAAAAATACTATAGTGGTATCAAAGCTACCACTAGACTCTATTCATCTTGATAGAATTAATTTTATTAGCCACCACTTTTTCATATTTAACTTTGTACACTTTTGATAAAATTAATTTAGATTTTATCCACTTTGAAGGCAATGAATACTTGGACTCTATTTTTTAAAGGTATTATTGAGTAGAATTTTAGGGGATGAGGAATAGTGACCTTTATTTGGATCCTAGGGTCTTTCCACTTGGTTGAAGGAAAACCAATGAATACTAGGACTAAAATTATATTGGTAGAAAGGGCCAACTTAGAAGGAAAGTTGGACATTTGATAAAGGAAACAAATCCATAATAAAATTGGATATTGATTAATTGTAAGAGGATAATCATTATTGAATATTGGGGTAGAACTAACTTAGGAATTAGTTGCTCATTCAGGGATTTACATAGCCACCTTAACATTGATATTGAGTTCTCTAAAAGGGAGAATTATATTTTTGTTGTAGTTTTCACATAACAAATCATTATCCCATTATCATTTAAACTATAACTTTTGTGCATAAATAATATCATAGAATATGAATCCCTTATACTTGTAATTTATGTTTCTCTAGCTCTCCATGTCTCAATTATCTCTATTATGAATTTTCTATATTATCATTAATTAGATCAAAGGAACTTATCAAACCAAGGAAGACAAGTTAAAACCTTATAAAGAGATTGCATACCATCTATTATACACCTTTGATCATGTTATTATTGCTACCATTTTTGGGTCTAGTAATCATTATTTCAATGTAATGGTAGCTATAACTTCCTTCATTACCCTAGAGATAGAGGAATAGAAATCCACTAGTATCATCTAACAAATTAAGAAATCAACAACCCTTGAATCTAGTGAAATACCTCTAGCAATATTTTTAGTTGAATAATTAATTCATCTAGACCCTTGGTACAAAGACATTAATTCCTTTCTTAAGGATGATGTATTGCATGAAGGTCTCAATTGTATTGAATACAAAAATATTAAGTAATGAACTTGTCACTTCATCATTATTGGTGGTGTCTTATGCAATCTATCTTTTTATGGTATCATCCTTTATTTCCTTGACACAAAATAGGCAAAACATGCAATTCAAGAAGTCCATAATGGAATATATGGCTATCATTTCAAGATAAATGTCATGGAAAAAAATTTCCTTAGGGAGATGGCCTTGATCAAGAACTAAGCAAAATAATATTCTTCATAGGGTTACAAAAAGAAACAAGAGATGCATTGAACCTTATGGGAAGAGGTGACATAAACAAACTAGATTTTTATAGAGATCACTAAACATTGTAAAAACTACTCATGCACTAGGGTGGGTAAATGATCTTATAAAGTAAAGTATAAAATTAGTAATGATATAGGAGATATAATGGAAGAATTAGCAAATTTTAAGAAAAATATCCTAGTACATCTTAATACCACACTAGATGAAATACAAGCAGGGAATAAAACTAATGAACCTCTAGTAGTGCATTGTCCTAGTTGTAGGAAGAAACATGCACTATAATAATATCCACTAAAAAAATATACTATGTGTAACATTTTTGAAAAGGGACATCATATAGACCAATGTCAATTCCTACCCAAAGTCAAGAATACTATTAGTATGGAATGACAATCCATGGAAGAAATCAAATATATAGGGAAAAGGAATGACTTCTATAACCCTTTCCATTTTACCCCTCAGACTCTTATGAATTGGATATCCAATCCTTGGACTATGCCTTGGTCAATGACACCTCCTCTGACATGGAATCAATATCCTTGGGCTACAACACAAAATGGTCTTATATGGTAGGATAAAACCCACCATGGGTATGTCAACTTCACAACAATAGTGGACACCTCAAGCTCAAAAAAACCAACCATATTAAGGATAATGTTAGTTCTAGAATCAAAAACAAACTTTATTATATCATCCTATGAATCCCACACACCCAAGTCAATTACAACAAGTTCAAAAAACCTATGCTTTCTACATAGCCTATGTCCAAACCTAAAAAAATTATAAATGTTATATCTCTTAGGACAAATGAAGTAGAAGTTATTGTTAATATCAATGTTATCGATTGTGGCAATATAAGGCTATGCTCAGGCAAGATGATTCCCAATCCTATTTCACTAGTAATTATGGAATTGGATGGTGAAGAAACACCACAACAAAAATAAACTCAATAAGTATATGTGAATGCCTTAAAAAATATTCAAAATTCATCCAATACACCTTACCCAAAATGGTTAATAACAAAATAAGAATCAATAAGTGAATATTATCTAATCAAGGAATTAAAATACGTCAATATTACAATTCCTTTATTACAAACCATCAAATAAACTCACTTAGTTAACAAAACTATTAAGGAGTTGTGCATTAAAAATATAGAATGAAAGAAGAGAATAAATCCTCAAACAATCCACATCAATGGAAAATTAGCCTACCTTCTTGTAGGAAAGTTGGTTCCACCAAAATATGGCAATCCCAACTAACTCCCTGTAAAATTTCAAGTCAATCGGAGCTACGGTTGAGTAGTTATGGCCCCGACAAGATGCACTAAAATTTAGAGAAAAATATAAAATTTCCCATATTTTGTTGGATGGTCCTGCATCACTTATGGGAACCTTAGGGTGCTTTTGGGTTGACCAAAGGGTTCATGGACACCTTTGGAGCATTTTGGGGTGACCAAGCGATTGCGGGAATCCTTGGAGCTTTTGGAGCGAGTGACAAAATG